>JARYGA010059793.1:2011515-2529280 GCA_030545235.1 Helianthus tuberosus
GTGTGGAATCAGCTGAATAAATAAATCCCAAGTCTGGGTAAATAGTATCCAAGTCTGGATTTTTAAGCGGAAGTGTTTATTTCGGGATTTTCATCGTTTGTTTATGGGAGAAAGCGCAAGGATTTATGATTTCCTTTGGGCGCGCAAGTGTTGATTGTTGACTGTTCTTTAAGTCTTTCTTTTTGTGAGACCAGTGCGCGGCCGCGCAAGGTACAAGGCTGAAAAGCAAGGTTGTGGTATGGTCCCAAGCTCTTATTATGAGGTTTTTGGGACCTTGCCCCTTCAAGTCCCCCAGTCTAGTGTTGCACTTAAGTAAGTGGAGCACTGGACTTTATAAGAGGAAAAGCTTTTTGGCTCGAAAATGTGGAAACTTCTATGAGAAGATTCATTTTGTTTATTGTAACGATTTTTGAAAATCTTTGACTTTAAATGAGACTGGTACAGTAAAACTGAGTGACAGGCTGTCACTGTCAGTTGTTCCTTACTGTCCGTGTTTTGCACGCGCGTGTGTAAGCGCGTTTGTGTTGGTTTTCACTCGCTCTGCTGCTTGGGTAACTGTGATATCCGGAAAAAGGTGCTATAGCGGTTACCGATGCTATTTATTGCAGTGAGTATATAAGTCTGTTTGAATTACCCTCTTCCTGTTTAATCATTGCTTTTTTGAAAACTCTTCCTCTTCCTTTCTTCATTATCCAAGAAAAAGTTTATCATTTCTTCCTCTTATGTCAACCGGAGAACACCAAGAAGACCTATCCGAAGAAATGTCTACTGAACTTCCACCGTTGAAGTGGCCCAGGGCGACCTTTGATGGTTTGGTTCGGAATTTGAAATTTCCGGAGGACTGGGGTGCCCTGTACCCTGAAGAGGGGCAGACAGCAGCGGATGCTCCGGCTGGGTATATCACCCTTTTCTGGGATTTCTTTTGTAAAGGCAACTTTCGTTTGCCCGTGACCAGATTTTTCCTTGAAATCCTTGAGTATTACAAGTTGCATATTTCCCAATTGAACCCTATTGGCATGGTTAGGGTTCGACATTTCGAGTTTGTGTGCCGATCGATGCATATCGAGCCGACAGTTCCTCGATTTGGGGTTTTTTTTTATCAAATGCATTGTATTCAAGGGTTTTACTCTTTTATTCAGAGAGCATCTGCGAAGAAGGTTCTACTGCAGCCCCCAAAATCCTTTCATGACTGGAAGCAAAAGTTCTTTTTTATCAAGGCCGGAGTAATTCCGGTGAGGATGGTTTTAAGGGGGAAAGAAGATGTTCCGATTGAAACGATTCAGACCCCTATTGACGAGAACTGGTACCAGGATCTGAAGGACGTTCCCAACATTGCTTTGCCGGAGAAAGCTCTCGTCGGAGCCGGCATGAGTTTGAATTGGAAAATGGAGCGTGATGATAAACCGGTGTATACCGAGGATGGTCATGGTAGGATTGGGGTTTTTCCCTTTTTTCTTTCTCTTTTTTTTTGACTTGCTATCCTTTGCTTGCAGTTGTTTCACTGTATGTTTTTGCCTTCAAGAGGGAAGGCGGAAAGATGGGTACCATCAAGAAGAAACCTGAAGAAGAGCTTTGGTACCATAGGATTGTAAGGAACTTTGTTCTTCCGCAGGATGCGGATTTGTCTGCTCAACCTGCTGCTGGTGCTGGTAAGCTATATTTGTTTATGTTTTCCTTTTTGCGCTTATGGGTAAATTGTTCTTTTGCGCTTTTGTAGGTGAGTTGTCGAATTTGGGCATAGGCCCTGAAAGGAAGAAACGTGCGACGACCTTTACCTCTGCGCCGAAGAAGGGTGAGGCTGCTAAAATTCAAACTTTGAAGGCAAAAAATGTTGGAGAGAAGAAAGGTACGCGTCGTTCCTTTGACTCCAGGTGTGATTATGTGGTGGTTTCTGATTCTTTGGAGGGTCTTACACCTGCAGTAACTGTACGGGAACCGAAACCTGAACCGAGGGATTCTGCTGATATTCCCCCATCCAACCCAAGTGATCCTATTGACTTGGATTCTAGTCCTGAACACTTGGTGCACAGGAAGGCTGGTAAAAGGAAACAAGCTGACACTGATATTGAGGGTCCGCCTTCTAAGAAGATCCAAAGGAAGAAAATTACCAGGAAAGGCAACCTAGATGCTTTTATCTCTGAACCTGTTCCCAGTAAGTATTTTCTTAACTTCTTTCCTTTGTGCGCATCAAATCTTTACAGACTTTGTTGTGTTTTCAGAGGTTCCTGTTTCCCCTGTTCCCACAGAACCGCAGCCTGTGGTTATTGAAGAACTCCCACCTTCTCCTCCGCATGCTTTTGTTGCTGACCAGTTAAAGCCTACGGGGGTTGCTGATGGTGGTGTAGATAAGACTGTGGAGGCTGAGGAGCCTGCTGATATTGCTGCAGAAACTGAAAAAGTTGTTGATCCAGGGGTTGTGGATGATGCTGGTAATCCGCGAACCCCTGAAACTGTTGCTTAAGACGTGGAGAAAGAGCAAACTGCTGAGAAATCTCCTAAACTCTCCAATGTTATGCCTGAGCGTGTTGAGAAGGTGACAGGTGAAGAGCAAAGCTCATCTGCTGGTGTTGGTAAACATTCTCCAATCCGCCCAGAAGAAACCTTGGGGGATTACTACTACCGGACTTACACGGAGAAAGATGCCTCTGATCCTCACGCCCCTGTTTGGAATTTGAAGAAACGTGACACTTTCTCGGATTGGCGCGTGTGCCAAGATTGGTTGCAGGGGATACTTCCGCCTGGGAAGATCAAGTTTCAAGAAGGCCGATCTTATGAACAAACCTATCAAGCTTACCTTGAAGAGACTGCTTCTCATGTGTCTACCACTCATCGCATAGTGCGTGAGTGGTATAGTATGCATAAGGACTGGGAAGCCTTTAAGGTGTCCCAGAAGAAGTTTGCCAAAGACGAGAGGCGCTTGACTCAGCTGAAGGCTAAATTGGAAGCTGATCAAGCCAAGTTTGAAGCTGAGTGCAAGACCGAGGAGTGGTCTGTTGCAGGTTGGAAGAGGAAAGCGGAAGCTGAAGCTGCTCTCCTTTCCGAGGAACGCAAAAACTGGAGGAGAATTTGCGAAAAAGATAATGCTGAGAAGGCAAACCTTCGTAATATCATTAATAACCTCAAGGCTGAGGTTGAAAAACTGAAGAATCAGGATGCGGAGGTAGAAAGGTTAAAGAAGGAGAAAGCTGATGCAGAAGCTGCTTTAGAAGAGACGCGTTCTCATAGGGAGCGCAGTGAGCAACGAGAGGTACGAGCTTGTGCCACTCTTGCCCTTAGAGATAAAGAGATAGAAGAACTTACTGCTTTGCTTTCTGGCCAGGAACAACTTAAGAAGGATCTGGAGCTTGCGTATTCTGAAAAGGCTGAAACCTCTCGCCGTTTGACCGAAACTGAAGAAAAATTGGAAAATTCTGAAACGGTGCGAGCTACAGCGGAGAGCGAGCTTAAACCTTTGAAGAGTGATATGGCGTGGTTAAAAGATCGTGGAATTTCTTGTGTAAGTTGCTTGTTCTTTTCTGTTGTGGAACTGTTTATGCGCTTTCTCGTTTTTCACCCTTTCCTACTTCCGTAGGTTGCTGAGTCAGTGCTAAATTCTAAAGAGCTGGATAAAACCGTTGCGCGTTTAGTGGTTGCTGCGCGAAAAGATGTGTATGCCCAAGGATATGCTGAATGCTCCCATCATGTAAATAGTGCTTTAAATGTTGACTGGGATGTTAGTAGATCTGCAACTTTTGGCGTGGATACTGGTGTTGAGCTTGCTGCCTTAAAGACAGAGTTTAACAACTTGCAACTTCCGGTTATGGAGTTGATAAATGTTGCGCTGCAATCTGACGATCACGTGGCGCAACTAAAGGAAATCTTTCCGGATGAGGGTGAAGATTTAGCGTAGGTTGAAAAATGTATTGAACAATTTTCATGTAATATTTGGGATGTATATCCCTGTCTTTGTTGGTGCGCTGTTGCGCAAGTAACTAAAACACTGCCGTGTTTGATAGTTTTTGGGGCGTATTTGTACGCTGAGAATAGCATGATGTTTCTATTTGTTTGTTTACAATATTTTGCATGAGTACGATTTCTTTATTGAGTAAGGCGAATGAAGTTGGTATAAAGCTCATGTGTGAACTTATGGTCGTTTGTGATGTGATCACTGACCGTTCATGAGGCTTCTTTTTTTTTAACTACCATAATGTTTTTGCGCTTACTAAAAGAAATTGCATGCACTTTGTAAAAATAAACACCGGAATAACAGAAACTTTGCTATTTAGGGATAGAGCACATAGGCTTTTACAAAGTTTGCTGATATAATTATATGAAACTTAACTTACTCTCTAATATTTCCGCTTCGCTTGATAGATCATGTTTTTCTGCGGGAAATTCATAGAGTTGTCTCTTAAGTTTTTGCCCTTTTGCTTGGGCCCTCCTCACCCCGAGTAATCTGCTTTATCTCTTTGCGCACATTTTGGAGTAAATGTGTGAGTTCGCCGCTTTTGAGGGCTTTCTCTATTTCTGTGCGTAAAGAGATGCAGTTGTTAGTGGTATGCCCGTTGTCTTTGTGATACTCGCAGTATTGTGTCGGGTCTTGTCCACGCTTATTTTTCATTGGGATCGGAGGTTTGAATTGATAGTCTTCAGTACTCAAAACTTCCGTCGGGGTCTTAGTTAGGGGAGTCCACTGTCTCTCCCTATTCTCCTATTTGGTCTCCCTCTGCGCGGTGAGTTTGCCGATCGTTACGCTAGCGTCTTCAGACGAACGACTCCCTGAGCTAGACTCACGCCATGATTTCTTAAATCTTCTTTCGCCGGTTGAGCTTAAGTCCGCGGGTCTATTGTGTGGTGGTGGTGGCCTGTTTGTGGTAAGGTTCTTTTCGGTTTGCGCGTAGACCTTGGCCGCCGCCATTACCTTCTCCCAACTTTTTGGAAGGCCCTCTGTTCCAGATAAGACCTTAATCATGTCATCGCATCTAACCGCGTACTTGAATTGACCGCGGATTAGTTGCTCATGAACTCCGCCGATCTCCAATACCTCTTTATTGTATCTGGTGATGAAATCCTCCAGATTTTCGTCATCACGGCGCCAAATATTCATGACGTCAGATGTATCGCGAATGGAACGCCGTTGTTGGCTAAAGTGCGTCAAAAACTTTTCGCGCAGGTCCTTCCATGATTCGATCTGTCCGATTGGTAGGTTATCGAACCAGATTCTCGCTGCGCCGGTCAGGGTCTGCACGAACAGATGGCACCATAGCGGGAGGGTCCAGCCCCTAACCAGACCTGCGCTGGTAAATACCCTTAAGTGGTCATCAGGGTCTGTCAGCCCGTTAAATTTTCCCACGTTGGATGGTAATTTAGCTTTCTCAAGTGGAGCTAAAGCTATTTCCATGATGAATTTTGAATTTTCCGCTGCTTCCGCAGGGCGGTAAATCAAATCATAGTTGTGTTCTGCCTCAGGGTTATAAACCGCACGAGGCCTGTATTTATTGTAATTTGGCTGCAATCGGTTGAACACACTGGTATTTGCACTTAAACGGTATGTTGGATCAGACTCATCGGTGTGGGTGTTCCGTTGGGAGCCCAACCTATCGTGAACTGATTGTCTTCGGTGAGGGTGTGGTTCACCATGATGTTCTCTCTGGTGACTTCCTGACTGAGTGTACTCACGTTTTGATGTGGATCTGGCATAAACTTTTGTATTCTCGTAAGTTGAATCCTCCCATTGGGAAGCGTTAGCACGAGATCCTGGTCTCCGTGACTGAGTTAAGGGAGCAGTCTGAGCACACAGCTATGTGTATACTGCGTTTAGTGCCCCTTGAGACCTGACGTACCAGTAAATTGGAGTTTCTCCTGGTGGCAGAATAGATTGAGCAGGGTTTGTTGGTAACACTCCTGGAGTGACAGGGTCGTTTGCTCGATTGGATTGAACCTCGTTGTCATCCGAGGCATCCTCTGGAATTCCTTCTACTTGAAAATTGTTTCTGACGTTCGGCCGAGGACCGGTTTGCCGATGAGATGATGAATTTTCTACCATGTTAAAATAGAGAATGAAAAGAACTGAATCGAAACGAGATGAAAACTGATAAGACAGAGGAATCGGTGGGCGCCAATGAAGAAACACTAGATAAATGGTCGGAACCGAGATATCTAGGGGGTTTGAATCCGCATAAAAAGGTGGGTTTCCTCTCGTTTGATTCGGTTACAACTGATCTCCTTCTCCGATAACTCTGCAAAAAAGAAGCACCGTTAGCCTCGCCAAGGGGAGAAAAGGGTTCTCTCCTTGACCCGACTCTGGTGTGAGAATAAGTATGGGTTATGAAGAAGAAGATGTATTTGAGAAGTGTGTGTAACTTGAATTTCATACCTGAGTAGTTCTCATATTTATAACCGGGAGTCTTTGGGCGGGAAAACCTGTTAGTGAAAAGTTGACGGAAGATGCTAACCCCGTAAGCGGTTACATTTCCTTCCGTCAAGCTTCTTGATCCGACGTGAGAGCACACGGATCGTGGCTTAGATCGAAGGCTGGGGATTTGCCACATGTAAAGTGATCAAGTGGAGATTACTCTCCAATTACATGCTTTCGTTGTGATTTCAGGGATTCCTGAGATAGTGACACGTGTCCAGACGGTTATAACCGTCTTAGTGGTGCACGATTGTATTTCTTCTAGAAGATTACTGCTGTAATCTGGTGTGACACCTTATCGTGTGGAATCAGCTGAATAAATAAATCCCAAGTCTGGGTAAATAGTATCCAAGTCTGGATTTTTAAGCGGAAGTGTTTATTTCGGGATTTTCATCATTTGTTTATGGGAGAAAGCGCAAGGATTTATGATTTCCTTTGGGCGTGCAAGTGTTGATTGTTGACTGTTCTTTAAGTCTTTCTTTTTGTGAGACCAGTGCGCGGCCGCGCAAGGTACAAGGCTGAAAAGCAAGGTTGTGGTATGGTCCCAAGCTCTTATTATGAGGTTTTTGGGACCTTACCCCTTCACTTGTCTAGCGTCAAACTATTATATATCATTCGCAAGATAGCTTATTTATCATTCATCACGACCCTTCTATCACACGGATCTTTTATCGAAATTATCATTCGAACTTAAAACATGCTAATCTATCAAATCCTAGCCGAAATTCTTTAAACATTTACACACGTACGTGATTTCAAACATCATTAACAATAACATATCATCATTTTCATCATATTATACAAAACCCACTTCATAACTACATTGTTAATCACTTACTAGTGATCTAAACTCAATTATCTCTAATTTCATCTTACCCTTGGTGTGTGTACTACCTTCTAAACATAATGTACAACTAATTCATGCATATTCATCTATCCTCATACATAATTCATCAAATTCCTTCTTCTAATCAACATGAATCATCCATGCATGAACATCAAACATATTAATATCACATTTCTCTCAATTCCTCCATTAAGATTCCGTCATACATATCATGATGCATCAATTTTGAATAAGAATTTGGACATGGGTGATATACCCAAGTCACCATCCTCACCACAACAATTGATTTACATTATTGACATCAATTTAGGCTAAATCATACATAATTCATGTTCTACATCGCGATTCTACCACCTATTCATGCTCAATTTCGTACAAATTCGTGAATTACAACATAACCCACTTCGTGCCTAATCACCAATCTTACTTTTAGGACATACCTTGCGATCCCCTTGTGAAGGTGATCATTAATCTATGCTCGGTTATGAGTTTAAGCTCCATCTTGCCTTTCAATTTGAAGATCTTTGAAGAACTAGGGTTTGAACCCCTTTTTCTCCTTCCTGATCATCGACACACACACACACACACACTGTGTGTGTGGTGTTTTAATTTTAGTTTTATAAATTTATGTTTCCCACTTAACGGTTTTGGTCCCTCTAGTTTCATTTTGGTTATATAAGGGATTAAAACTCATTTCTTTATATCAACCGGGTTTTAATTTACCAAACCCGTTTTTGGGGTGTTACACGGTTCCTTCTTCTTCCCCTCAATGCTCTACGATCTATAAGGTATAGTTATCAAATCCTTCTTGTCTTCTTCAACAATCTAGCATCCACTTTTATAATCATCTGCTATTTGCTCTTCCATTGCTTATTTTTAGTCGTCTTCTAACTTTTGTCTTTGATAGATGTTCCTCACTTCTTTGTTTATGTATTACTTATGTGTATATGATTAATCACAAGCCACTGTTTGCAAATCGACTCATCAATATTATATTTCATTTGCTGAGGAATTTCAAGAATCTTGGTTTCTTAGAACCCATGATTGATTAGTGAGGAAGTTTTTCAAGAATTGGGGTTTTAGTTTTGAGAAATAAAAAGTATTTTTTTTCAATTGAATAAATAATTTTATATGGTGCTTAGATTGATCTTGATGACTTTTATGTAACATCAGTTGTTTATATGATTGTGATGCCATGTTGGAAAGTTATACATCTTTAAGAAGAATAATGTTTGTGCTGATTTTAGTATAGTTGTACCAATTTCATAGCATTTAGTTGCATTTATTATGTTAAATAACTGTTGTTAATAGTGTGATATTTGTTGTAGCAAGGCCATTTTGTATAGTTGGAGTGCACCCAACACGTTGCAAAGTGGGTATATTTTCTTAACCACAAACCCCTGTTTGTAAATTGATTCATCAATATATAGAATGCTTAAAGCTGAAGAAACCAATCATCCTTCAGTTCAATCGCCTCATCTTTCAGTGCTTCAGTCTCAAATCGCTACATATGCTGCTTAAGTATGTCACATATTCGCTCTTTCAAACTCAATTTTGTTATTTTATTGGCAAATTGGAAAATAATAATCCCATCTTTCTGAAATTGGCTGATAATAATCCCAAGTCAGTTATTAGCCAATAATAATCCAACCTCGTCCAATTTTTTTGTAAAATAGTCCGCCGTTAAAATAACTTAACGGAGTTAAGTGTTTTTTCGAACTACAAACCGATGTTTTAGGGCTTGTGATCAGAATGAGGATACGAGTTGATTTATGTAAAACTTACCTCGAAATACTGCCCCCAACCCACGAAAACGGTGCTTCAATTCGGGTGTTTAACTTCCAATTAACAAAATTCAAGTCATTTCGAACACAATTTCGAGGTAAGTTTTACATCAATCGACTCATATCCTCGTTCTGATCAAAAGAACTAAAACATCGGTTTGTAATTCGAAAAAACCCTTAACTCCTTCAATGTTATTTTAACAGCAGACTATTTTACAAAAAAAAAATGGACGAGGTCGGATTATTATTGGCTAATAACTGACTTGGGATTATTATCGGCCAATTTCATAAAGATGAGATTATTATTTTCCAATTTGCCTATTTTATTTGATATATATGTGTGAAGGGGTAAGGTCCCAAAAACCTTATACCAAGTACATGGGACCATACCACGACCTCACCTCTTAGCCCTCTTTTGACCTTGCGCGGCCGCGCAACTGGTCCTACAGAGAGGACTCAAGAGGAAGATAGCAGGCAACACTTGCACGCTGAAAAGGAAACCATAAATCCTTGCGCCTTCCTCCATAAACAAAGAATGAAAATCCTAAGCCAGATACTTCCGCTTAAATAATACCCAGACTTGGGGATTATTTACTCAACTGATACCCCATAGTAAAGGGTCACACCGGATTATGGCAATAAAACTTTCTAAAAGGATTCAATCGTGCAACACCAGACGGTTATAACCGTCTGGTACACGTGTCTTCATCTCAGGCCTCCCTGAAATCACGATGATGGCATGGAATAGGAGGAAAACCTCCACTTGCCCACTGTCCACGTGGCGACCCCCCAGCCATTGATCAAAACAGTAATCCGTGTGCTCTCACACCGGATCGTGAAGATTAACGGAAGGAGAAAATAACCGCTTACGGGGTTAGCATCTTCCATTAATATTTCATCAACAAGTTTTCCCGCCCAAACTCTCGGTTATAAATATGCGGATAATTCAGGTATGAACTTCAAGTTACACACACTTCTTCATTACTACTTCTTCTTCATAAACACCTACTTATTCTCACGCCGGAGTCAGGTCAAGGAGAGAACCCCTTTCTCCCCTTGAAGAGGCTAACGGTGTTTTGTTTTGCAGAGTTTACCGGAGAAGGAGACCAGTCACATCGAATCAAACGAGAGAAACAACCCTTTTATGCAGATCCAAACCCCCTAGATAATTTGATTCCGGTCATTTATCTAGTGTTTCTTCATTGGCGCCCACCGATTTTCTCTGTTTCATCCAATTTTCTCTCGTTTTTTTATCCACTCTGTTGATTCCATTTGCACATGGAAGAAACTTCATCTCATCGGCAAACCGGCCCTTGGCCGAACGTCGGTAACAACTTTCAGGTTGAAGGTATTCCAGAGGATGCCTCGGATGACAACGAGGTGCAATCCAATCGTGTAAACGAACCAATCACCCCAGGGGTACAGCCAGAAAACCCTGTGCACTCAATTCTACCCCCGGGAGAAACCCCAATCTCCTGGTATGTTAGGTCTCAAGGAGCACCAAACGCAGTATACACACAGTTATGTGCACAAACTGCTCCCCTAACTCAATCACAGAGGCCAAGATCCCGTGCTAATGCTTCTCAACGTGAGGGCCCGTCCCACATCGAAGACACAGAGGTATATTCCAGATACGAGTATACCCAGTCAGGAAGTCATCAAAGAGAATATCGAGACGAGTCTCACCCTCACAGAAGACAATCCATCCACACCAGGTTGGGTTCTCAACGAAACACCCACACCAATGAGTCTGATCCGACTTACCGAATAGGTGAAAGTGCCAGCGTGTTTAGCCGATTGCAGCCAAATTACAACAAGTGCAGACCTCGTGCGGTTTACAACCCTGAGGCTGAGCACAATTACGATTTGATTTACTGCCCTACGGAAGCAGCGGAGAATTCAAAATTCATCATGGAAATAGCTCTGGCTCCGCTAGAGAAAGCGAAACTACCGTCTAATGTGGGTAAATTCAACGGGCTGACAGACCCTGACGATCATTTAAGAGTTTTTACAAGCGCAGGGTTGGTTGGGGGCTGGACCCTACCATTGTGGTGCTACCTTTTCGTACAGACCCTAACTGGCGCTGCAAGAATATGGTTCGATAATTTGCCCATCGGGAGAATCACATCATGGAAAGATCTGCGCGAAAAATTTCTGACTCATTTCAGCCAACAACGGCGATCTATCCGCGACACATCTGATGTAACGAACATTTGGCGTCATGATGACGAAAGTCTGGAAGACTTTATCACCCGATATAACAAAGAGGTACTTGAGATCGGGGGCGTCCATGAACAGCTGATTCGCGCACAATTCAAGTATGCAGTTAGGTGTGACGATATGATAAAGGTCCTATCCGGTACGGAAGGCCTCCCGAAGAGGTGGGAGAAGGTGATGGCAGCGGCTAAGGTTTACGCCCAAACAGAAAAAAATCTTACCACAAATAGGCCGCCACCACCACATAATCGACCCTCAGACTTAGGCTCAACTGGCGGGAGGAAATTCAAGAAAGGATGGCGTGATTCTGCCTCGGGAAACCATTCATCCGAAGATGCTCGAGCAACAATCAATAAACTTTCCGCGCAGAGGGAAGCCAAGCAAGAAAATAGGGAGAGACAATGGACTCCCTTAACTAAAACCCCTGCGGAAGTTTTGAGCACCGAGGATTATCAGTTCAAACCTCCAATACCCATGAAGAGCAAGCGTGGACAAGACCCTGCCCAATATTGTGAATACCACAAGGACAGTGGTCATACCACCAACAATTGCATTTCTTTGCGCACTGAGATAGAGAAGGCCCTTAAAAGTGGTGAGACTCACCTACTAGAAAACGTACGCAAAGAAATTAAGCAAATAACTCGAGGCGATGAAGGCCCGAGCAAGAAAGCGAAAAACTGAGCAGAAACTCTATGATCTCTCCGCAGTACGAAGCACTCTAAAAAGTGGAGGATAGAGTAAGTTAAGAAACATGTATTTATCTTTAATAGACTTTGTAACGGCCTCTGTGCCTTATCCCAAAATAAACAACAAAGTTTCTATTATTCCTGTGTTTTTTATTACAAAGTGCATGCAATTTCTTTTGGTAAGCGCAAAAACAGTATGGTAAATACAATACAAGTCTCATGAACAGTCAGTGACTACATCACTTAAGGCCATACGTTCACACATGAGCTGCATACCACCTTCATTCGCCTTACCTAATCAAAGTAATTATACACATGCAAAATATTGTAAACTAAAAAACACTCAAAGCCTCCGAAAATTATCAAAATTACACGGCAGTGTATCATAGTTACTCGCGCAGCAGCGCATTAATAGAAAAGGGACACATCCCAAATATTACAGAAAATTGTTCAAAACAATTAAAAAAAAGAAAGAAAGTCTACGATAAATCTTCGCCTTCATCAGGAAAGATTTCCTTCAGTTGCGCCACAGGGTATTTAGATTGCAAAGCAACATTAATAAGATCCATAACAGGAAGTTGCAAGTTATCGATTTCTGTTTTTAAAGCTGCAAAAGCGGCGCTTGTGTTCACACCATAAGTAGCAGATTTGGTAATATCCTAATCAACCTTCAAAGCACTATTTACATGGTGAGAACATTCAGCATAGCCTTGGGAGTATCCCTTCTTCCGCGCGGCAACCACCAAGCGCACTACAGTCTTATCCAGCTCTTCAGAATTCAACACTGACTCAGCAACCTACAATAACGAAAGATAAATAAGAGAAAGGCGCAAAGCATTCCCACAAAAGGAAAAAGTAACTTACACAGGCAATCCCGCGCTCTTTCAACCACAGCATATCTCTTTTCAGAGGTTCCAACTCACTCTCAATTGTTGCCCGCGCCGTTTCAGAAGCCTCCAATTTTTCTTCAGTCTCAGTCAGACGGCGTGAGGTCTCGGTTTTCTCGAAACGCGCAAGTTCCAGGTCTTTCTTGAGTTGTTCCTGATCAGAAAGCAAAGCAGTGAGTTCTCCTAACTCTTTATCTCTAAGAGCAAGAGTGGCGCAAGCTTGTACCTCTCGTTATTCACTCCGCTCCCTGTGTAAATGCGCCTCATCACGCGCAGCTTCAGTGTCAGCTTTCTCTTTCTTTAGCTTCTCAATCTCCGTGTCCTCTTTTTCAACATCTCAACCTCAGCTTTGAGATTATTAATAACATTGCAGAGATTCATCTTCTCAGAGTTATCTTTTTCACATATTTTCTTCCAGTTCTTGCGCTCCTCAGAAAGAAGAGCAGCCTCAGCTTCCGCTTTTCTTTTCCAGCCCGCAACAGACCATTCTTCAGTTTTCCGACCAGCTTCAAACTTGGCCTGATCAGCTTCCAGCTTAGCCTTCAACTGGGCAATCCGGGTTTCATCCTCAGCAACTTTCTTCTTTGATACCTTGAAAGCCTCCCACTCCTTATGCATAATATGCCACTCATGCACTATGCGGTGAGTGGTAGAAGCGTGAGAGGCAGTCTCCTCAAGATAAGCATGATAACTTTGTTCATGAGACCGGCTTTCTTGAAATTTGATTTCCCCTGGCGGAAATATCCCCTGCAACCAGTCCCGGCAGACACGCCAATCCGAGAAAGTATCACCCTTCTTCAAATTCCAAACAGGGGCATGAAGCTCGGAGGCGTCTTTCTCCGAATAAGTTCTGTAATAATAATCCCCCAGGGTTTCCTCTGGGCGGATAGGGGAATTTTTGCTAGCATCAGAGAACGAACCTGGATTTTCAGTAGAAACCTTTTCAATATTCTCAGGCATGGAACCGAAAACTTTAGAAGGGGACGCTGTAACAGGAGTTTCTCCCGCAGTTTTCTTTTTCTCATGGGTAGCAGCCTAGCAGGTTCAAAGACCTGGGGGTTGCCAGCATCATCAACCTCTGGGCTCACAACCTTTTCAGTTTCCACAGCAATATCAACAGGCTTGTTAGCCTCAACAACCTTCTCCACACTACCCTCGGGAACCTTAGTAGCCTTTAACTGATCAACAACAGTTGTGCGTGGAGGTGAGGGTGGGAGTTCTTCGTTAACCACAGGCAACGACTCTGTGGGAATAGGAGAAGTTGAGATCGTTGCAAAATCAAAGCCTATAAATAATCGATGCGCATAAGAGGACGACAACAATAATAACACTTACTTGGAGCAGACTCCGAGATGAAGGCATCCAAATTGCCTTTCCTGATGATCTTCTTCCTCTGAATTTTCTTGACAGGCTGACCTTCCACCTCAGTACCAGTCTGTTTTCTTTTTCCTGCTTTGGTCCGCAACAAGTGCTCAGGACTCGATTCCAAATCAATAGGATGGTCTGGATTGGATGGAGGGATGTTAGCAGCATCTCTGGGTTCCGGTTTTGGCTTTCTAATAACAACTGCAGGCGCAAGACCCTCCAAAGAATCAGAAACCACCACATAATCACACCAGGAGTCAGAGGAACGGCGCATACCTTTCTTCTCTCCACCGACATTTTTTAACTTAGAAGGTTGGGCTTTATCAACATCATCCTTCTTCGGCACGAAAGTAGTAGTCGTCGCGCGTCTTTTCTTCTCAGGGCCTATGCCCAAGTTTGACAACTCACCTGTCAAAGCACAGAGCGAAACCTTTTCAGATTCGCAAAAAGAAGCAAAAAACAGGATAATATCTTACCAACGCCAGCAGCAGGCTGAAAAGAAAGATCCGCATCCGGCGGAAGAACAAAATTCTTTACAATTCGATGATACCAAAGCTCTTCATCAGGCTTCTTCTTAATGGTACCCATCTTTCCGCCTTCTCTCTTATATGCAACAACATACAACGAAACAACTGCAGGGGAAGAAGAGCACGTTTAAAAAAAAGTGGGGGGGGGGGAGAAAGGCAAAAAGGGTAAAACCCCAATCTTACCATGACCATCCTCCGTATACACCGGTCTGTCTTCCCGGTCCATCCTCCAATTCAAACTGATACTATCACCAACAAGAGCTTTCTCCGGCAAAGCAATGTTAGGAACATCTTTCAGATCCTGGTACCAGTTCTCATCAATAGGGGTCTGAATAGTTTCAGTGGGGACATCTTCTTTTCCCCTAAATATCATCCTCATCGGAATGATGCTGGCCTTGATAAAGAAAAATTTCTGTTTCCAGTCATGAAAGGATTTTGGGGGATGCAACAAAATTTTCTTCGCTGACGCTCTCTGAACAAAAGAATAAAACCCTTGGGTACAGTGCCTTTGGTGAAAAACCCGGAATCGAGAAACGGTCGGCTCAATATGCATCGAACGACACACGAACTCGAAGTGCCGAACCCTAACCATGCCAATCGGGTGCATCTGAGAAAGATGAAATTTGTAATGCCCAAGAATTTCGAGAAAAAATTTCGTCACAGGAAGACGAAAGTTTCCTTCACAAAATAAATCCCAAAATAGGGTAATATACCCAGCCGGAGCATCCGCCGCTGTCTGACTCTCCTCAGGGTACAGGGCACCCCAGGTCTCCGGGAATCTGAGATTTTGAATCAAGCCATCAAAAGTTGCCCTAGGCCACTTCAACGGTGGAAGTTCAGAAGACATTTCTTCAGATAAGTCTTCGTGACGTTCTCCGGTTGACATAAGAGGAAGAGCGAGCAAAATCTTTCTCAACAGATAAAGAAGACAGGAAGGGGAAAAGTTTGCAACAAAGTAATGATTAACAAAAATGGGAACTCAAACAAACTTATATACTCACCGCCATAAATAGCATTGGTAACTACCCTAGCACCTTTTTCGGAGTATCACAGTTACCCAAGCGACAGAGGCGAGTGAGAGTCAACACAAATGCGAGCTCACGCGTGCGTGTACAGCACGGTCAGTAAGGAGCACCTGACAGTGACAGCCTATCACACAGTCCTTACTGTACCGTCTAGTCAAAGATTTTCAAAATCATTAGAAATTCTTCTCACAGAAGATTCCTTACTTTCGCGCCCAAAGCATTTTCTCTCATAAAGTCCAGTGCTCCACTTATTTGCATAAGAGCAACACTAGACTGGGGGGACTTGAAGGGGTAAGGTCCCAAAAACCTTATACCAAGTACATGGGACCATACCACGACCTCACCTCTTAGCCCTCTTTTGACCTTGTGCGGCCACGCAACTGGTCCTACAAAGAGGACTCAAGAGGAAGATAGCAGGCAACACTTGCGCGCTGAAAACGAAACCATAAATCCTTGCGCCTTCCTCCATAAACAAAGAATGAAAATCCTAAGCCAGACACTTCCGCTTAAATAATACCCAGACTTGGGGATTATTTACTCAACTGATACCCCACAGTAAAAGGTCACACAGGATTATGGCAATAAAACTTTCTAGAAGGATTCAATCGTGCAACACCAGACGGTTATAACCGTCTGGTACACGTGTCATCATCTCAGGCCTCCCTGAAATCACGATGATGGCATGGAATTGGAGGAAAACCTCCACTTGCCCACTGTCCACGTGGCGACCCCCCAGCCATTGATCAAAACAGTAATCCGTGTGCTCTCACACCGGATCGTGAAGATTAACGAAAGGAGAAAATAACCGCTTACGGGGTTAGCATCTTCCGTTAATATTTCATCAACAAGTTTTCCCGCCCAAACTCTTGGTTATAAATATGAGGATAATCCAGGTATGAACTTCAAGTTACACACACTTCTTCAATACTACTTCTTCTTCATAAACACCTATACTTATTCTCACGCCGGAGTCGGGTCAAGAAGAGAACCCCTTTCTCCCCTTGACGAGGCTAACGGTGTTTTGTTTTGCAGAGTTTACCGGAGAAGGAGATCAGTCACATCGAATCAAACGAGAGAAACAACCCTTTTATGCCGATCCAAACCCCCTAGATAATTTGATTCTGGTCATTTATCTGGTGTTTCTTTAATGTGCGAATCAAAGTGGATACATAACAGATTCGTTGTTTTTGTCTCAGTTTTGTTATATAATTTGGTATATATGAGCTACGGTTTATGTAAACTCGTGTTTTAGGTAGTTGCGTGTCATTTAGGGTTTTGCTGGTGATGATTTGCTGTATTGAGTTGTTCTTTTGATCTGAAACTGTTATCAAAAGTGTTGATTTTGCACAAGTTTATTATGCAAATAAGCATCCAATGAGTTGCATTTTTTATTTTTGTAGAATTGTGTTAAGGTTGATTTTTCAAATTTAAAGATTTTAAGGTTTCAAAAGGTAAGTAGTGAATGGTTTGACTTGTGAAACTAGGAAGAATGTTTTTATCTGATTGAAGACCCAATGTAGTTTTATATGATCACATATGTGA
This sequence comes from Helianthus tuberosus, assembly GCA_030545235.1. NCBI lineage: Eukaryota > Viridiplantae > Streptophyta > Magnoliopsida > Asterales > Asteraceae > Helianthus > Helianthus tuberosus. The sequence continues at coordinate 2,028,790 of JARYGA010059793.1, forward strand.
GATTTATCCTTGTGGCTCATGGTAAGAATTGTATGGCGAGAATCCAACACGTAAGTGATTGGAACTTAATGTTTCTACCATATAAAGTAAGGTTAAGTTGCTGGTTGCAACTTGAATAAAATAGAAATAGAAGAGGGCAAAAGATCATTTACCGACTTCATGGATCGTTTATGCTTCTTTTTATTGGTAAAGGATTTATACATTGAAATAGTATAAACTTTTTACCTTTATGATCAGCGACTGTCACATGATATATAAAACTGTAGACTTTTTAGTCATGTTCAAGGGCATTTTTCTAGACTTTGGATGCACGGAGGAGTAGAGGCAGACCAAAACTAACTTCAGAGGAGCGGATTAGGCAAGGTTTGCTAGACTTGTACCTCTTTAAGGACATTATAGAGGATATGAGTTCGTGGAGATGTAGGATTAAGGTTAACGCCATTTATGAGGATAGTACTGTTTGTATTAGATGCTTGCATAGGAAATTTTGTTGGATTAAAACCTCGACCACACTCTTGAATATAGAAGGTTGTATTTGCTGTTTGTAAACTTAAATATATGAAAGAGAAAAGTTTATGAATTTGCAGAGAAGAAAACTGAACAAGAAACAGGTTGCTTTATTCAATAACTCAACATGCCTTAAATAGGCAATCACATGCAACACTCAACGTAAACAACAGATGACTTATTCAAAAGTTACCACTAGACTCTCCCTAATAACCGGACAAAACACTCACCTTTAAAACAAAACTCTAAACAAACTACTCTCAACGTAAACTTGCATGACCAAGTTTAGATAGACTTATTCAACCACATTTGACTCAACAAACTAATAAAACACATGACTAAAATTAACTCTTGTTGACTTGACCCATAAAGACACCTGCTGACCCGTTTCATGACCCGTACCCGTCGACCCATCAAGATTATCTAACATTCACCCCCATAATCTTGATGTCGACCCGTTCTTCATAGTAGTGTCGGTTCATCTTCGTCTCGAATCAAATTTACCTCTTCTTCTTTTGTTTCCTTCTTGGGGCACTCGCTCGCATAATGTCCGTATTCTTGACAATTATAGCATTTGATGTTTCGCTTGTCTCTATACCAACCTTGATCCTTTCGATCTTCATTGCTTTGGAACCGACCACCTCGACCTCTACCATAACCGCGACCTCTACCTTGACCACGACCACGTCCTTGTCCGGGTTGATCAAAATCACCCCGTCTAGTTCTTTCCTCCCAATCTTCCTTTGTAAGCAATAATTGGCCTTGATCATTTTCTTCGTCATCATGGGATTTAAGCCTTTCTTCGTACATCTTCAATCGACCGACCGCCTCTTCAAACGGCATCGTATCGACATCTGAGTACTGCTCAATAGACGCCACGATCTGCATATATTTCTTAGGAACAGAATTTAACAACTTTCTTACCATAGTTGCGTCTTCAAGAGTTGATCCTAAGTTCTTGAACTTCGCTTCAATCCCGCTTATCTTTCCCGCATACTCGTCTAGTGTCTCATTCTCCTTCATTTTTAGCTTTTCCAAATCGCTTCTTAAAATTGATAGCCGAGCTTTCTGAACTCTATCCGCCCCTAGATAACGAACCTTGATTGAATCCCACACGTCCTTTACATACTTGTGTTTTGCGACCAGAAGCAAAACATCCTCCGGTAAAGACTGAAAAATTATGGCTTTAGTTGTGTAATTTTTCTTGTATTCCACAGTAGCTCCAGTGACCGGATCTATCGCCTCCCAAAGACCGTTCACTCTGATACCAAATGTTGGATTAAAACCTCGACCAAAATCGCCCACGAAGTGTAATTTGTATCCGTTTCTTGATATCACCAATCTCTTGGAGGATCCATTCATTGGTTTTATCCTGCTCTTGCATGCGATCCCTCATCTGCAAAATCAGATTAAAAAGATCATTAGTAGTAGGATTAGTGGAAACAGAAGAAGTTGGTGGTTTTTGAAAAATGGGGGTTTGTCTCTTCGCAACATTTTCAGCATTCTTCTGGGATCCAGAAGGTGGTGGAGGCAAAGGTGGAACGCCTTGTGAAGAACTGATTGCCGGCATTGAACTTGATGTATTCTTTGTAGAGGAAGCCATCTGTTTGGTTGTAATGAACCGAAATGACCACAAAAGTATGAATCTTCTTAGGAATGAAGCACCAATTGCCCCATGGTGGGAGCCAAACTGTTTTGGTCAAAAATCAATCAATGATAATGCAACCAAACTTTCTGTTGTGAGGTATGATGTTTGAATCAATGAACAACACTAAGGATCACTCAGAAATCAAATGAATAAGTGACACAAAGATTTATACGAGGAAAAAGCCCTTGATCAATGAATGATCTCCGGCATAAAAAACCTCGGGTGATGGAAACTACCGATCACCAACTCAGATTAAACAAGAAATGTATTACAACTTCGGATGATAGCGAGCTAATTACAAGGATCACTATAGTGTAATGTGCAAAAAAGTGTGTAATCGCCAAGTGAATTGTCAAGAGCTGGTGAGAGCAGTTGGGAGTGTGTGTGTTAAGCTAAAAATAGCCAAGTGTTTTCTATTTAGCTCACTATCCCTTTTAAAAATGGAAAATATCTAAGCTAACAAACATTTCGCATTTGGTGCAAGTCCTCCACGAACTCCATAACGTCCACTTTAGTTAAGCATGTGCGGAATAAGTATGGAATATGCTCCAGGAATATCGCCAAGACCAAGTCCAAGCTCGTACTCCTGCAAAACAACATCATATTCAAAGTAGACAATCGTTAGTATAAGGATCCTTATGATGATCCATGATCCCAATCCTACAATACTTCTGAGGATCACTAATTCAAACAGAAGTGAGGATCACTAAACCCAACAGTAATTGAGGATCACTGATCATTGGAAAATCCTCCCCTAACAAGTATGCTTTGCAATTTTGAACAATATAACAGTTGGAGGTGGATGGGTCTCGGTTTGAGACAAAACCTTCAACTATTAAGTAAATATGGTAAGGAACTAACCGTGCTCTTGGTGGATGGACCTTGGTTTGAGGTGAAACCAAGAGCACAACTTTTGGTATGTTAATAATATAACCTTCCTTTGGCTTTATTTATGTTGTTATACATTTACTGCATGAATTTTATTTATGAAAACAGTTTTGTTTGAACATTCTTGGGAACAAATTGTAAGTGTATCCTGAAAGATATCCTGCTCAGGATACTGCCATATAACTTATAAAACTCAAGTTATCAAATAAAAAGGAGAGACCATACCAAATATTCCCAGAGAGTCAATCCCAATCTTCAATCATAGGAATGTCCCCAGTGCACACTTATAAGTTTGAATCCACCCTTTAAATTGTATAACATATGTCCCTTGTGTTCAACATGTTTGAAGACTTAGGAATGCAAACACAATCGTACTTCAGCTCTGCTGAATAAATCCTGAATATTCTGGGGATAAACCCTTAATATCCTGGGGATAAACCCTGATATCCCGGGGATAAACCCTTAATATCCTGGTGATAAACCCTTAATATGCTGGGGATAAACCCTGATATACGTGCGCTACAGGCGAGAGTGTACAAACTCCAAGACTTAGAAAGGTGAAAACCTTTAAACCTTAGAGAGTATGAAAATACCCTTTCGTGAGGGAGGGTGATCAATCCTCATATACCTTTAGGATCCAGGATATAGCCAATAGTAACGAAATTGTCAGCCACTTTTACATGAACCGGTCCCGCTACCTTGAACTATCCCTAGATAACTTGCGCTCCAGGCGGGGTGTTTAAACCCAATTCGTAAGAAAGGTGATTACCTTTAAACCTTTGAAGGGATTAGAATCCCTTATACGTGAGAGAGGGGGCCAATCCTCTAATCCTCTGAGATATCCTGAGCGTTTATCCTGGAGCTATATCCTGAAGCATATTCTGCAAAACAATCTTAAACTAAGGTGGGTGTTAGCTTGGCTAACACCCCTCCGATGCTTAAGTCAGTAATGGGTTCAAGATAATAAAAAAATTCAAATATATTTAAAAGAGGTAGAATACATACCATTCTGAGATAGAAATTAAATTCTATTCTTACTTGAAATAGAGCTTTAAGTGTATAGCATTCCAGGATCTTGGTAGTATATCCCCTTCCATACTCCTGAGTCGGTATGCTCCTTTTCCTGATTCTGACTCAACCTCATATGGTCCTTCCCACTTTGGAGCCAACTTTCCATCGGCAGGATTAGTGGTATTTTGAAAAGCCTTTCTTAGTACCCAATCACCAACTTGAAATCTTCTAGTCCTTATATTCTTGTTATATGCTCTGGATATCCTTTGTTGATATGTTGCCATCCTTAGCCTTGCTGCATCTCTTGTTTCGTCTATAGTGTCTAAATCTTGACATAAAGCTTCAAGATTCTGCTCGGGATCCCGGAGGATAGATCTTGCCGTAGGTATCACCATTTCTGTTGGGATCACTGCTTCTGCTCCAAATACCAAGGAAAACGGAGTTTGGCCAGTTGCATTTTTTACCGTTGTTCTATCAGCCTACAAAACAAAGGGTAGTTCTTCTGCCCATCTTCCTTTTTTAGCTCCTTGTCTCTTCTTCAAGTTGTTGACAATTATCTTGTTTGAGGATTCGGCTTGTCCATTTGCTTGAGGATGTTCCGGAGTAGATGTGATCATTTTGATTCCCCAACTCTTGCAGCAGTCAGTAGTCCTCTTGCTTATAAACTGGGATCCATTGTCACAAATGATTTCAGCTGGTACTCCGAACCTGGTCAGGATATTCCTCTTTATGAAGGATACTACTTCTTGGTCTCTAACTTGAACAAATGCTTCAGCTTTAACCCACTTAAAGAAATAATCAGTCATTGCCAGCATAAAGACTTTTCCTCCCGGAGCTTTTGGTAATTTCCCTACTATGTCCATCCCCCATTTCATAAATGGCCAAGGGGAAGCTATAGGATATAGTGGTTCAGCTAGTTGATGTAGAATGTTACTGTGCCTTTGACATGCATCACATCTTCGAGCATATTCTGTAGCATCTTTTTTCATTGTCGGCCAATAATATCCCGTTCTTAATACTTTCAAGAATAATGACCTGCCCCCAGTGTGGTTACCACAATCCCCTTCATGTATATCTTGGAGCACTTCCTTAGTTTCAGGATCCTTCAAGCATCTCAGGTATGGACCTGCAAGAGATTTCTTATACAAAACGTTATTTATAATGGTGAATCGTGATACCTTCATCCTGAATGCCTTAGGATTTTCGTCTTTAGGGATGTATCCTTCCTTGAGATATCTTATGATTGGAGCCATCCAGGATTCATCATCTTTATCAGGATCATGACCAGGATCCTGGATGCTTGTTACCTCCTTAACCTAAGCTTTGAAGGGATCCACAGCAGGATATAGGATATGAAGTATTGGTATTTGGGTTCCCTCTGGTATCCTGACCGATGATCCTAAGTTTGTCAAGGCATCCGCTTCAGCATTATCTTCTCTTGGTACCTGTTCAAGTGTAAAAATATCGAAATATCCTGCTAATTTTTTGAAAATATCGAGGTACTCGACTAACTTCTCACCTTTAACTGCATAGGATCCATTAAAATGATTAGTGATTAACAAGGAGTCAACATATACTTGCAAATTCTTGATATTCATATTCTTAGCCAACTCTAATCCTGCAATTAAAGCCTCATATTCTGCTTCATTATTAGTAGCAGGAAATTCACACCTAATAGCCTGGGGTAATATGTCCCCTTGTGGTGATTTTAGTAGTATTCCCAATCCTACTCCTCTAACATTAGATACTCCATCAGTATATAATGTCCAGGATCGTGAGGATTCTCCTAACTGCTGGACTTCCAGGTCTATTTCATCCTGAATGTCACTACTGAAATCAGCCACAAAGTCAGCTAGAGCCTGTGATTTTATGGCATTTCTAGGTTCGTATACTAAGTCATAAGCACCTAATTTCACTGACCACTTAGCCATCCTGCCTGACATCTCAGGTTTCCTAAGCACATTTTTAATAGGATAATTGGTTTTAACATGTATCCTATGTGTCTCAAAGTAATGTCTAAGCTTTGTCGATGCCATAACTAGAGCCAATATTAACTTTTCTAAATGAGAATATCTAGTTTCAGCATCTAATAAACTTTTACTAACATAATAGACAGGATATTGCTGACCTTTATGATCCTTTATAAGGACGGCACTTACAGCATTCCCTGATACTGCGAGGTATAGGGACAGTGGTTCACCATTCTCAGGCTTCATCAATAGAGGTGTAGTTGAAAGATACTGCTTCAAATCCTGCAGGGCTACTTCATGCTTCTCTCCCCATTCGAACTTCTTGTTTTTCTTCAGGATATCGTAAAATTCCTTGCATTTCTCGGAGGATCTTGAGATAAACCTGTTCAATGCTGCTACTCGCCCTGTTAACCGTTGAACATCCTTCATATTTGAAGGTGATTTGATATCCAAGATAGCTTTAATCTGCTCCGGGCTTGCCTCTATTCCTCTTTTAGTCACCATATATCCTAGAAACTTTCCTGCCCCCACTCCGAAATGGTACTTAGCAGGATTTAGCTTCATGTTATACTGATCCAGGATATCAAATGCTCCTTTAATATCCTGGAGGTGATCCTCAGCCTTCTTAGATTTTACCACCATATCGTCATTGTACACCTCCATGGTGTCCCCCAGCTTGTCTTTAAACATCATGTTCACCAATCTCTGTTACGTTGCACCTGCATTTTTCAAACCAAAAGGCATAGCAGTGTAATAATAAATACATGTTGGTGTCATGAAGGCAGTATCCTCCTGGTCCGAAGGTTCCATTTGAATCTGCTGAAATCCTGAGGATGCATCCATGAAGGTTAACATCTCATGGCCGGCGGTAGCATCCACCATTGCATCAATATGAGGAAGAGGAAATGGATCTTTGGGACAAGCCTTGTTCAAGTCTGTGTAATCTACACAAACTCTCCATTTCCCATTTTTCTTCTGTACCACGACTACATTTGCCAACCATCTTGGAAACTTGACTTCTCTTATCATTTTAAATTTCAATAGCCTCTCTACTTCTTCTTGAATGATCACATTTCGTTCTGGAGCAAACTTCCTTCTCTTTTGCTGAATAGGTTTGAATGATTTGTCGATACCGAGCTTATATGTTATAATATCTTTGGAAATGCCTGTCATATCCTCGTGCTTCCACGCGAATGTCGACATCCTGCACTTCAAAAAGTTAGTTAACTGTTCTTCAATATCCTGAGGGATATTGGTTCCTACGAGCACCGAGATATCTGGATTATCCTGATCCAGGATAACTTTCTTCATATCCTACTCTGAAGCCTCCACGATATCCTGAGCCCGCGTCTTTAATTACTATATTGCATTAGGCTTGGTTGAAGATTTCATTGAGGATGAGTAACATTCCTTCGCCTCCTGCTGATCACTATCAACCTTGACAACCCCCCAAGGGGTAGGGATCTTGATGCATTGATGATAAGTTGATGGCACAGCCTTCATATCATGGATCCATGGTCTGCCCAGTATGATGTTATAGCAGGATAGGGAGTCCATCACACAGAAACATTGTATTGCGTTGACCCTTTCAACATATACCGGTAACTTTATCTCTCCCACTGTGTTCCTAGCCTCTCCACTGAATCCAACAAGCACGGTGGATTTCGAAGTGATATCCATTGGAGATACATTCATTCTTTTCAGAGTTTCTAGTTGGATTATGTTAACGGAGCTGCCATTATCCACCAATATCCTGCGTACAAAATGGTCAGCCACATATAATGTTATTACCAGAGCATCATGGTGAGGATCCTGGACAGTATCCCTGTCATCACTGTCGAAAGTGATCACTTTATCGGTTGTGAGGGTAGTCATCCTGGCTGGTTTGTCTCCCCTTTCGGCCTTAGCTTCTTTTGCATGTCTCTTGGCTGCAGAATACGAAGTCCTACACATGTCAGATCCTCCTGAAATAAAGTTGATTATCTTGGCATCCGCAGGGGGTGATGCTGCTTCTCAGTATCCTGACTCTTATTCTTCTTTCTTCCTAGAAGATCCTTCAGATATCCCTTGCTTAGAAGATAACTTATTTCTTTTCTTAGAGCAATGCAATCCTCAGTCACATGTCCGAAATCTTCATGGAAGGCACACCATTTGGACTTATCCTTCCATTCAGCTTTTTGTTGATTCTTCCGAGGCCACCTGGCTTTGTCTCCTAGACCCTGCATAGCATACATCAATTCAGGTATGTTAACAGAAAAACAATATTCAGATAATTCAGGATACTCCTCAGGATCCTCCTCTTCAACAGCATTCACTTTCTTGTTGTCATTTCTGCCATATGGCTTAGAGAGATATGGTTTAAACGTGGATTCTGACTTCCTATTGGTCGACTCATAAGTGGTGGATGAGTTCATCCTCTCTTGCATCTTTTTGTCATCTTCCAGTTGAATATATCTTAGTGCCCTGTTTTGAGCTTCATCCAAGTTCCTGCACGGGTTCATTACAAGATCCTGATAAAACTGGGAATCCTTTTGTAGTCCCATCTTGAATGCTTGGACTGCTGTGGCAAAATCATGGTGTGGGATATCTAAGGATTCCCTGCTGAATTTGTTTACATAATCCCTTAGGGATTCTTGAGGTCCCTGTGTTATCCTGTAGAGGTCACTTGTTAGTTTTTCAAAGCTTCTACTACAAGAAAACTGACTATTAAACAAATTAACTAAATGAGCAAATGATGTAATCGAATGAGGAGGAACGTTTAAGAGCCATTTTAAGGCTGATCCTGTTAAGGTAGAACCGAAACCCTTGCATAGGCATGCTTCCTTGAGGTCTGGAGGGATAGGGTTGATCTCCATTCTTTCCCTATACTGGGCAATATGCTCTTCAGGATCCGTAGTACCATCATAGAGCTTCATGTAGGGAGTTTGAAACCTTTTTGGGATTTCAGCATCACAAATAGGATATGCAAACCGAGATATCCTGTGGCTGTCTTGGGACACTTCCGGAATTGGCTGCACCACCCCAGGTACACTGGATATCATGTCCTTCAATTTCTGAAGCTCCCTAGTAAATGTTGACGTCATACCTGCATCCTGCAAAGATCCACTATTGTTAGTAGCAAGAATATTATTATTATTTGACGTGTTACCAGTCTGAGGATTCTGGCCATATCCTGAACTCCTCACAGTTGACATCCTGACTGAGGAGGGTATTTCAGGAGTATGATTCTGAGAATGGCTAGGCACGATATTTCCCCTGTTATCCTCAGTATATACGGCCGAACTGAAGTTCAAAGTTCTGGGCTGTAAAGGAGTGACAATATCCTCAGCGGGCCTGCTTGAACTAGATTTCAAGAGTTGTATTTCTCTCATCAACATTTGGTTTGTTTCCTATTGCTGCCTCATCTGTTCCTGTACACTACCAAATAAGGTTAGAATTTCATCATTAGAAGCCAAAACAGGACTAGATCACTGAGTGCTCCGAGTAGGGATAACATCCCGAGCCACATGACTTTCAGCTCCTTGCGAAGAGGCTTGCATTCTCGGGGGAGGTGGTGGAAGCATGGAACCAACCGTTGCAGAGGTTGTAGCAGACACTGTGGAGGAGCTCATGTTTGATCTTGAGGCCATTGTAAATAATGTGGCAAAAAGTTTTGAGAATAGAAAACCAAGTAACGATTTCGCAAAAGTTTTTAGCAAAGATAGCACCACTTGCCCCACGGTGGGCGCCAAATTGTTTTGGTCAAAAATTACCGAAGCAATTAAGTGATCAAATTAGTTAAGTGAGGTAGTGTGCTAGAAATGTGTGTTGAAAATATGCTGATTAAGTTGTTTGTAAAAATAGTTTTCAGGATACGGCTCAGGATAATGAGCTGTATCTACGATCAAACTATGAGCAAAAAATAAAGGGGGTGACACGAAATATACGAGGAAAGCCCTTGATCAATCTAGATCGCCGGCACAAAACCTCAGGAGCTGACAATCGCAGCTGCCTTGTTCTTCTTATTGCTTTAAACATCAGGATACAGTGCAGGATATTGATCAAATCACTAAGTGTTACAATGCTTTTTGTGAAAGTGACAGTTGCGAGAGAGTAAAGTATGAGAGAGAGCAGTGAGTGTAGTTGTGATGTCCTATTCGATCTGATTTATCCACCTATTTATAACTAGCAAACGAAAACAAAATCTCCTATAAGTATGGGATGCCTTCGAATATTCTCTAGTAGCCGTTGGAGATTAGGTAAAGCGGGTTCAACGTCTTCCTTTGAACGACTTAGACTGAGTCTTCCGGGGAAAGGGTCCTTATGAACGTTACCAGCTTGGACTCGTACTCCTGCATATAATCCGTTAGTAATCCTCAGGATACCATTCAGGATATTACCAATATCCTGAATCAGCATCCCGGACATGAACATATATCATACAAGCAAGATATAATTTAAGATATTATCCAGGATATGAGCTCAGAATTTCACCCATAACACATGACACAAAACCGTTGCATCGACTTTACTCCTTCGACATATACGGGCAGTTTTATCTCCCCAACAGTATTCTTTGCTTCTCCACTAAACCCTACAAGCACAGTGGACTTTGAGGTAATCTCCATCTCGGGGATGTTCATTCTCTTAAGGGTTTTCAATTGGATGATGTTGACCGAGCTGCCATTGTCCACCAATACCCTGTGTACAAAATGGTTAGCAATATATAAAGTAATTACCAAACCATCATGGTGAGGATCCTGGATGTTATTCCGGTCGTCACTGTCGAGTGTTATCATTTTGTCGTTTGTAAGTGTTGCCATCCTTGTTGGTTTGTATCCTCTTTATGACTTAGCCTCCTTGGCATGCCTTTTAGCAGTAGAATAAGATGTTCCGCATAGATCGGATCCTCCTAAAATAAAGTTAATTATCTTGGCATCTGAAGGAGGTGATGCTGCTCGTTCAGGATCCTTGTCAGCATCCTGAACCTTATTCTTCTTCCTGCCCAGAAGATCTTTCAAATACCCCTTGCTTAATAGGTAGCTTATTTCCTTCCTTAGGGCTATGCAATCTTCCGTCACATGTCCAAAATCCTTATGGAAGGCACACCATTTGTATTTATCTTTCCAATCGGCCTTTTGTTGGTTCTTCCTAGGCCACCTCGCTTTGTCTCCTAAACCCTGCATAGCATACATTAGTTCAGGTATATTAACAGAAAAACAATATTCTGACAACTCAGGATACTCCTCAGGATCCTCATCTTCGATAGCATTCACTTTCTTGCTGTCATTCCTGCCATATGGCTTAGAGCGATATGGTTTGTATGAGGATTCTGACTTCCTGTTAGTTGATTCGTATATTGAGGATGAATTCATCCTCTCTTGCATTTTCTTGTCATCTTCAAGCCTGATATATCTCAAAGCCCTGCTTCGAGCTTCGTCTAAGTTCCTGAAAGGATTCATCACAAGATCCTGATAAAACTGGGAATCCTTTTGTAGTCCCATCTTGAATTCTTGGACTGTTGTAGCAACATCAAGGCGTGGGATGTCCAAGGATTCCCAGCTGAATTTGTTCACATAATCCCTTAGGGATTCTTGAGGTCCCTGTGTTATCCTAAAGAGGTCACTTATTAGTTTTTCAAAGCTTCTACTACATGAAAATTGACTATTAAACAAATTAACTAAATGAGCAAATGATGTAATTGAATGAGGTGGAACATTTAGAAGCCATTTCAAGGCTGATCTTGTTAAAGTAGAGCCGAAGCCCTTGCACAAGCATGCTTCTTTAAGATCCAGCGAGATAGGGTTAATCTCCATCCTCTCGCTATACTGGGCAATATGCTCCTCAGGATCCGTCGTCTCATCATACAGCTTCATGTTGGGAGTCTGGAATCTCTTCGGGGTTTCTGCATCACAAATGGGGTGAGCAAAGTGGGATATGTTGTGACTATCCTGGGATACTTCCGGTTTAGGCTGCACTATCCCAGGCACACTTGATATCATATCCTTCAACTTTTGAAGCTCCCTGGTTATCGCTGATGTCACACCTGTATCCTGCAATGATCCAAGATTATTAGTAACAGTGATACTGGTGTTAATAGACAAGTTACCAGTTTGGTGATTCTGGCCATATCCTGGAGCGTATCCTGGAGCATATCCTGGATCCCTCATAGTCGACATCCTAGCCATTAAGGGTATCTCCGGAATATTTATCTGAGAACGGCTCAGTATGATATTGCCCTGATTATCCTCAGTATATACTACTGAACTAAGGTTCAGCATCCTGGGCTGCAAAGGGGTGACGGTATCTGATGTCTGTCGTTATGGACATGCAAAAACCGAAATAAACTAGTAGCTAGAGTAAGTCGGATATCGAACTAGAGGAGGATTGTGGAAAGTGTTGCAATGAAAAGTGTTAATTACTATTTCTAAAAAGTAAAAATCAATTAAGAGTTTCGTTGTTTAAGAGAATTGTCTATGTTAACGAATAAAAACTAAGGTTTAAATCAATAGGAGAGAAGATGGTTCCTCCAGATTTCAGGTTTTACAGCTAGATTCAATTATGTGTTTAATCGAAACACTCACATAGACATAAGTGTTTAATTTAATTTCTCAATTGTGATAATCAACGACTAAGTACTCCGGTCAATACATAACGGGAGGTTATCGAATGATTATCAATTACAATTACAAACCCTAACCCCATGTCAAATATATCCCAATTACTAGAACTCTTGGGAACTGAATGCTTAGAAATTAATGTTTAAATAAATGCAATTGTTTACAATCAACGAATCAAAACAAAGGTGAAAAGCATCGAATGCTTAGATAACCAAGTTTAAACAATTAAACCAACTGGGGTGTCCCAGTTGGCCAGCCTCACCCCTACTCTTCATAGAGACCCGGGTTCGAGTCCAGGCACGGGGACATTCGGCCACCTTCTTCCTAGAAGGAAACAGACTCAGCTCGGGATGGGGTATTCACCCCCTGGCACCATGAGGCTAGGTTGCTGGTGGAGTGTTATCACTCCAGCGGTTGGGAGGACCGTGGAATATCCCCCCCCACCAAGTTTAAACGATTATAGCAAACACATAATCGTTGCTGGTGGAGTGTTATCACTCCAGGTGGTGTGCCAAGGGATGGTTTGAGCTTTAGCCAAGCACTTCTATTTATAGGCTGAACAGAAGCTCGGGCACGGCCCCGTGTCCAGTGGGCACGGCCCCGTGTCCAGTGGGCACGGCCCCGTGTCCACATCCTTCTCTTTCTTCATTTAATGCAGTTTTGTCTTTTTAGTTGACCACACCCCCGTGTCCGCTGAGCATGACCCTGTGGTGCAAAAGAATCTTTGTACTATGCAGATTTGCTGGATTGTGCGAATATTATAGTTGACCACGGCCCCGTGTCCGCTGAGCACGGCCCCGTGGTGGGCAATAGAAGCTTCTACCACTTTGTCTTTTCTGCTGACACTTGGGCACGCCCCCGTGCTGGCTGAGCACGGGGCGTGTTCAGGCTTCTGATCTCTTGTTTTGCTTGGGAAGATGCTGTCGTGGGGTCGGGCATGTCACGTCTTGTTCCTTTTCTTGTATTTATGTTAGATTTTGATGTCTTTTTGCTTCTTTTGTTAATTTGAGCTCATTTAATCCTGAAAATACAAAAGGAAGACAAAAGCACACTTTTTCCAACATTAGTACTAAAAAAGAGTTAGTTTTATGCCTCATTTGATGAAATTTATATGTTGCATTTTTAACACATCAAATACCCCCACACTTGAATCTTTGCTTGTCCTCAAGCAAAACTCTTTAATATGTGGCTATTACACTCCCAAATGGAATGGGTAGAGAAGAAGGTTTTTGGGCTTGTCGTAGAGTGTCGGGATTTCCAAGATTCTTTATTTAATTTTATTTTTATTTATTTACAATCCTATTCGTCATGATTTATTTAAAACTTTTCATAAGATAAATTACTTATTAGGGCATAACATGCCTCTTTAAAATTCTATTTATATACAAGTTCACATACCTCACGGGGATCACTCAACACTCGGCCGAAAATGTATTTTTGTGGATCACTCGAGAGCGGCATGGAACTTACTCCTACCATAAGCTTGCCAAGCAATCAATCCTCCTCCTTTTTAACTTATATACCTTTGTAAATATCAAGAGGACTTTGTGGTGAAGGGTTAGGCTTGGGTTAAAGGTAGGTGGTTGGGTTGGTGGTTAGTGGTTAGTAGAAAAAGGGCGAAAAACGTAACAAGTGTCGGTTTTCGTAAGACTTTCTATTTTTGTAACTTTTATTTTTGATGAAGTTATTATTCAAACAAAGTTATTTTTGATGAACTTGTTTGTTTATTTTCTTTTGCTTCATCATCAACAAAAATACATTTTTTTTTGAAAGTCATACGAAAAACTGAACTTGTTACTAAAACAAAGGTTTAAAAATAAAAAGGTTTTGGTGGGTAAAAGGGTGTTTGGTTTGGGTTATGAAATGAAAAGGTTTAGGCTCAAAGGGGCTAACTAGGGGGATTTTGGGTAGGTGGTAAAAAAAAAAGAAAAATAATGGTGTAGAAATAAAAAGGGTTAGTCCTAATGCCTCCATCATTTACTTACTCGGGTTTAAGTCGGTAAGGACCGGGAATGTATCGTCATGGCAAGTTCTAGAGTCGTAAGAACCAAGCTGCTATTCACACAAGAAACGAAAAATGAGCATTTAGTCTAATGATATGTAATTGTATGCTCAATAAAGGCTCAAAACTCACTTTTGTGGGAATGGGTTTTTATGTGATCAAGTATATATAATCAAATTTTAACTAAGCTTGTCATGCCTTTTCATAATTTTCTTATGTTGGTTCTTTTTATCATGACGCTATCGGTTGTAAATTCGTAAAAATATAACCTTTTTAGAACTTGAAATTCCCGAGTTAAACCTAGACAAGAAAAAAAATGAAAATTTTTGAAAAAAATTGGGGTGATTAGCGATTCCAATAGAGTTTTGTGTAAGGCTTGTATTTAGGACTTGCAGGATTCAAGGTTTTAGCATCCCCCCCCCCCCCATACTTAAATTACACATTGTCCTCAATGTGTCCCAAAAATAAGTTTTTAGGTTGATTGAATGTGTAAAAGGTGTGAAAGGCAAAAAAATTTGTGTTACTGGTTACCTGGGCACGACCCCGTGTTGAGTGGACACGACCCCGTGCTCAGGTGCCAGTAACGAAAACTTACAGAAGGTGAACACGGGGGCGTGTTGGTTAGACACGACCCCGTGTCTGTCAAGGTCTGCAGAATTAAAACAATCAGCAGGTCCAGGGGAGTGGGCACGGGGGCGTGTCGGCTGGACACGACCCCGTGTGGACAGTCTGCAAAGTTGAAAAACAGGTTTCTTTCTTCATTTTCCCTGTCCCGGCTTTAAGAGTACTAATGCTTAGTACTTTAAGCCTCGTTTGTACCTGTTTAATCAATAAACACTCCACCAAAACATAGCAAACATCTTACTTTTACCAAAGTTAACATCCATGTCAAAGTTAAAAGAAAAATAAATGCAGAAAATAAAAGAAGTTAGGGAAAGTAAATTGTTCAACACTTGGCACGCAGGCCATCAATTGTTCAAGAGTGAAAAAAAGGGTTAACCTGGGAAACCATCAAACAACCTCCTCTTCCTCCGCTCCTCCCGCCTATTCCATGGCATCGTCATCGTCATCATCATCATCATCATCCCCTCCATGGCGTGCAATGTGGTCTCGAATATATCCAATATCATCTTGGATATCGGAGATGTTTCTTTCGATGGCTCCGACCTGGTGGTAGGTGTTTCTCGCCATGTTATAGGTGTTCCTGGTGCACATAAGGTTTTCCTGCAACAAATCATGCAAACTTTGAAAGTTAGGAAAACCGCCTCCCGAGGAGGATGATTGGCCCGGATCACCATGGGGTTGGTATTGGTACTGATGATGTTGCGGAGCTTGGAGGACAAGCGCTTCTTGCGGGTTCCATGCATGACCTTGCATCCTTTGAAAGCTTACCGTCCCGTCTTCCACCTCATAAATCAGGTTCATTGAGCGGCATATGTGTATATCCACCATACCCGACCATGGGCTCCTCTCAAATGACCTAGGTATGTGGGCGAAGTGCTTGAAGAGACGGTACACCCATCCCCCAAAGAAGATAGGAGTCGGTGCACTAGCAAGGCGGTTGTGATGCATGCTTCAGAGCATGAGGAACGGAACATCGAGCGGCCTGCGGTTGTGGATGCAGTGGAGGACAACCAAATCTCTTAACCCAACGACGCCACTACTATCATGCCTTTGGCTAAGAGAGTAGCCGAGGAGCCTATAAATGTATCTGTATAGCGGATCCCTCAACTTCGTACTCTTAGTGCTGCTCGGATTGTAGTACCCTTCACCAATCTGAGCCCAAATGGCTTGGCGTTCGTTCTCACCTATCTCTCGCATTCCTCCAGTATTTTCCTCGTTTCCCGCATCCTCTTCCGCATACAACCCGACAATCGACCCAAATTGTGCCATAGAGATCGAATACCTTGTTCCGTCACATCGGAATGCCACCCCATCATTGTCGAATGGGTCACACCTTGAGTTGAATGTGAAGGTACTATAGAATTCCAAAGTACATTCGTGGACGGAACGGAGTCGAGTTGTTAGAGCGACTCTGAGCGGTCCCGTAACAATGTTGTTGAAACGGTCGATTTGATTCACCATAGTTAACAGTTCCGTGCATGCTTGCCTCGGGTATTCCTCCGGCCTTGTTTGAAGTATCTCGTATCGAGCCCTAGCATCGAGCTCATTGGCGTTAAATCTTGTGAACTTCCTAGCCATCTGAAAGAATACACCAAAAGTTAGCATGAAACAGAAGTATTTTAAGAAAAAAACTGCAAACAGTGGGCTGGACACGGCCCCGTGTTCAGCGGACACGGCCCCGTGTCCAGGCGTCTGTTACTCAAAAATTTCATTTTTCGACCCGGTTTCGAAAACTTGAAAATTTTTGGTCCAATAGGTGCGGTTTCCCCCGAAAATGAAACCCTAAGTGCCGTTTTTTCCCAAAATATCCCGTTTACCCCTTCAATTTTATCTTTTTCGGGTCAAGAACAAGGGTTTGGGGTTTTTGTGCGAAATCGGACGAATCTATGAACAATACAAGTGTATTTACTTCCCATAACACTAATCTAACTGAATGCAAACAGATCTAAACAAAAATTTGAGGTTCGATCCGGATGAACTTCAAGAACCCTAGATTTTCCCCCTAATTTTTGGAGTTTTAACTACATGCAAGTAACTAATCTAACTACTAGAAGTGATAGAATCATACCTTGATGTTGTTAGAGCGATAGGAGACGTCGAAATTTTGCGAAAAATCGCCTGGAACCAGAGTGTTTTCGGGGAAACGGGGCGTGTGGAATGAAGTAACTGTTTTGAAAAAGGGGATTTATCCCGACTACAGCGCGGACACGACCCCGTGTCCAGCGGACACGGCCTCGTGCTGAGCAAAGTTTTTTTTTCAGTGCTCGTGTGAGTGCCCTTGTTTCCCAAAAACTTAGGTTAGAAAACTTACCGCTTAAGATGTCGTCTCAATCGTTCGTAACTTACCAGGTATGATGTTTTATTCTTCCACCGTTTGAAGCGAGATCTCTTCTTCTTCATCCTCAATGAATCCTTGATAGAGTTTCAGCCGTTGGCCATTGACCTTAAATGGAGGCCCATTTCGAGATTTAATTTCTACTGCACCGTGTAGGAAAATATGGGTGATGGAAAAAGGTCCTGACCACCTAGACTTTAATTTACCAGGAAATAATCGAAGTCGTGAATTAAACAAAAGAACTAGATCTCCTACCCGAAATTCATTAGGTTTAATGTGTTTGTCATGCAAAATTTTCATTCTTTCCTTATAAATTTCAGAGTTTGAGTATGCATAATTCCTAAGCTCGTCTAATTCATTTAATTGACAAAACCGATTTTTACCAGCAAATTCTAAATCTAAGTTTACATTTTTAATTGCCCAGTAGGCTTTGTGTGCAATTTCTACTGGCAAGTGACAACTTTTTCCATAGACTAGCTTATATGGGGTTGTACCTATTGTTGTTTTATAAGCAGTTCGAAAAGTCCATAAAGCATCATCTAATTTATCTGCCCACTCCTTTTTATTTAACCCTACGATTTTTTCGAGTATTCGTTTTAAGCCTCTATTAGTCACTTCGGCTTGTCCGTTTGTTTGAGGGTGATATGCTGTTGAGACCCGGTGATAGACCCCATATCTTGTTAAAAAAATTTCAAGTTGATGGTTTCAAAAATGGGTACCTCTATCACTTATTAAGGCTTTAGGTGTGCCGAAACGAGAGAATAATTTTTTCAGAAATCTTACCACAACTCTTCCATCATTTGTTGGAAGTGCCTCGGCCTCGGCCCATTTAGACAAGTAGTCTACTGCCACAAGTATATATTTGTTTCCTTTCGATGGTGGGAAAGGTCCCATAAAGTCGAGTCCCCATACATTAAAAATTTCACAAACATGAATGCCATTTTGTGGCATTTCGTTTTTGGAAGAAATATTACCTGTTCTTTGGCAAGCATCACATGTCTTGACAAGACTTTGGGCGTCTTTGTAAATGGTTGGCCAATAAAATCCTGAATCAAATACCTTTCGTGCAGTACTAGCGGCACCATGATGCCCTCCGTATGGACCTTCATGACAATGGCGGAGAATTCTTCGTGCTTCGTTACCATGTACGCATCGTCGGACGAGTTGGTCGGCACACATTTTGAAAAGATATGGATCTTCCCAAAAATAGTGTTTCACATTGGCAAAGAAATTTTTTCTTTGATGATGTGACCATCCCTTTGTGACTATACCGCTAGCTAGGTAGTTAGCATAGTCGGCGTACCATGGTTCTTCCTTGTATTCCACCATTTCCAGGGACTCAGTTGGAAATTTTTCGTTGATTTGCTCGTCCCTGGTCGCCTCCAAAGCTGGGTCTTCTAAGCGCGAAAGATGATCTGCTGCGGTATTTTCTGCTCCTCTTTTGTCTCTGATTTCAATGTCAAATTCTTGGAGGAGTAGAATCCACCGAATCAAACGTGGTTTTGCGTCCTGCTTTTTGAAGAGATATCGAATGGCTGCATGATCTGTATAGACTATAGTTTTAGAAAGAACAAGATAAGAACGAAATTTATCAAAAGCAAATACCACAGCTAGTAATTCTTTTTCAGTTGTTGTGTAATTTTCTTGTGCATCATTAAGTATTTTACTAGCATAATAAATTGGGTGGAAATGCTTTTCTTTTCTTTGTCCCAAGACAGCTCCAACTGCAAAGTCACTAGCATCACACATGATTTCGAAAGGAAATTTCCAATCAGGCGCTATCATGATAGGTGCATTGACTAACATTTCTTTTAAGGTTAGAAATGCTTGATTGCAATCCTTGTCAAAGATGAAAGAGGCATCTTTTTCAAGTAATTTTGTTAGAGGCCTTGAGATTTTTGAAAAGTCTTTGATAAACCGTCTATAAAAACCGGCATGCCCTAGGAAACTTCTGATAGCTCTTACGGAGGATGGAGGTGGTAATCTAGAAATGGTATCTATTTTGGCTCGATCCACCTCCATTCCTTCGCTTGAGATCTTGTGACCGAGTACTATTCCCTCCGTTACCATGAAATGGCATTTTTCCCAATTAAGGGCGAGGTTAATTTCCTCACATCGGGATAGCATTCGTTCAAGGTTATCGAGGCATTGGTCGTATGAATCCCCAAAGATAGAAAAGTCGTCCATGAAGACTTCCATTGTCTTTTCTATCATGTTATGGAAGATGGCTACCATGCAACGTTGGAATGTTGCGGGGGCATTACATAGACCAAACGGCATGCGTCGATAAGCAAAAGTTCCATAGGGACATGTGAAAGTTGTCTTTTCTTGGTCTTCGGGTGCTATCGGGATTTGAAAGTAACCTGAAAAACCATCCAAGAAACAATAAAATTTATGACCGGATAATCTTTCTAACATTTGATCAATGAAGGGCAAAGGAAAGTGATCTTTTCTTGTTGCTTCATTTAATCGTCTATAATCTATACATACTCTCCATCCTGTGACGGTTCTCGTTGGTATTAATTCATTCTTTTCGTTAGTTATTACCGTCATACCTCCTTTCTTTGGAACTACTTGGACGGGACTTACCCAAGGACTATCGGAGATAGGATAGATAAGTCCGGCGTCAAGTAACTTGATGACCTCGTTTTTTAACCACTTCTTGAACATTTGGATTCACTCGACGTTGTGGTTGTATGACCGATTTGTAGTCATCATTCATCAAAATTTTGTGTGTGCACATAGAAGGACTAATTCCTTTTATGTCTACAAGTTTCCAAGCTATTGCATTTTTATGTTTTTTCAAAAGACTAATTAATTTTTCTTTTTCTAAGCTATCTAATTTAGATGAAATAATTACAGGTAAATTACCCTCTTTGTCTAGAAAAGCATATTCCAAACCTTTTGGAAGTTCTTTGAGCTCAAGTGGTGGGTCTTTAGGAGACTCCTTATTTGGTTGCTCATTTCGATCAAGAACTTTAAAAGTTTGTTCTATGGCGACCTCTTCTTCAACAAAGTGGTCAATCTCTTCACTTGTATCGGGTGGTTCATCTTCATCTTCAATTAGGGGGTCATTATTGCCGAATGGATATTTCATTGACCGTTCGAGATCGACACTTCTTTTAAATACCCCTAATTGAAGAGGTAGATTGTTGAACTTCCGGTTTTTCAAAGTTTCGTGAGTTTTTACAAATGGTCGTCCCAACATTAGAGGAGCGTCATCGAGGATGACAAAGTCGGTCGGGATTACCATTTGATTTGTTTGAACCAATACATCTTCAACTATACCGATTGATTTTATTACTTTCTTATTGGATAGAAAAATGGGTATTTGAAGTGGAGAAAAATCACTAATACTTAATTTCTCGAAAATGTAGTTAGGCATTATGTTAACACAAAGATCTTTATCGATTGTGACATTACTAATAAGCGAATTTTGAAAGAAACATGGAACCGGTGTAATGTTAATTTCAAATGGGTCTTCTTTTATTAGCGAAGTTTGATCATTGGTTAACTTAACACTTACCGTTTCGTCAATTTTAGTGTTAGTGTTTAACTCTTTTAAAAACTTAGCATGAGTGGGTACTAAACAATGATTTTCAAAAGAAGGTGACAAGAGATTAATTTCTTCAAAATTAGACTCTTCTTGAATTTTACCTTTGTCGGACTCACCTTTTTCGTTGTTTAACTCATGTGTCGTTTTTCACTTATTTGTTCTTCCATTTTTACACTTTCAATTATCTCTTCCTTTTTTAATTCTTCTCTTGCGCGGGACTCCTCTTCCCTTGTGCGAGATTCTCTTATACAGCGATCGATAACTCTTATGTGTTCTAATATCCTATCGGTTACTTCGGTTATAGAAAAAGAATCGGGATTTTCTAAGCTTGAATCCGGTTGTTCGATCCTTTGTTCCTCATAATACCCATATGAAGTAGATGGTTCGCACCATTGTTCTTCATTGTAAGCATATGATGGATAAGGTTCGTAATTTTGTTCTTCATAATACTCATATGAGGTGGGTTGTTCATGCCATGGTTCCTCATAATAAGCATACGAAGGTGGTGGCTCATATCTTGGTTCCTCAAAGTATGAGTATGAAGGCTCATACCTTGGTTCATCAAAATATGAGTATGAGGGAGGAGGTTCATACCTTTGGTCTTCATAGGATGTGTATGAAGTCGATGGCTCGTACCTGGGTTCCTCATAGTAGGTGTACGAATTGGATGGTTGATATGAGCGATTATTTTGAACCGAGCGTGAGTTACGATAATTAGTGCAATAATTACCCCTATAATCATCCTCCTCATAGGTGTAGTTGTAACCTCCTGAGTATTGATCCATAAGAATCACTCAGCAGACCACAACCAAGTCTCGAGATCAGAAAACAAAAATAACAACGGAAACAGAGGCTGGACACGGCCCGTGTTCAGTGGACACGGCCCCGTGTTCAGGATCTGTATCTGGGCGTTTTAATTAAATTTACTGATTTCGTTGAGCACGGGGCGTGTTCAGTGAGCACGGCCCGTGTTCAAGCTACTGTTACTAGGTGTTTTTATAAAAATGTGCAGCACGGCCCCGTGTTCAGTGAACACGGCCCCGTGTACAGGTTACTGTAAATGCAAATCTAAACTAAAATGCAGAAAAATGTGCGCGCGTTTTAAAAAGATTTTGAAAAACAGATTAGGCCGTCGATTTTAAGCTTTCTTAAAATCCTTGTGTCCCCGGCAACGGCGCCAAAAACTTGATGCGTAGTCGAGTGTTATATATATTAGGTATATATTTTAAGCCCCTTTAACACTTTTTAGTCAAGTTTTAAATTTATAAAACACGATATTTACTAACACTAGACACACATATGGGCAAGTGCACCCATCGTGAGCGTAGTATAGTGTTGGTAAGATACCGAGGTCGTCCAAGGACACAAGAGCTTTTAGTACCGGTTTATCCTCAACGTCTAATCAAATCAAAAAGTTTAGAAAAATGTTCTAAACTAAGAAAAATAAAAACTAACTAAAATGCTGAAAATAAAAAATAAAAAGAAAAACAGATATCACTTGGTTCCGACTCGTATCTAGTGTAACCTTTGATTATTTCCGCACTTTTGCACTATTTTAAGAGATTATCTTAGTTATTGTAGTAGGCCCCTCTTTTGAAGGTGACGTTACCCTCACCCTAGTAGTTTGAGTCAGCAAGGATACAATCCTAAAAGGGTGGATTATTGGAAGATAATTAATTAAGTTATTAATGCAAATTATGGTAGGCCCCTCTTTTGGAGGTGACGTTACCCTCGACTAAGTAGTCTGAGTCAGCAGGGATACAGTCCTAAATAGTCGGGTTATAGTATTAATAGTAGTTAACTAATGAGGGGGTCAAAGAGTTTGGACCCCCGCCATCCAATACCATTAAGTATTGAAGGAGGTCCTACTAAATTTGACCCAGGTCCATTGCAGGACCTCTAAACGCTGAACAATGGCAAGACCTTTACCAAACCGTTCCCTTAACCCCCGACCAGGTAGCCAACATACCTCCATATAGACCGTGGAGATATGAATGGTGAAAATCTTTTATTTTATATAGACAGTAAAATAATGCCAAGACACCACGGACAAACGATAAAGAAAGATCACCTTCAACATAAGCGACTAGTTATTAAAGTCATTAATATGAAACCAAATAAAAAGTGCGAAAAGATTAGAAATAAAAAGTATTACACTAGACACTTTGTCTTCACCAAGTGATGTAAGAGACTTAGGCAAACATGGCCTTGATTGTCAAGAACTCTTACGATCAATCTTGGATCCCGAGACGACTCACACACTCTATGATGGACAATGGATGATGGTGGTGGATGATGGTGTTATGGTGGTGGTGGGTGGTGGGTGAAGTGTGAGAGAGGTGGTGTGCCAAGGGATGGTTTGAGCTTTAGCCAAGCACTTCTATTTATAGGCTGAACAGAAGCTCGGGCACGGCCCCGTGTCCAGTGGGCACGGCCCCGTGTCCACATCCTTCTCTTTCTTCATTTAATGCAGTTTTGTCTTTTTAGTTGACCACGCCCCCGTGTCCGCTGAGCACGACCCCGTGGTGCAGAAGAATCTTTGTACTATGCAGATTTGCTGGATTGTGCGAATCTTATAGTTGACCACGGCCCCATGTCCGCTGAGCACGGCCCCGTGGTGGGCAATAGAAGCTTCTACCACTTTGTCTTTTCTGCTGACACTTGGGCACGCCCCCGTGCTGGCTGAGCACGGGGCGTGTTCAGGCTTCTGATCTCTTGTTTTGCTTGGGAAGATGCTGTCGTGGGGTCGGGCATGTCACGTCTTGTTCCTTTTCTTGTATTTATGTTAGATTTTGATGTCTTTTTTGCTTCTTTTGTTAATTTGAGCTCATTTAATCCTGAAAATACAAAAGGAAGACAAAAGCACACTTTTTCCAACATTAGTACTAAAAAAGGGTTAGTTTTATGCCTCATTTGATGAAATTTATATGTTGCATTTTTAACACATCACTGCCGTCCAAGATCATGATGTCGATAATCATATGTGTCTTTTATTGCTGCCAATGATGCCGTCCCCCAAGTTAAAGGTCTGCCGCCCAAATCCAGCCCGTGTGCGGCCCACAAATCCAGCCCATGTATGCGTGTGTCTTCTAAATCATGGGCCCAATTCCTTCTCAAGATGATGTCTTTCACAAAGCCCAAGATGTGCACGTGACTTCCTCCAAAATAAAATAAAAGTCTTGGCTGCCTTCTGTTTGTTATCGGCCCAAAGAAGTCCACCTGAATCTCTCGGCCCACCCCCTCAAAATTGAAATTGATGTGATGTTGTTTATAATGAGAAATAATCCCTTTTTGAAAGACACAAGCACTCCACGTGAGTTATGATAATGTCTCTATTTATTAATGATGTGACCTTTTTTTTCCAAAACTAAAACCTCTTCAGTGAAGAGTCTTCACCAGTCCACAAGTGTCGGCCCTATTCACGTGATGCTCCTTATATCCACCGTAGCCTACGGTGTATTACCGTAGGTTACGGTACAAACTTGCTGGAAATTCATGCATGGCAGACCGTAAATTACGTTTTCCGAGCGTAGGCTACGTTTGGTAGTTCCTGTACATTTTGTTTGTTCCAATCTCCATAACCTGTAAGTGATGATGTGATGTCCTCGTATGTGACATACAATTCAACTTTCACTTATTTACCACATGGCCCCTCGACTTCATTCTTTCATGTTTCGTGTTTCTTGTGTCTTCAAGCTATATTTTGACCCGATTCAAGTCTCAATTAATGTAATTCACTTGATTATTATTCCCGGGTGTTCCGCTTCATCACCAAATGTCATAACTTCACCGAATTAAGTGATTTACCTGTAAAACCATCAACACTCGTAGTTATCACATTCAAAGCACGTTATCACTTAAACTACAATAAGATACGTAAAATATGCACGTTAACATTCGGGTTTCACACTCTCCATCACATCCCCACACTTGACTTTGATTGTCCTCAAGCAACCATCATAAACATTACTCACCTTATTAACAAACCACCTTCAAATCCCTTACCGAATTAGCAAATTAGGGTCCCAAGTCATACCCGTCCCATAGACTGACACAATCGAGATTGACAATCTGACAAATAAGTGATACGCATATAAACAACTTAAGACTTGCCTAACTAAAACTAACATGCTTATGATACTACACACATGCCACATGCCCCTCACAATGATCACTCCTCTCGGCTCAATCAAGACTAGCGTGTAATGTGCTAGTATATAGTTCGCTCAAAACCAACTATGCTACTTTGCAATCATAAGCTTGTATAGCAATCACACCTCCACTGCATCAATTAGCATTACACATATCAAAAGGACTTTTCGGTTTTTGGGTTAAAGGTAAAGGTAAGGAAATATTTTTGGCTTTTTATGTTTATTTGGCGAACACAAATGAAGATACCAAACCATGACAACTTATTCACAATAATACTAGCACTTGGGTATTTTCGACCCATTTATTTAACACGAACATAATGACAATTTTTTTTCTTCTTGCTTTCTTTTCTCTTTTTTTTTCTTTTTTTTTTTTCATTTCATTTTTTTTTCATAACATACTTGTCATTCATGGTTGGTAATCAAACGAGTCAAACAAGGTGTAGCAAACGAAGGATAAAAGGCTCAACATGGTTAACTAAGGTGGGTGGAATCAACAATCAACATATAGAACAATGAATGGATCCTAATGCCTTTCTCATCTATGTGTATACGCTAAACCACAGTCTCGGCACGTATCAAACCACACAAGTTCTAACACAAAGCAACATATGGCCTACACTCAATAATTGAACATTTAATGCAATTCAACTAACAATCTAGTAGGCTCAAATATCTCACCGAATAAAAGGAAAATGGGTTGCCGACACGTAGCACGTGTAATTCCTAAAGCATGTTACCCCTAGTTAGGCATCTCTTCTCAACTATTTTCTAAAACATGTCAGAAATACTCTCATGAAACTTAAAGGGACAACCACGACAAGGGATCTAAATTAGTTTAATATCAGTAGGAACCCTTTAGCAATTGAAAATGTCGGTTTTCATGTAGTTCAAGCATACTTGAGTCAAATTTTCAAAATTTTTCAATTTTTTCCAATTTCAACCAATTCAAGCATTTCAAGATCAATAATTATACCAACCCTCTCTCGAGTTACCGCATCCCCACACTTGGGATACATTGTCCCCAATGTATGGTGCAATTTATAATCTAAACTCGAGAGATACCACCTAACAAACCATGAACGTCTAATAACCAACTCGACTCAACACAAAGAAACCACTCCCAACAAAAAAAATTTCACACCACCAAATACACGAAAACAAACAAAACACAAGATAGATAAACACATGCACCTGATCAGAAAACAAGTGAGTGTCTGTGTTGGTGTAGCTGATGTGATCTAACCGGAACATACGCCCTGTTTTGGTAAAAAATCAAGCAATGATAATGCAACCATACTTTCTGTTGTGAGGTATGATGCTTGAATCAATAAACAACACTAAGGATCACTCAGAAATGAAATGAATAAGTGACATAAAGATTTATACGAGGAAAAAGCCCTTGATCAATGAATGATCTCCGGCATAAAAAACCTCGGGTGATGGAAACTACCGATCACCAACTCAAATTAAACAAGAAATGTATTACAACTTCGGATGATAGCGAGCTAATTACAAGGATCACTATAGTGTATTGTGTAAAAAAGTGTGTAATCGCCAAGTGAATTATCGAGAGCTGGTGAGAGCAGTTGCAAGAGTGTGTGTGTAGCCAAAAATAGCCAAGTGTTTTCTATTTAGCTCGCTACCCCTTTTAAAAATGGAAAATATCTAAGCTAACAAACATTCCGCATTTGGTGCAAGTCCTCCACGACCTCCACAACATCCATTTCAGCCATGCACGTGCGGAATAAATATGGAATATTCTCCAGGAATATCGCCAAGACCAAGTCCGAGCTTGTACTCCTGCAAAACAACAGCATATTCAAAGTAGACAATCGTTAGTATAAGGATCCTTAAGATGATCCATGATCCTGATCCTGCAACACTTCTGAGGATCACTAACTCTAACAGAAGTGAGGATCACTAAACCCAACAGTAATTGAGGATCACTGATCATTGGAAAATCCTCCCCTAACAATTGCCCCCAAAATATAAGGAGTAATTATGTAAATAAACGAGTTATATTTTCTGTTCTTATCCGCAATGAATCAACGGATAACTAGCCGTTGTAATCGGACTAGCCGTTACGAGCATGACGTCATTGAGGTGACTATCCTGCAAAACCATCATTATAAATTGGAGTTAGAGATAGGGATCAATTCGCATTTAAATTCAAGAGAAACTCCCTTTAAATCCGCATCCGAAGATCAAGCAGGTATCTCTCTTCCTCTTCTCCCTTTACGTTTTCTTTCTCTGTTCATCTTCTTCTCTACCCTCATGACCAAGATGATGCTAAGATCCTCTCCGGCTAAGGATCACACAAAAGACAGTCCTCTTAAGAGCCAGGGGATCATCAAAGATTCGGCGAAAGAAAGATGCTGCTTCACTGATCCACAAATAGACAGAATCCGCCACTGTTTTCCGGCAAACACCAATTTCAAACCATTTGATCCCACCGTTCTAAGTGATTATATTTCTGAAACATGGGTAGCTTTCCCGGTCACGCCATTCACAATAGGATACTCATATCCTTTCCCTGAATTCACCCAGTCTTTCTTCTCCCTCACCGGCATCTCTTACATTCAAGCTATGCCAATGATCTGGAGGGTCTTATATACCCTTGAAAGGATCATTGAGCAAGAAGGAATTGCTCGGGGAATGTCAGAGTTGGCAGAGATGTATGACCTCGTAACATTTGGATCCCACGGATATCTACTCAAGCATAAACCCGGTGAAGAACACCCCATCTTCAAAGTCACTAAGAATGACACCAACTGGAAACGGCGATTCTTCTTTGTCAGAAGGGATTCTATCCCTGATGGAAAGGATCTGCCAAGGAAGTGGAGCACCCATGGTAGGATAGAGGATCCTGAAAAGGATCACCAGATGACCTTGTTTTTATTTAAGGATCACTAACGTACTTTTGTTCCTTTTTTGCAGCTATTACTGTCGCACACCTCATCACAACACCTGCAACAAAGGAAAGACTTGCCACTTTCCGGAGACTCGATCCTGCAAGAAGATCATTTAAAACAAACACCCAGGATTCTCAGGAAGTATCCTCAGGTTCTGTCACTATGTCAAGTAAGTATCCTGTTTTTTGTGTAGTTAAATGTTTACATAAATAGCTAAATAGAAATAAGATAAGGATACTTATCTATTTTGGGTGTGTAGGTGCTGGGAAATCTTCAAAATCTGCCTCCAAATTCAGTGTCACTGATCTTGACACTGTCCGATCCTCAAAGAAAAAGTCTCCTGCTAGCCATTCCGTCACAATCCCCAAGGCAACCACTTCAAAGGGAAGAGGTGGAAAGAAAAGGAAGACCTCTGAAGCTGACAACCTACAAGGCTTGCCTTTGATCCGCCATCAGTTCCTCGAGTACTTTGCTGATGTAAGGATCACTGACTTAGCTTAGTTATCCTACTCATTTGAGGATCACATGATCCTGAACTTTGCATTGTCTTGTTTGCAGAAATTTGCTGAGATCGAGGACTATGTTGGGAATGTTGAAGAGCTTGAGGAGAAATACTCTGACCTCCAAAAAGTGGCGGTGCTCAAGGATCACAAGATTGCCTCCCTTGAAAAGGGCCTCAATGATGCCAAAACTCATATGGTTGCAGCTCAGATCAATGCCGATTATGAGAAGCACGAGATCACTGAGGAAGCTAAAGTCTCCACTGCCATTGCCATGTATAAGACCAAGTTGTAGATGGCCTAAGAAGCTCAGGATCCTAATTTTGACAGGAGCAACTGGGACATGGAGGGCTGGAAGGCTAGGCTGGCTGAGTTGGAGGATGAAGATGAGGCTGATGAGGTTCTGGCAATCGAGGCTGGTGGTAGTGGAAAGGATCAGGTGAAGGATACTGGAGCTGGAGGAGATGGTGATGCAGCGAAGGTGTAGGCTGCATGAATGGGCGATGAAGGACATTTCTAGACATAGCCGGAGCCCATTTTTTTAGAATTTGGTAGTTTATTTTGGTTATGGTGTTTTTTGTTGAACAATGATGGGTTGTATCTTGAACAATAGTAATTAGGGCTAAGGATCATGGATCCTTTGAACAATAGGTAGGATTACAAATGGTGGAGGGATCCTCTGTTTGGGGGATGAAGCCATTGTGATCCTGCCATCTTCTGATTCCTGCACTTTTCAGACCTATGGACACCCTTTGCCAACCCATGTGGATGGGCCACGTTTTGCTGGTAGAAACGTGGGTTGGCAATTTTGACAACCTTAAAGGGTTTAAGCTTTTGTGAATAAAATAACTTTAACTTTTTGGCTATCTCCCATGTTACTATCCTTATTAGTACTTTACTTTCCAACTGTTGTGATGTTCATTTTGTCTAAACTTATTAAGTAAAGGAAAATTTTAATAAATATCCCCAAAAATTTTAGGATATGATCAAGGATCACATATCCTATAGTTGATGAGTTTTGAAAAGTTATATATTTTAAGGATCATAAGTTCAGTTGTCAAAGGATAAGGGTTACTCAAATAAATAATGAGTAAAATCAAAATAGTTAAGGATCATACCTGAGGATCCAAGTTAGGATCCTATCCTTTAACACTTACAATCAGGATAAGCCAAAAGACAAACCTTAGTAGAAAGTAAGGATCAAGGATCCTTGGTCGTTTATCTCCATAAACCTGAAATAGGATACAACTTGGGACTAAGCCAATATAAGATAAGAGTTAGTAACTGGGGACAAGCCCAAAGGATAACTGGGGACAAGCCCCAAAGGATAACTGGGGACAAGCCCAAAGGATCGTGCGTAAACTGGAGTATGGCCCTCACTGGCAACTATCCAAACTTAGTGACATGAAAATGCCAAAACCTTAGCTAACGTGAAAACGTTAGAAACCTTAGGAACGGATGTATGGTACGTCTACCATTATACGTAGGATCCTGAATATAGCCAGCACAATGAAATTGTCAGCCCCTAAAGCGAGTACTGGTCCCATTGCCATGAACTATACCAGGATCATCGTGCGCTACTGGAGAAACTGGGGACAGGCCCAAACTGGGGTCAAGCCCAAATAACTGGGGTCAAGCCCAAATAACTGGATACTTCTGTGGATACTCAATCCTTAGTCAAGGATACCTGAACCTTTAAAACTCAGAATCATGTAAAAGGAGGATAAAGGATACAGGATCCTTACCCTTATATGAGATAATCAAAGAATGAAATAGTTAAAGATCATAATATTACCAGAAAGAGGATCATCTGTCTTATAATGATACTTCAAGGATACTTGTCATGTTAGGATCATGGATCCTTATCACATGAAATATTTCTTCAAATGGACAGCATTCCAAACTCTTGGTAGCAAATCACCTTCCATTGTTAGCAATCGATATGCCCCCTTTCCTGCCTCAGCTTCAATCAAATAGGGGCCTTCCCATTTTGGTGCCAACTTTCCATCAGCCGGATTGGTAGTATTCTGAAATGCTTTCCTTAATACCATATCACCAACTTGGAATTTCCTGATCCTGAAATTTTTGTTGTATGCTCCAGCCATCCTTTGTTGATAACTAGTCATTCTTATCCTTGCCAAATCCTTGATTTCTTCTATAGTATCCAAGTCTTGAACCAAGTTTTCAGCATTTTCTTCAGGATCACGAATGCTTGTTCTTGCAGTTGGAACCACCATCTCTGTAGGGATCACTGATTCTGCCCCAAATACCAAAGAGAATGGAGTTTGGCCAGTAGCATTCTTGGGAGTTGTCCTATCAGCCCAAAGCACATAAGGTAGTTCTTCTGCCCATTTTCCTTTCTTGGATCCAAGCTTCTTCTTCAAATTGTTGATGATGATCTTGTTGGATGATTCTGCCTGACCATTAGCTTGTGGGTGGACTTGTGTTGATGTTATCATCTTAATCCCCCAGCTGTCACAAAAGTTAGTGGTTCTATTCCCAATAAATTGGGATCCATTATCACAAATAATTTCAGAAGGGATACCAAATCTAGTAATAATGTTTCTTTTAATAAAGGATATAACTTCCTTTTCTCTGACTTGAGCAAAGGCTTCAGCCTCTATCCACTTAGAGAAGTAATCAGTCATAGCAAGCATGAATACTTTTCCACCAGGTGCCTTTGGAAGCTTTCCAACTATATCCATTCCCCATCTCATGAATGGCCAGGAAGAGGATATAGGATGCAAGAGCTCTGCAGGTTGGTGAAGGATATTACTATGCCTCTGACAAGGATCACACTTCTTGGCATACTCCACAACATCCTTCTTCATAGTGGGCCAATAGTATCCTGTCCTCAGGATCCTTGAGAATAATGCCCTGCCCCCAGTGTGGTTTCCACAATCTCCTTCATGGAAATCCTTTAGGACTTCTTGGATTTCAGGATCCTTAATGCATCTTAGATATGGTCCTGCAAGAGATCATTTATACAACATATTATTTAATATTGTAAATTGAGATACCTTAATTTTGAAATCCCTTGGGTTTTCTCCTGTAGGAATCTCTCCATGTTGTATGTATCTCATGATTGGGAGTATCCATGATCCTGAATGAGATTGAGTATTATCACTAGGGATGATTGCAGAATCCTCTCCTATCTCCATAGCTACATGATCCTTGATAGCAGGGGTCAGGATATGGATAATAGGGATCCTTATGTCCCCCGGGATTTTCAAGGATGATCCTAGATTGGCTAATGCATCAGCTTCTGCATTCTCTTCCCTTGGTACCTGTGTCAAACTAAAGGATACAAAAGAGAGTGCCAATTCTTTGACTATCTCCAAATATTTGATTAGCTTTTCACCTTTAACAGCATAGGATCCATTAAAGTGATTAGTGATTAATAATGAATCTACATGTACCTCAAGATACCTGATCCTCAAATGCTTAGCAATTTGCAAACCGGCTATCAAGGCTTCATACTCAGCCTCATTGTTGGTAGTTTGAAATTCACAAGCTATGGAGTGGGGTATTATGTCCCCCTGTGGCTATTTTAGTAGTATTCCAAGCCCTGTTCCTTTTACATTAGAGGCTCCATCCGTGAAGAGTATCCAAGGATCCTTAGTTTCTTCAAGCTGTTGGACTTCTAACTCAGCTTCCTTTTGCAAATCACTACTAAAATCTGCCACAAAGTCAGCTAAGGCTTGGGATTTGATGGCAGTCCTTGGTTCATATCTTATATCATATGCACTCAGCTTCACTGCTGATGCGTGCGAAGTGTTACTTATTTTAGGTGTATATTTTAAGCCCTTTTTAACACTTATTTTAGCCAAGTTTTAAATTTATAAAACACGATATTTCACTAACACTAAACACACATATGGGCAAGTGCACCCATCGTTGAGTGTAGTATAGCGTTGGTAAGATACCGAGGTCGTCCAAGGAAACAAGAGCTTTTAGTACCGGTTTATCCTCAACGTCTAACCAAAATAAAAGTTTAGAAAAATGTTTTTAAACTAAGAAAAATAAAACTAACTAAAATGCTGAAAATAAAAATAAAATAAAAACAGATAGACAAGATGAATCACTTGGTTCCGACTCGTATCTAGTATAACCTTTGATTATTTCCGCACTTTTGCACATAATTAAGAGATTATCTTAGTTATTGTAGTAGGCCCCTCTTTTGAAGGTGACGTTACCCTCACCCCAGTAGTTTGAGTCAGCAGGGATACAATCCTAAAAGGGTGGATTATTGGAAGATAATGAATTAAGTTATTAATGCAGTATTGTGGTAGGCCCCGCTTTTGGCGGTGACGTTACCCTCGGCTAAGTAGTCTGAGTCAGCAGGGATACAGTCCTAAATAGCCGGGTTATAGTATTAATAGTAGTTAACTTATGAGGGGATCAAAGAGTTTGGACCCCCGCCATCCAATACCGTGAAGTATTGAAGGAGGTCCTACTAAATTTGACCCAGGTCCATTGCAGGACCTCTAAACGCTGAACAATGGCAAGACCTTTACCAAACCGTTCCCTTAACCCCCTACCAGGTAGCCAACATATCTCCATATAGACCGTGGAGATATGAATGGTGAAAATCCTTTATTTTATATAGACAGTAAAATAATGCCAAGACACCACGGACAAACGATAAGGAAAGATCACCTTCAACATAAGTAACTAGTTATTAAAGTCATTAATACAAAACCAAATAAAAAGTGCAAAAGATTAGAAATAAAAAGTATTATACTAGACACTTTGTCTTCACCAAGTGATGTAAGAGACTTAGGCAAACATGGCCTTGATTGTCAAGAACTCTTACGATCAATCTTGGATCCCGAGACGACTCACACACTCTACGATGGACAATGGATGATGGTGGTGGATGATGGTGTTGTGATGGTGGTGGATGAAGTGTGAGAGAGGTGGTGTGCCAAGGGATGAGATGAAATGAATCCAAGCACTCCTATTTATAGGCTGAACAGAGAGCTGGACACGGCCCCGTGTCCGCTGGGCACGGCCCCGTGTCCGTCTGACAATCTCTCTCCTCATTAATTGTAATTCGCAATTACAATAAATGCGCCTGCTGTACTTTCGACACGCCCCCGTGTCCGCTGAGCACGGCCCCGTGATGGGCAATAGAAGCTTCTATGGATTTGTCTTTTCTGCTGCTTCTTGGGTACGGCCCCGTGCTGGCTGAGCACGGGGCGTGTTCAGCCTTCTGTCTTCTCCTTTTTGCTTTGGAAGGTGCCGTTGAGGGTTCGGGCAGTCCACTAATATTCCTTTTCTTGTATTTATGTTGGATTTAGCTGTCTTTTTGCTTCTTTTGCGTTTTTGAGCTCATTTAATCCTGAAAATACAAAAGGAAGACAAAAACACTCTTTTTCCAATATTAGTACTAAAAAAGGATTAGTTTTATGCCTCATTTGATGTAATTTATATGTTGCATTTTACACACATCAAATACCCACTTAGCCATCCTTCCTGACATTTCAGGTTTCCTGAGAACATTCTTAATTGGGAAATTAGTCTTAACAATAATGACATCAGTCTCAAAATAATGTCTTAATTTAGTAGATGCCATAATTAATGCAAGGATTAGTTTTTCTAAGTGTGAATACCTGGATTCAGCATCAAGTAAACTCTTACTTACATAATAAACATGATGTTGTGTACCTTGGTGATCCTTAACAAGGACCGCACTTACTGCCTTTGAGGATACTGCTAAGTATAAGGATAATATATCCCCTTTTTCTGGTTTCATCAAGGCCGGGGCTGAGGATAGGTAATCCTTAAGAGCTTTAAGGGAACTTTCATGCTTCTCAGTCCATTCAAATTTCTTGTTCTTCCTCAGGATGTCATAGAATTCCTTGCACTTTTCTGAGGATTTGGATATGAATCTGTTCAAGGCTGCGATCCTGCCTGTCAATCTTTGCACATCCTTAGCATTGGCAGGAGATTTGATATTCACAATAGCCTTGATTTGCTCTGGACTTGCTTCAATGCCCCTCTTTGTCACCATATAACCTAAGAATTTACCTGCCTTAACACCAAAATGACACTTGGAAGGATTTAGTTTCATATTAAATTTATCAAGGATATTGAATGCTTCCTCCAAGTCTTTAAGATGATCCTCAGCTTTCTTGGACTTAACTACCATGTCATCAATATAGACTTCCATAGTGTGTCCAATTTGTTCCTTGAACATCATATTGACAAGCCTTTGGTAAGTAGCACCTGCATTCCTTAGTCCAAATGGCATAGCAATATAACAATATATACCAGTTGGAGTCATAAAGGCTGTATCCTCTTGATCAGATGGTTCCATCTGAATTTGTTGAAATCCAGATGAAGCATCCATAAAAGTCAACAACTCATGACCCGCGGTAGCATCCACCATGGAGTCAATGTGGGGTAATGGGAAAGGATCCTTGGGACATGCCTTGTTTAAATCAGTAAAATCGACACATACCCTCCACTTTCCATTTTTCTTTTGAACAACAACCACATTGGCTAACCATCTTGGATACTTAACCTCTCTTATCATACCTGCCCGAAGTAGTTTATCTACCTCTTCCTGGATAATAGCATTCCTTTCTGGTGCAAACTTCCTCCTCTTTTGATGTATAGGCTTGAATGACCTGTCAATGCCAAGTTTATGAGTAATTATATCATTAGATATACCTGTCATGTCTTCATGTTTCCAGGCGAAGGTGGATTTCCTCCTCTTAAGGAAGGATACTAGCTCCTGTTCAATGTCGCTAAGGATCCCTGATCCTATGAAGACTATGGATTCAGGATCATCAGGATCCATGAGGATTTCTTTTACCCAGCTCTCTTGCCTCCAAAACATCTCTTGAATGATACTTTAATTGCTATTGCTCCCTGGGTCTTGAGGCTGGCTTCATTGATGAGGTATAGCAATTCTTAGCTTCTTGTTGATCACCCTTAATTTTCACCACTCCCCAAGGACTTGGAAGCTTTACACATTGATGATAGGTGGATGGAACTGCCTTCATATCATGTATCCATGGCCTGCCAAGGATAACATTGCAACATGATAAGCAATCTATAACACAAAACTTTTGATAAGAATGCAATCCTTCAATATAGATTGGGAGTTTGATGTCCCCCAATGTATTCTTAGTTTCTCCACTGAATCCCACAAGTACTGAGGATCTTGGGACAATATCAGACTCCAGGATATTCATCTTCTTGAGGACATCAAGCTGAATGATGTTCACAGAGCTTCCTCCATCTATAAGGATCCGGCGAACAAAGTGGTTAGAAATAAACAATGTAATTACAAGACCATCATGATGAGGATCCTGGACATCAACACGATCATCCTCATCAAAGGTTATGACTTTATCCTGGGTGACAACGGAGGTCCGGACGGGTCTGTCTCCATTATCCATCTTGGTTTCCTTAGCATGTCTTTTTGCTGCTGAAAAGGAAGTACCACAAATGTCTGATCCACCGGATATGAAGTTTATGACTTGTGCATCTGTTGGAGGAGCAGGAGCCCTTTCCGGGATCCTTTCAGGATCCTGGATCCTTGACTTCTTTCGTCCCAAAAGTTCTTTCAAATGCCCCTTGCTCAACAAGTAACCAATTTCCTTTCTCAGTGCAATACACTCTTCAGCTAGATGCCCAAAATCCTCATGATATGCACACCACTTGGACTTATCCTTTGTAGCAGCTGGTTTATCACTTTTCCTTTGCCACCTAGCTTTCTCACCTAGATTCTGCATTGCAAGGATTAGTTCATTGTTATCAACAGAAAAACAGTATTCAGAAATAGGAGGATAATCCTCATCATCCTCTTCTTGTTCCACTGCATGCACATTCTGGTTATCAGACTTGTTGTAGGACTTTGATTTGTTGTTCCTGAAGTAGGATCATTGCTTCTCCTGTTTTGAGGATCCTGTCAATCTATCATGGATCCTCTTGTCATCCTCTAGGCGGATGAACCTAAGGGCCCTAGTTCTTACTTCATCAAGATTCCTACAAGGTGTCATAACAAGATCATCATAAAATAGTGAATCCCTAAGCAATCCCATTTTAAAGGCTTCTACAGCCGTAGCAATATCCAAATTAGGAATATCTAAGGATTCTTTACTAAACTTAGTGATATAATCTCTAAGTGATTCATTTTGACCCTGTGTTACCCTATATAGATCACTAGTTAATCGTTCAAATTTCCTACTACAAGAGAATTGACTATAAAACAAATTAACTAGATTAGCAAATGAAGTAATAGAGTAAGGGGAAAGACTTAGCAGCCATTTAAGAGCAGATCCTGTAAGTGTGGATCCAAATCCCTTGCACAGACATGCTTCTTTTAACCTTTCAGGAATTGGATTGATCTCCATCCTCTCCCTGTATTGAGCTACATGCTCTTCTGGATCCGTTGAACCATCATACAGCTTCATAGATGGTATCTGGAACCTTTTAGGTATCTCAGCATCACATAAGGGTGGTGCAAAACGAGATATCCTATGGCTACCATCTGCAATTTCAGGAATGGGTTTAACCACTCCTGGTACACTGGATATCATATCCTTAAGCTTCTGTAGCTCCCTAGCCATAGCCTGATTGATACCTGTATCCTGCATTAAGCCATGGTTAGTGTTATATGAATTATTAAAAGTGTTACCTCCCACAGGATTCGTGTTTGGAATTGCGGATGTGAATCCATATTGACGAGACTCTGGCATGATTGAAGGACCAGAGGAAGCAATGGTCTGCATTGGTATGAAGTCTCCTTGATGAACGTCCGAGCTCTGAGGCTGCATAGTTCTCAAGAATCCTTGATCCTGAAAGACGTTGGATCCCTGAGGCTGAGAGGATCCTTGAACCTGAAAGGATCCTGGGACAATAGAAAATCCTTGGACCTGGGAGGATCCTTGGACCTGGGAGGATCCTTGGACCTGGGAGGATCCATGGACCTGGGAGGATCCTTGGACCTGGGAGGATCCTTGGACCTGGGAGGATCCTTGGACCGTATGCATTCCCAAATATCCTCCTGAGCTAAAGGATCCTTGATGCTGAATAGAGGATCCCGATGGCTGAAAATAGGATCCCTGAGGCTGGAAGTGAGAGCCAAGTGCCTGACTCATAGTTGCTGTTCCATAACGCCTTCCTGGTAATTCACCCAAGTATTACACGTCCGGAGCTGCTGAGTGCTGGGAAGATATGACTGGAGTGTCGAAGTTCAGCGACCTTGGCATCAGAGGAGAGTGATCCTCCACTGATTTCTTTTGTTTCTTGATCTCAGCGATCTCCCGGAGGATCCTTTCGTTGGTTTTATCCTGCTCTTGTGCGTGATTCCTCATCTGCAAAATCAGAGCGTAAAGATCATTAGTAGTAGGATTAGTTGAAACAGAAGAAGTTGGTGGTTTTTGGAAAATGGGGGTTTGTTTCTTCGCAGCATTCTCAGCATTCTCAGCATTTTTCTGGGATCCAGAAGGTGGTGGAGGCAAAGGAGGAACGCCTTGTGAAGAACTGAATGGCGGCATTAAGCTTGAAGTGTTCTTCGCTGAAGAAGCCATCTGCCTGGTTGTTATGAACCGAAATGACCGCAAAGGTATGAATCTTCTTGGGAATGAAGCACTAATTGCCCCACGGTGGGCGCCAAACTGTTTTGGTAAAAAATCAAGCAATGATAATGCAACCAAACTTTCTGTTGTGAGGTATGATGCTTGAATCAATAAACAACACTAAGGATCACTCAGAAATGAAATGAATAAGTGACACAAAGATTTATACGAGGAAAAAGCCCTTGATCAATGAATGATCTCCAGCATAAAAAACCTCGGGTGATGGAAACTACCGATCACCAACTCAAATTAAACAAGAAATGTATTACAACTTCGGATAATAGCGAGCTAATTACAAGGATCACTATAGTGTATTGTGTAAAAAAGTGTGTAATCGCCAAGTGAATTATCGAGAGCTGGTGAGAGCAGTTGCAAGAGTGTGTGTGTAGCCAAAAATAGCCAAGTGTTTTCTATTTAGCTCGCTACCCCTTTTAAAAATGGAAAATATCTAAGCTAACAAACATTCCGCATTTGGTGCAAGTCCTCCACGACCTCCACAACGTCCATTTCACCCATGCACGTGCGGAATAAATATGGAATATTCTCCAGGAATATCGCCAAGACCAAGTCCGAGCTCGTACTCCTACAAAACAACATCATATTCAAAGTAGACAATCGTTAGTATAAGGATCCTTAAGATGATCCATGATCCTGATCCTGCAACACTTCTGAGGATCACTAACTCTAACAGAAGTGAGGATCACTAAACCCAACAGTAATTGAGGATCACTGATCATTGGAAAATCCTCCCCTAACACGCCCCTCATAGATTCTTTGAGATCTCATCGGGGATGTTGCCAAACATCCCCACACTTGATTCATTGCATCCGTGGAGATAGAATTGTATAAACCTGTCAAAAACACAACACACCAAACGAAACCAAAACAAAGTACAATACTCTACATCCTCGGGCTGCCTCCCGAGAGCGCTAAGTTTAAAGGTCTTCAGCCAGACCGTACCTGATATACGCTACGGTGGTCTCAGTGCACATTTACCAAAAACATTTCCAATGAATGCCCGGAAATTTACATGCCATCTCCATAGGTTTGTCAGTATAATTGGCATGTTTAGAAAGCACATGCGGGTTTCGCTAATCCACTTCACGAGATATACCTTGATGTCTTGTTGTTTCACCCTTCTCATCTTCTTACTTGAACCCTCTTCCCCACACTTATTAATTTGAATGATTGATATAGGGAGAGGTTCGGTACACACATTCATCTCATCAGACTGCTCTGCCTCCTCATCCTCACACACCATCTGATCCACCAGTGACTCTTCATCAGATAAAGGATTCATTGGTGTGGTATTATCCTCCACAACCTCATCCTCCATGTGAGAATAATCTCTAATATCAACAGGTAATGGTGAGAGACGTTGTTCTATTTCTATCTTCATTTTTAACTTCTGACACTTGGAAACTAGGCAGCTGATTCGATCTTCATTGGAAAGGTTGGGTGCTAATAAATACTGCTCGAGTTTGGACAAAGTCACTTCCAATATAGCAAGCTCTTTCTCCTCCTCGGTCTGATAAGCATAGACACCCTCGGGCTTAGAATATTCCTCGGGATGATACTGTCGGTATCCCTGATACGGTCTTGAGATGTATGCATCCATCATTTTTTTATTCCAATACTCTGGATTTTCCAAATACACCGCGCACACATCATCATAAACAGAAGTATGATTACGACCGCAACAGAAACATTGTCCATCCGTCCTTGGTTCATAATAAACATCCTCGTCCTGATCCCATCCGTCAGAGTAATAATCATCCTCCATCTCTAGGTCATAATCATCAGCGTATGATGGAGGTGGAAGCTGTGAAACATAAGACACCGGTTTTCCATGTGCCCTCCTGTAGTGGGCCTCGTAACCGATACACGGATGACGTGGACCCCCGCACAATATACACGTAGAAATGCTGAAATCTGTGTAATGCTCTGTCATCCTGCACAACACAACTCAACTACCAAGTGTAAATCACGAACATCAAAGAAAAATCTATTTAGGATTTTTAAATTTAATTTTTTTTTTATTTTTTTATTATTTTTTTTTTACTAAAACTTAACACTAAACACTTTGCGCATGCCTCCCCGGCAACGGCGCCATTTTGATGTCTGTCGTTATGGACAAGCAAAAACCGAAATAAACTAGTAGCTAGAGTAAGTCGGATATCGAACCAGAGGAGGATTGTGGAAAGTGTTGTAATGAAAAGTGTTAATTAACTATTGCTAAAAAGTAAAAATCAATTGAGAGTTTGGTTGTTTAAGAGAATTGTCTAAGTTAACGAATAAAAACTAAGGTTTAAATCAATAGGAGAGAAGATGGTTCCTCCATATTTCAGGTTTTACAGCTAGATTCAATTATGTGTTTAATCGAAACACTCACATAGACATAAGTGTTTAATTTAATTTCTCAATTGTGATAATCAACGACTAAGTACTCCGGTCAATACATAACGGGAGGTTATCGAATGATTATCAATTACAATTTCAAACCCTAACCCCATGTCAAATATATCCCAATTACTAGAACTCTCGGGAACTGAATGCTTAGAAATTAAGGTTTAAATAAATGCAATTGTTTACAATCAATGAATCAAAACAAAGGTGAAAAGCATCGAATGCTTAGATCACCAAGTTTAAACGATTATAGCAAACACATAATTTCACCTAACTTACAAAAACCCTCCATCCGGAGGAAACCATAAAAGGACTAGCCGCTCATGTGGTAAGATTGACCTTCCTAGCCTTCTCTCTTCGTGCCCCCTTCTGTCTGCCGTCCAAGATCATGATGTCGATAATCATATGTGTCTTTTATTGCTGCCAATGATGCCGTCCCCCAAGTTAAAGGTCTGCCGCCCAAATCCAGCCCATGTGCGGCCCACAAATCCAACATGTATGCGTGTGTCTTCTAAATCGTGGGCCCAATTCCTTCTCAAGATGATGTCTTTCACAAAGCCCAAGATGTGCACGTGACTTCCTCCAAAATAAAATAAAAGTCTTGCCTGCCTTCTGTTTGTTATCGGCCCAAAGAAGTCCACCTGAATCTCTCGGCCCACTCCCTCAAAATTGAAATTGATGTGATGATGTTTTTAATGAGAAATAATCCCTGTTTGAAAGACACAAGCACTCCACGTGAGTTATGATAATGTCTCTATTTATTAATGATGTGACCTTTTTTCCAAAACTAAAACCTCTTCAGTGAAGAGTCTTCACCAGTCCACAAGTGTCGGCCCTATTCATGTGATGCTCCTTATATCCACTGTAGCCTACGGTGTATTACCATAGGTTACGGTACAAACTTGCCGGAAATTCATGCATGGCAGACCGTAAATTACGTTTTCCGAGCGTAGGCTACGTTTGGTAGTTCCTGTACATTTTGTTTGTTCCAATATCCATAACCTGTAAGCTATGATGTGATGTCCTCGTATGTGACATACAATTCAACTTTCACTTATTTACCACATGGCCCCTCGACTTCATTCTTTCATGTTTCGTGTTTCTTGTGTCTTCAAGCTATATTTTGACCCGATTCAAGTCTCGATTAATGTAATTCACTTGATTATTATTCCCGGGTGTTCCGCTTCATCACCAAATGTCATAACTTCACCGAATTAAGTGATTTACCTGTAAAACCATCAACACTCGTAGTTATCACATTCAAAGCACGTTATCACTTAAACTACAATAAGACACGTAAAATATGCACGTTAACATTCGGGTTTCACACTCTCCATCACATCCCTACACTTGACTTTGATTGTCCTCAAGCAACCATCATAAACATTACTCACCTTATTAACAAATCACCTTCAAATCCCTTACCGAATTAGAAAATTAAGGTCCCAAGTCATACCCGTCCCATAGACTGACACAATCGAGATTGACAATCTGACAAATAAGTGATACGCATTTAAACAGCTTAAGACTTGCCTAACTAAAACTAACATGCTTATGATACTACACACATGTCACACGCCCCTCACAATGATCACTCCTCTCGGCTCAATCAAGACTAGCGTGTAATGTGCTAGTATATAGGTCGCTCAAAACCAACTATGCTACTTTGAAATCATAAGCTTGTATAGCAATCACACCTCCACTGCATCAATTAGCGTTACACATATCAAAAGGACTTTTCGGTTTTTGGGTTAAAGGTAAAGGTAAGGAAATATTTTTGGCTTTTTATGTTTATTTGGCGAACACAAATGAAGATACCAAGTTAACCAGATAAGCATTCCCAGGACACGTGGCATACACGTGGCAGCACTACTGATGACACGCTAGCCCTAGTCTACGACTAGGGCCTTTTGCGGGCCACTTAAAGATTAAGAAGGGGCTTAAACGGGCCGCGTAAACCCCAAATTTCTGCTATAAATAGAATGGGTTACGAGCAGTTCACTGGTGTCGAAATTTCAATCCAAAACACGAAGTATACTGCTCAAAAGTCGAAATTACAATTCACAGTAGTGAAACGCTGCTACGATACAGGGTATTAACTCGATCGCTGCTACGATTCAATGTCCGGTCGATAGAAAACAATCCAATGGATGTTTAAGTGCTGCCCAAATTAGGGCTATACTTTGTCATTCGTCGTGAATTCGATGGATGTTTAAGTGTTGCACTTTGTCATTCGTTGTGAGGGTTTTTATCTCGTGAGTTATCGTAAATGTTGTATTAGTTACTGACCTAGTTCGTGTGCATTGTTATTTAAATTAGGTTACAAGGCTAATCAGTAGGCTAAACTCTGCCCGTTTAAATCTGCAATGTGAGTCATTCTCTTTTATCAAAAGTATTTTACAATACTCCATTTATTTTCAAAGGTTATAATTACAGGGATTAAGTCGTGGTTATCTTGAATCACTGGCTAAGTGGGGTATTGTGCACATTACTAATTTCTCACAGTTAGGCTAATAAATCCTAACAGTGATAATCATCACTACTTGGGGAAATAGACCCAATAGTGGTATGACCATCGTCACCAGGAGGTGACACGGCGCCAGATAAAAATAAGATAGAAGCCATTGTAATCGCTCTTATGCTGTAATTTATAACTATGTGTCATTTTATCAAATTGAGTGACTCGCCAGTATTTCCCCGCTGATAAAATATTTTTAAAACATGTTTCAGGCAACCTGTTGTAAATCAAGGAAAACGTGCTACGGAGCACTAACAAGCTTGAAGAGGTGGCTCAGTTAAAATAAATAAACATGTTTTATAAATCAGGGAATTTCCTAGTAAAAATTCCTCTATTGTAAATTACGGGGTTTATCCCGAATTATGAAATAAAATAATCGAGCATTTCATGTTTTAAAAGACCCTGTAAAATCTTCCGTTGTCAACTAAATTAATAAATACCACGGGTTTCTGTCCCGCAGCTCCTGGACCGGGTCAAACCGGGACGGGGGCCGTGACAGAAAAAGGTGGTATCAGAGCCACTGATTTAAGCCTATTAAGTATTTAAAAATACTTAATTTTCCTGATTACTGTCTTGTGATTATGTGTTTTTAACTGATTACATGTTAGTTACAGTATGGGTAAGCAAAGAATCTCGGACAACTATCGTCAATTAGATAGTTCA
The DNA here is from genome assembly GCA_030545235.1 of Helianthus tuberosus. Taxonomy (NCBI): domain Eukaryota; kingdom Viridiplantae; phylum Streptophyta; class Magnoliopsida; order Asterales; family Asteraceae; genus Helianthus; species Helianthus tuberosus. Next base: position 2,072,679 of record JARYGA010059793.1, read on the forward strand.
CCAAAAGATAAGGAAATTTCATTCCAATCAAATTCCTCAAGATACTTAGCAGGTACTGAGGAAGGAATATTTGTTCGTAAGGCACAGTTTGAGAAACCACTTACCCCTAAGAAAAGAAGTTATATTATTAGAAAAAGTCAAGAAAAAATGAGGATGTCACAAATAAAAGAAGTGATAATTAATAAAGATACTCAGGGAACAGGTGATAACCCACCATGGGAAGATGAGTTAGATGAACAATGGGCAAATCTCTACATGTTAGCCACTGTAGTAGTAAATGCTAACTTATAAATGAACCATCAGTACCTATGTCACCTATAAGCCAGAAACTTTAAAGAAACTTGCCCATTAGATAAACAACTTAGTAAGAAAAGATAGACTAAAATAAAATATCCCTAGTATATTTTCAGTTGTAAATTGTAATATATATAAAATCGCAAAATTTCATATTTTTGTTTATACTTAATTTTCCGATTTCCAATCTGTGATTATGTGAAAATTCAAGTTACAAACATTTAACCTAGAATTTTGTATGTTTCTTCATATTTACTAAAACAGCATGAATGAGTTATCTGAATCCCTTCAGAATCTCAATCTCTATCCTGTTAATGTGGAATTTTCCAGAGACTTTACTGGGTATTGTGCTGACATAGAGGAATCTATGGAATTTCAAACCTAACCTCCGGAGAAACCTAAGCCAAAGAAGAAAAGAAGAATTGTGGGCTGGAGGTGTGTGCGCAGGAGGAAACCAGCAACACGGAAAGTTACCAAGACGGAGGATTCCAAAGGTAAAGGCAAGGAAATAGAGATTGGGGAAAGTTCCAGACAAGACCAGGAAATGCCACCCTGGGAAGAGTTGGATCATAAACTGGCACTTAAAGACCTCATCGGACCTGTCGGTGAAAATCTTTTTAATTACCCAGCGGAAGCACAACTTCCAGTTGACCTAGAGCCTGAAATCCCAGATCCTATTATCCACTCCCAACCTCTACCAGCAGAACTAGAAGAATGGTGGACCACCGACTGGCAGTTTCAAAATCTCCAAAACAACCCTAATACCTTTTCCCTCAATTCGACCCAGAACCTCCACTACACCCACCTATGAGCATGGAAAATCTGGCTGAACTCCGCCATTATGGCGAGGAGCTGATTGATGCAGGGAACCGAATTAGGGAAGTAGGGGAAAGGATATATTGGAAGTACGACGAAAGGGAACGTCGTTTCTAAGACGCCAGCTGACGAAAATGGTGTGACTGCGGTTGTGTAGTTGTAGGAATATGTGTTTAATAATAATAATAATAATAATAATAATAATAATAAAATATAATTATGTATAATAACTTAAAAATAAAACTTTTGTAAGATAACCAGTTTGCACGAATGCCTGTTATATATAAAACATCGAAAGTTGAAAAATCAACAATTTTGACTATACGTGTTGACATGATTATTTGCGATTGTTTTATTATGTTTGGTTGTTAATTCTTTATGCTAATCACTTATATAAATTAATTACCAGATGGCACACGCTGGTAATGAACAAGTTAACGAGGGTAACCAATCTGAGCAAAATCATGAAGATCAATTTCTAAATAGGCAAGATATTGAAAATATCGTTGCTCAGGGAATAGCCAATGTTATTCCAGCAATTCTTGCTGCTGCCCGAAATCCAGTTGAACCTCAACAAATTATTCCTAGCAAACGTACACACGGTGACAATTTCAGTAATAGTGTAAACGGAGGCGGCAACCATACTAATAACAACAACGATGAAGTGTCAGCCCCACTCCTTAAGAAAATGAAAGCTGCAACGCCTGGTTGCACTTATAAGGAATTTCTTGCCTGTAAACCGGTTGAATTTGCAGGCAACGAAGGGGCGACTGCTGCACTGCGTTGGTTAGAGAAAACCGAGGCGGTGATTAAAATAAGTAAATGTGCAGAGGAAGACAAGGTCATGTACGCGTCGCATCTTTTTAAAGAATGGGCGCTAGAATGGTGGAATACAATACTACAAGCAAAAGGAAGCGATGTGGCCTATGCCATGAGCTGGGAAGAATTTAAGCGGCTGGTGGAAAGAAAATCCTGCCCTGAATATGAAAAAGAACAAATGACGAATAAATTTCTGAACCACCGGATGGTGAATGTAGACTGTCAAGGGTATACTTTGACATTCTTCGAGTATGCAAGAGTGGTACCAACCCTGGCTTCGCCAGAACCGGTACTTATTTCCCGCTATATTTGGGGATTGATTGGCGAAATCCGTGATATCGTTAAAGCTGCGAGACCTCGCACTATTGACAATGTTGTGGAATTAGCTAACACTCTAACTGATGGGCTGGCACGCACAAGAGAAGAAAACCGGAAAAAGGAAGTGGCCCAAAAGATTACCTAGGGATTCAGTGTGGGTAATCGTAGCAATTTCAAGAAAAAGGGAACCGGGCAATATTCCATTGTTCCATTTTGCAATGCCTGCAAAATAAAGCATTTTGGAAGATGCAAAGGGTATTGCAATTTCTGCAAAATCCCGGGGCACCAAGAAGAAGATTGCAGGAAGAAGAAAGCAACAATCTGCTACAACTGCGGAGAAGCTGGACATTTTAGGCCAGACTGCCCTAAATTGGCCAAACCAGCTGACAACAAAACCAAACCTGCAGAAGGAGCTACCAAGAGAAACGCAAGAGCCTTCCAGTTGACTACTCAGGAAGCAGAACTAATTCCTGACGTGATAACTGGTACGTTCCTAGTTCACAAAGTTTATGCAAAAGTATTATTTGACTCTGGTGCAAACCAAAGTTTTATAAATACTTCATTATGCCAAGCTCTTAACCTACCTTTAACCAACCTTAGGCAGATTTTTACAGTAGAAACGACAGATGGGAATTCTGTTAACATAGATAAGGTTTTGCGAGAAGAAAAGATCGAACTCTTAGGACATGAATTTTCTACAAACCTGTTACCTATGAAGTTAGCCAAATTCGATGTAGTATTAGGAATGGATTGGTTAGTAGCCAACCATGCTCGAATTCTTTGTGATAAGAATTCCATAGAATTTCATACACCCTCAGGAGAATTAGTGGTGATTACAGGAGATAAGCCACGAAAGCCAATGAAATTCATTTCAGTAATGAAATTGGCCAGTTATTCAAGAAAACAAGAAATAGTGTATATGATTTCGGTAATCAGTAACCCTTAGGGTAAGGAACTTAAGGAAATTCCAGTAGTAGCAGAATACCCAGAGGTATTCCCAGAAGAACTACCTGGATTACCACCTGATAGGGAAGTATAATTTAGAATTCATCTAATTCCTGGAACTACACCGATAGCCAAGGCACCTTATCGGTTAGCACCCACTGAAATGCTAGAATTGAAAAAGCAGTTAGATGAATTGCTAAGCAAAGGATTCATACAACCTAGTTCATCCCCATGGGGAGCGCCAGTGTTGTTTGTGAAAAAGAAAGATGGGTCAATGAGAATGTGTATTGATTATAGGGAATTGAACAAAATTAAGAATCAATACCCATTACCTAGGATCGATGATCTTTTCGATCAATTTCAGGGAGCTAGATACTTTTCTAAGATTGATTTACGCTCCTGATACCATCAATTGAAGGTACAAGAAGAAGACATACCTAAAACTGCTTTCAGAACTAGGTATGGTCATTACGAGTTTACAGTCATGCCCTTAAGACTAACAAATGCTCCTGCAACATTTATGGACATGATGAATAGGATCTGTAAACCGTACTTGGATAAATTCGTAATTGTCTTCATCGACGATATACTTATTTATTCCAAAAACCAGGAGGGGCATTGTGAGCACCTGCATGCACTCTTAACATTGTTAAGAAAGGAACAACTTTACGCCAAATTCTCGAAGTGTGAATTTTTGCTACAAGAAGTGCAATTTTTAGGTCACATGGTGAATCACGAAGGTATTCACGTAGATCCTGCTAAGATAGAAGCGATCACCAAATGGAAGGTCCCACAACCAGCTATGGAAATTAGAAGTTTTATAGGGTTAGCTGGATACTATACGCGTTTTATTAAGGATTTTTCCAAGATAGTTGTACCATTAACTAAGCTAACATGTAAAGCCATTAAGTTTGAATGGGGACCTAGGCAAGAGGAAGCTTTTAAGATTTTAAAGCAGAAATTAACAAACACTCCAATTCTAGCTTTACCAGAAGGAACAGAGGATTTTGAAGTCTACTGTGATGCTTCTAAGCTAGGATTAGGATGTGTGCTAATGCAACGCAAAAAGGTAATTGCGTATGCATCAAGGCAATTGAAAAAGCACGAGGAAAACTATACTACTCATGACTTAGAGTTAGGAGCCATAATTTTTGCCCTTAAGATTTGGAGACACTATTTGTATGGAAGTAAGTTTACTGTCTATACAGACCATAAAAGCTTAAGATACATATTTGGGAAAAAAGAATTAAACATGAGACAAAGGAGATGGATGGAAATCCTAAGTGACTACGACTGTGATATTCAATATCACGAAGGAAAAGCAAACGTAGTTGCTGATGCTTTAAGTCGTAAGTATCATGAGAAACAACGACGAGTTCGTGCTCTTAGATTAAGTTTACAATTAGACTTAATGGAACAGCTGAAGAACATTCAAGAAACAGCAATCAAGGATGAGGCTGAAGGAATGAAGGGAAGAATAAAGGAATTAGAACAAGTGATGGAATGTGGAGATTCCACAAGAAAAGGATTTGGGTACCTAAGCAGGGAGAGTTAAGAAATAAGATTTTAGAGCAGGCTCATAAATCTAGGTATACCATGCATCCTGGTAACAATAAGATGTACCACGATTTAAGAAATAACTTCTGGTGGACAGGAATGAAAAAGGACATAGCTAGATATGTTTCTAAATGTCTTACTTGTTCACAAGTTAAGGCAGAACACCAGAAACCCTCAGGTCTACTACAACAATTAGAAATGCCTGTATGGAAATGAGAGCTCATAACAATGGACTTTGTTACTAAGTTGCCCAAAACCAGAAAAGGTAACGATGCGATTTGGGTAATTGTGGATCGATTAACCAAATCAGCTCATTTTCTACCTATGAAAGAAACCTTTAGCATGGAAAGGTTAGCTAAGTTGTACGTAGACGAGGTAATATCCTTACATGGAGTTCCACTCTCCATTGTATCGGATAGGGATAGTCGTTTCACTTCCCACTTCTGGACAAGTTTCCAGGAAGCAATGGGAACCCGACTAAATCTAAGCACTGCATACCATCCTCAAACAAACGGACAGAGTGAAAGGACGATCCAAACCCTGGAAGACATGCTTAGGGCATGTGTGATAGATTTTGGTGGAAACTGGGATGACCACCTACCTTTAATCGAATTCTCCTATAACAATAGTTATCATTCAAGCATCGAAGCTGCCCCATTCGAAGCACTGTACGGACGTAAGTGTAGAACTCCAGTATGTTGGGCAGAAATAGGAGAAAGTCAATTATAGGTCCTGAAATCGTACAAGAAATCACCGACAAAATCACTCAAATCAAGGAAAGACAGAAAACAGCTCGAGATCGCCAGAAAAGTTATGCTGATAATCGACGCAAGCCACTAGAGTTTCAAGTTGGAGACAAAGTACTCTTGAAAGTTTCTCCTTTGAAAGGAGTAGTTCGGTTTGGTAAGAAAGGAAAGCTAAGTCCAAGGTACGTAGGACCATTCCCAGTGATACAGCGAATAGGACCAGTTGTTTATCGCTTACAACTACCAGAGGAGTTAGCTGGAGTACATGACGTATTTCATGTATCAAATCTCAAGAAATGTCTATCGGACGAATCATTAGTAGTCCCTCTTCAAGACATCCAAGTAAATGAAAAGTTGAAGTTCGTGGAGAAACCACTTCAGATAGAAGACAGAAAGATCAAGTTTCTCAAGCACAAAAGACTAGTACTGGTCAAAGTCAAATGGGATTCGAAGAGAAGACCTAAGTACACTTGGGAGCTGGAATCTGAGATGAAGCGAAAGTATCCTCACTTATTTCAATAAATCTCGAGGACGAGATTTTAAATAAGGTGGGGACGATGTAAGGACCTTCAAAAATGTCCCAAAACAACCAGGAAGGGAAAACCCGGACCCCTAAAACCCTAATCCATATCAAAAATCAAGAAAAACAGATTTTTGGTCCTCTCGCGTGCCGCGTAAAACATCAGAAGGACCTCACGCGGGCCGCGTCAAACCTAAGTTGACCGGATAAGCGTTCCCAGGACACGTGGCATACACATGGCAGCACTACTGATGACATGTTAGCCCTAGTCTACGACTAGGGCCTCTCGCGGGCCGCGTAAAGATTAAGAAGGGGCTTACACGGGCCGCGTAAACCCCAAATTTCTGCTATAAATAGAATGGGTTACGAGCAGTTCACTGGTGTCGAAATTTCAATCCAAAACACGAAGTATACTGCTCAAAAGTCGAAATTACAATTCACAGTAGTGAAACACTGCTACGATACAGGGTATTAACTCGATTGCTGTTACGATTCAATGTCTGATCGATTTAAAACTATCTAATGGATGTTTAAGTGCTGCCCAAATTAGGGCTATACTTTGTCATTCGTCGTGAATTCGATGGATGTTTAAGTGTTGCACTTTGTCATTCGTTGTGAGGGTTTTTATCTCGTGAGTTATCGTAAATGTTGTATTAGTTACTGACCTAGTTCGTGTGCATTGTTATTTAAATTAGGTTACAAGGCTAATCAGTAGGCTAAACTCTGCCCGTTTAAATCTGCAATGTGAGTCATTCTCTTTTATCAAAAGTATTTTACAATACTCCATTTATTTTCAAAGGTTATAATTACAGGGATTAAGTCGTGGTTATCTTGAATCACTGGCTAAGTGGGGTATTGTGCACATTACTAATTTCTCACAGTTAGGCTAATAAATCCTAACAGTGATAATCATCACTACTTGGGGAAATAGACCCAATAGTGGTATGACCATCGTCACCAGGAGGTGACACGGCGCCAGATAAAAATAAGATAGAAGCCATTGTAATCGCTCTTATGCTGTAATTTATAACTATGTGTCATTTTATCAAATTGAGTGACTCGCCAGTATTTCCCCGCTGATAAAATATTTTTAAAACATGTTTCAGGCAACCTGTTGTAAATCAAGGAAAACGTGCTACGGAGCACTAACAAGCTTGAAGAGGTGGCTCAGTTAAAATAAATAAACATGTTTTATAAATCAGGGAATTTCCTAGTAAAAATTCCTCTATTGTAAATTACGGGGTTTATCCCGAATTATGAAATAAAATAATCGGGCATTTCAAGTTTTAAAAGATCCTGTAAAATCTTCCGCTGTCAACTAAATTAATAAATACTACGGGTTTCTGTCCCGCAGCTCCTGGACCGGGTCAAACCGGGACGGGGGCCGTGACAAGAGTTGTATCTCTCTCATTATCATCTGGTTAGTTTCCTGCTGTTGCTTCATCTGATCCTGTATATTACCAAACAAAGTTAAAATTTCATCATTAGAAACCATAACAGGAGTTCTCCCTGGAACACCAGATCTGTTGACATTCTGAGCAGGAGGAGTGTCTCAGGATATTTGGCTTTCATTTCTCTTTAAAGGAGCTTGAACTTGTGGAGGAGGAGGAGGAAGCACCGAACCAGTTGTAGCAGAGGTTGTAGCAGGCGTTGAGGAAGAGCTCATGTTTGATTTTGAAGCCATTGAAATCAGTTGTGTAAAATGTTTTTGAAAACAGAAAACCAAGTAATGATTTTAGCAAGGTTTTTAGTAAAAATAGCACCACTTGCCCCACGGTGGGCGCCAAATTGTTTTGGTAAAAAATTACCGAAGCAATTAAGTGATCAAATTAGTTAAGTGAGGTAGTGTGCTAAGAATGTGTATCAAAAATATGCTAATTTAGTTGTTTGTAAAAACAGTTTTCAGGATACGACTCAGGATATCGAGTTGTATCTACAATCAAACAATGAGCAAAAATGTAAAGGGTGACACGGGATGTACGAGGAAAGCCCTTGATCAATCTAGATCGCCGACATAAAACCTCGGGAGCTGACAAAATCAACTGCATTGTTCTTCTTATTGCTTGAATATTCAGGATACAGTGCAGGATAATGCTCGGATCGAATCTAAGTGTTACAATGATTGTGAATTATGAGTGTTAGTGTGTGTTTGCAGCTAGAAATGAGAGTGTACGAGTATGAGAGCTCGAAAGTGTGTCCATTCCTATGATCCGGCACTCCTATTTATAGTTACAAGAAATAACAAACTATGCTAAAAATCTGGGATATTCCCCTATTATTCCGGGATACTGAGAATATTCCCTTCTGAACGTTGGGGGGCTGTTTCAACTCGTTCTCCACGTGCATATTAATTATAAATCCGGGATTTAAGCTCCTATAACCGTTACAACATTAATAGCATTGACCAGCATCCGTAACTCCCATAAAATATGCCTTTCTTTAATGCTGACCGTTACAACAGCTATTCTTCTGCCATCAACGTCCTTATCCTAACCAATTTGAGAGAGTCTTCAGGATGACTTGGTCCTCATGAACGTTAGTCCCTTGTAACCAATGTTTACAAGCAAATTGTTAGTAATAGTCATGATACTGCCTCAGGATGTTACCAATATCCTGGTCCGGTATCCTGATCGTAATCAGCTATCATAAAATCAAGATATAGTGTCAGGATATGGGCTCATAATTTCACCCATAACACTTATTAAATAAAATCTTATCTTACAGAAGTAGCAGATCCTTTCTTACGTTTACTAGGAACCACTGTGGGTTCTACATCATCATCATCTGCCCAAGTCAATTATAATCATCATTTAGTCATAAGCAAAAATTATTTTAATTGTACATTTAACAATCTTTCTTTGTGTTTAATTTGATTCCATCAATATCCATATTAACATATTCTAAAACCATTATGACTCCACAAATACTTCTACCAGTGGTCGCTCGAAGAAAAACAGAGCTGGAATATATCAACAGTTTAAAATTCACAAACCTAAAATAACCCGCAGATGATTGTATGAATTTCAAACAACTGTGATTAGACTGAAATATAAAGCGAGAATTAGAGTAGGTCACTTCAAAATTAAAAATTAAAAATTTCAAAATTAGAGTAGCAAAAAAAACATACTTTAAACGATGTTGGAACAATGATGCTGGAAACAACTGTAGAACAATCATCATCATCATCATCTGCCCAGATCATTCACAATCATCATTTAGTCACAATCATCAAAAACCAAAACAAACATAATTATATATATATGACATTACCATCATCAAGCCAAACCACATATCCCCAGAATTTGTTCTGAAAGTGGATTAGAGAGAGCTTTTGTTTTCTCTTATCCTTTATGAACAAATGTCGAGTATTGAGAAGAAGGGATTTGAGGGAGAGGTATGTTGGAAATGTGGTTTGAAAATACAAAAGCAGAGAAAACGAGAGTGTAAATATGAAGAGTGAAATAAGAAAAAAAAAACCTTTATATAAGAAGATGATTGACAGAAGTGAGTGAGTGACATGCATTAATTGCAAATTACATATCCCCATGCATTTTGAATTTGAAATTACCGGCAATTTCAAAACATCTGCTAAGGTATACGTTTGCCAAAGGAAACATCTGTTAAGTTATACTTTCTTGGAGATGGGCAGTGGTTTGCCCTTTTGAATGTGGGCCAGACCTTTGACACTTGAATATAGGGCAGTGGTTTGAAATTAAATGTATTTTTATGTGATTTATATATTCCGATTTATGATGCAGTAATGACATAAGAAAAGCCTTGTTGGACAGCCTCTATAGCTGCCAACTAAGCTTTTCTTATGTCATTGCATTTTCTGCTTTTATAGAAAGTATAGATAGATTAAATATAAGAATGCTACATGACATTAGATGGAAATAAATGAAATGAGATAATGCCACATGGCATTAGATATATTTCTTTATTAGTATTAAACTAGATAAGTCGTATAATTCTTGTAAAAAGAGATTAATTTATAGTATAGCCTAATAAATTATATAACAAATTTATAGTTTTAAATTTGATTCGATTCAAAATTTGGTTTAACTTAATACATGTTTATTTATTATTTTTATATATAATACATATATAACTTTTATTAGGCTGTAGTATAAATTAATCTCTAAATTTATTCTAACTATTAAAATAGCTCATAACTTAAACGAATTTATTACGTATTTTAACTGAATTTGAATCAATATGAATTTATTCGAATTTATCTGGAATTCAAATTTTTAATACAAATTCGAACTCGGATTTTAATTCTAATACAAATTCGAATCGAATTGGTTGGTTCTTAATCAAATTCGAATTCAAGTAAAAAAATAAATTATTCAAAAAATTTGATTACAATTCCAAATTTTGATATTCGATTCGATAAACACCCCTATTATTGGGTTCAAACCCAAGCAAATAGTAGATTATGACTAATTTAGTGTATTATTTGTCGTTCTAAAAAAACGATCCTAAGGCTCCCATTAATCCTGCTCTGCCACTTTATTTTTACGTTAATCTGTCCTAATTAGTGGCATCATTCATTTCAGGTACCCTAAATCGTTTTTATTTTTTAATTAAAACTAAATTTCATATTTAAAAATAGAAATAGAACTAAACTTTCATTAAAATGAATAAACATACATAATTCAAACATACGAAAAGATGGATAAAATACAAGTTTGATTTCGAAAAAATAGATGAATTTTATATTAAAAAAACAAATATAATCAATTTCAAACACTAAATAGATGTAATAAAACCACTGGTGGATCCAAGATTTTTTTACACTGGGTTCACATTTTTAGGTGCTCGAATTTCGATCAACTCAACGTTAGAATTTTCGGGTCGGTCAAGCAGCTTTATCACCTTTTTTTTCCTATGACACTTTGTAGCATTCCTATCCCAAATAACTTGAGTATGCGTTGTGCCAGATTCATTGTTTGTTAACTTGGTAACCCAGCAACACACAAAGAACACAAGCAGAGAACTAAACAGGCTGCAAAAAATTGTAAATGAACAGACTCAGGGGCGGATGTATGTACAAGGAGGGGTAGCACGGGCTACCCCTCAACTTTGTCGGCGGGGTGTAAAATTAGTACAGAAAAAATATTTTCTCTTCGTTTTATGTATCAGGAATACCCCTGAGCAAATATTAGGATACCCCTGTATCAAAAAAAAGTTTTGGGATACCCCTGAACTTGTCTTCTAGATCCGCCAATGAACAGACTTGAACCCACAACCTGCAACAGCAAAGACAAGGGACTATCCGCTGGAGCATAACATTGACTTGTTTAAAGGGTTCACTTATTATTTATCTATGGGTTCCTTTTGTTTTTTCATATGTATTCTCTATTAAAAATCCGGAACTCAATGGGTTCCTGGGAACCCGTCCCTATATGCGTAGGTCCGCCCCTGAATAAAACATAAAGCATTTAAGATATAAAAACAATAAGTTTTTAAAAAATACATAGATATTAAATTACGAAAACACAAATAAAATAAAAAAAAAACAAAAACATAAATAAAAACACATCTAAAATCTAAAAATTTCAATTAACTAATTTATTTTAAATAATTATTAATTTAATCATTATTTTCCAACTGATTTTATACACTTGTTTTACTATAGTATTAAAAACAATAATCGGAGTGTGAGAGGTACGTGACAACCCTTGATTCCTAGGAGAATTGGAATACTTTCACCAAGTCACGGATAATACTCCCGAATCCATTACCTGACATAATTACCCGAGGGATTTGCGACGATGTTCTCAAACTACTCGCGATACTCACAAGGAGTACCTGAAGGCTGAAGGTGTCCGCCCACCCTGATAAGCATGTAATTTATCCTTTTCATCAACTGATGCTAGATAAAATAATTATTCTACAACTTATTATTGAGAGTCTTAAATGACAAAAAGTTCAAGAGTTATAAATTAGTTGTCAATAAAAATTAATAATTAATTACACGAATGATCGTACTCTTATTTGGCTTACAACCCAGTGGCTGAGACAATGACTTCATTTAGTTTGAAATTACAAGATACATAAGATATGGGCGGAAATGTTTCGCGGAAATGTCTCAATAGTTGGCTATAGTATAAATTAATCTCTAAATTTATTCTAAGTATTAAAATAGCCCATTACAAAGCACATAACTTAAACGAACTTATTACATACTTTAACTGAATTTGAATCAAGATGAATTTATTCAAATTTCTCTGAGTTTGAATTTTTAATCAAATTTGAATTGGGATTTTAATTCTAATACGAATTTGAATCGAATTGGCAGATTCTTAATAATTCGAATTCAAGTAAAAAAATAATTAGAAAAATTCATATATTTGATTCGATGAACATCCTTAGTCTTGAGTTCAATCCCAAAAAAAGAGTAGATTATGATTAATTTAGTGTATTATTTGTCCTTCTAAAAAAACTATCCTAAGACTCCCATCAATCCTGCATGCCACTTTATTTTTAAGTTAAGCTACCCTAAATAGTAGAGTCATTCATTTCAAATACCCTAAATTATACATTTTAAAACAGAAATAGAACTAAACTTTCATTAAAATTAAAAAAAAAAAATACATAATTCAAACTAAAAAACACCGAAAAGATAAATAAAACACAAGCTTGATTTCGAAAAATATAGATGAAATAATTTTATATTTAAAAAACAAATATAATCAATTTGAAACACTAAATAGATATAATAAAACACAAAGCATTCAAGATATAAAAACAATAAATTTAAAGAAAATACATATATATTAAATTACGAAAACACAAATAAAATAAAATAAAAAAGAAAACATAAATAAAAAACACATCTAAAATCTAAAAATTTTAATTAACTAATTTATTTAATAAAAAAGAAAACATAAATAAAAAACATATCTATAATCTAAAAATTTTAATTAACTAATTTATTTTTAATAGTTATTAATATAATTATTATTTTCCAACTAATTTTATACACTTGTTTTACTTTAGTATTAAAAACAATAATTGAAGTGTGAGAGGTACGTGGCAACCCTCGATTTCTAGGAGAATTAGAATACTTTCACAAAGTCAAGGGTAGTACTACCGTATCCATTACCCGACATAACTACCCGAGAGACTGCCGATGATGTTTCCTAACCACTCGCGATACTCGTAAGGGGTACATGATGGTGTCCGTCCACTCTGATAAACATATATTTTGTCCTTTTCATCAACTACTACTAGATAAAAAAAATTCAACATTTTTTTATTGAATCTTAAATGACAAAAAGTTCAAGAGTTATAAATTAGTTGTATATAAAAATTAATAGTTAATTACACGAATGATGGTATTCTTATTTGGCTTACTAAATAAAACCTAGTGGTTGAGACAATGACATTTTCATTTTCATTTAGTTTTGAAATTACAAGATGCATAAGATACGGGCGAAAATGTAATACAACAAAAGAAAAAAAAATGAAAATTAAGACTTAAATAAATGTATATTTATTCCATTTTAAATCCATTCAACAAATCCAAGCATACACATCTCACCACTGCCAAGTATGGTTCATCGTCCAACCATTTGGGAAGGGTTTATTATCCACAGAAAAATAAAAACCCTCATCCCTTGCTAACCAGTAGCAATTTTTGGTTGGGTACCTACATACAATTGATATATCCAAATCAAAAACATTAAAAACGACACTTTTAGTTATCTGCTTGTCAGGCGCGATCGAGCTAAAATTACACGAGAAAAATGTTGAGTACATGAAGTTCTGCCTAAAAGTGAAATGAAAATATTGATTAGGCAACAAGGGCTTGTCGCCTAGATCGTCGTCAAAAGAGTGACAATGAACACTCAAGTTAGGAACATTGCCATCGGCAATGTATACTGTGAACCGATCCAAGAAGATTTCAGTAGATTGTTTCTCGACCTTGGGAAAGATATCATCACCCGATGTTAAGATTAGCGGGTTGATGATTAAGAAAATAAGAGAACAATATTTGAATGTAAAACTCATGATTGTCTATATGGTGCAAATGACTTTACTTCACCTTTGGCTTTTTATAGACATGAAATGAGTCTTGATTAGTTATTTGATTCACTAAATATGATTTTCAAATGCAATTGTATTTTGTTTTTTGTTTTTTTTTTTTTTACTAATAGGTTGTTTGTTTACCTCCATTTAATGGAGTTTTTAATGGTCTAGATCTCTTATTTTTTACTGGTTCAGCATTTAATTATTCAGACTGTTTGTTTCGCGAGCAAATGTCTGAATGGTTCAGACATTTGCTTCTGAATGGTTAAGCTTTATACTAAGTCTGAATGGTTAAAACCTCTAATGTCACACCCCGATTTTTGGGTGGGCCCGGAAGGGTAGGGTTTAAGCGTGACAATTGGATACAATATCACAATATGTATGCAGCGGAAGTATTGAGTAAAATATTTAATTCAATAAAAGCTTGAATACAATATTAAAATTTAAGTATAAGCGTTTAAGTACATGCCCACAGATGGGATCAATAAAAAGAGCTTTAGACATTACAGGCCTTAAGCTAAAGAGTTGCAAATTCCAAAGCTTTTATCATAGTCGACCCGGATTCCCAGTCTAATATCAAGGTTCGGTACCTGCAGTTCAATCTTTTTGAAAATACGCCAGCTTTCTCCAGCAAATACAATTAACTAACTCGTTTTTGAAAATAGTTTTTCAAAAGAGTTTTACAGATAGAGAAAACCCGTAGGTAATCATTTAGTATTTCTTGGGATTTTATCTTATCACCAGTTTTACAATACTTGTCATACAGTCGGGAACCAGAATTCAGTACCAATCATTTTCAGTGCTATAATGATTAAGGTACACACCAAAGTTTAATAAAGCTTCTTATAGTCAGTATGCCTACCCTAGCGCGTTATTTAGTATGGCCATAATAGTGCATGACTCAGGAAGCTCGAACACAGTACCATTAACCCCCAATTGTTTCAGTTATCAAGTAATACGAATTAAACCGAGTTATTATCTTTATAAGCAGATCTTAGGGCTCATTTATATAATACCCACTCCAAGTGGCATATTTTCCATACTCCAAGTTTAAAAATAAAATAAGTTAAAAGTATTTACCTCTTGCTAGCTTCCAACCGATAACGGTTTTAATTTAGCAAAAGCCGCAAGTCAAAGTATTATTGACCCAAGTCCGATTATCTGAAGGGTTCTATAGTCCGGAATGAACAGAATTAGTTATTTGTTAGAATGTATACGTGTCATGGGTAAGTTCCTTAGACTTAACCCGTTACTATGGAATAGGTTCGGTTCCGCTAGACTAAGCGTAGACCGGATATAATGTGGTTTATACCTATCTGAGTGCAATCACTCATTGGATAAAGGTTATTTAACCATACATTCTATTTTGAAATGGTTTTGAAGTATTTAGACCCGTTACGCCTAATTTATACGAACTATGTTCGTATAACTAGTTATGCGAGTATAAGCGGGTTTGAAAGGTCATTTGGGTCTATGGCAAGTCCAAGGTGTTAAAATATATTTGTAAGTGATGTACACTCTATTAAAAAGTCATAATGTAGTTTAGTTTAGTTAGAAACCATTTAGTTTGCTTTTACGACCAAAAAGGGCATGACCATGACATATACTTCAAAGTGTTATATTCAATAATAATATGGTCATAATGTCGGTTTTAATCTGGTTATAATGTTACCCAAACAGGTCAGAATCAAAAGTCAAAGCAGAAGTCAAACTGCTTGACTTTTGACATAGAATGAGGTTCTAAACTGAATTGGATGAGTTAAGCATGCTAATATATGTTTGTATAAGTTACATATTCTATTTAAGTGTCAAAACAAGTGAGTTATAAGCTTAGAAACTCATTTACGTGATTTATGCAAACTGTTGCATTTTTTACTTTTTAAGTAGCATGCTTGACTCGTCAATTCGACTAGTTAACATGATGATCCGAGGGTATGATCGCAGAGGGTTCATACCATCGTTATTATGATCATGTAGGAAAGTTCGGATTGAACTTTGATTTGACCATATTGGTCAGAACTGAAAATCAAACAGAAAGTCAAATTGTTTGACTTTTAGTTGATTACCAGGTAGATTAAATGAAATAGAACTAGGAGAAGACTTAGTAGAGAAGAGGAACACTAAAGAACACTAGAGAGCAGCTCCAAACTTCAGGGATTGCTCCAAAGAAGTCAAGGGTAGTACTCCCGTATCCATTACCCGACATAACTACCCGAGAGACTGGCGATGATGTTTCCTAACTACTCGCGATACTCGTAAGGGGTACCTGATGGTGTCCGTCCACTCTGATAAACATATATTTTGTCCTTTTCATCAACTACGACTAGATAAAAAAATCAACAATTTTTTATTGAATCTTAAATGACAAAAAGTTCAAGAGTTATAAATTAGTTGTATATAAAAATTAATAGTTAATTACACGAATGATGGTATTCTTATTTGGCTTACTAAACAAAACCTAGTTGTTGAGACAATGACATTTTCATTTTCATTTAGTTTTGAAATTACAAGATGCATAAGATACAGGCGAAAATGTAATACAACAGAAGAAAAAAATGAAAACTAAGACTTAAATAAATGTATATTTATTCCATTTTAAATCCATTCAACAAATACAAGCATACACATCTCACCACTGCCAAGTATGGTTCATCGTCCAACCATTTGGGAAGGGTTTATTATCCACAGAAAAATAAAAACCCTCATCCCTTGCTGACCAGTAGCAATTTTTGGTTGGGTACCTACATACAACTGATATATCAAAATCAAAAACATTAAAAACGACGCTTTTAGTTATCTGCTTGTCAGGCGCGATCGAGCTAAAGTTACACGAGAAAAATGTCGAGTACATGAAGTCCTGCCTAAAAGTAAAGTGAAAATATTGATTAGGCAACAAGGGCCTGTCGCCTAGATCGTCGTCAAAAGAGTGACAATGAACACTCAAGTTAGGAACATTGCCATCGGCAATGTATACTGTGAACCGATCCAAGAAGATTTCAGTAGATTGTTTCTCGACCTTGGGGAATATATCATCACCCGATGTTAAGATTAGCGGGTTGATGATGAAGAAAATAAGAGAACAATATTTGAATGTAAAACTCATGATTGTCTATATGGTGCAAATGACTTTACTTCACCTTTGGCTTTTTATAGACATGAAAATGAGTCTTGATTAGTTATTTGATTCACTAAATATGATTTTCAGATGCAATTGTGGTTTGTTTTTTGTTTTTTTTTTTTTTTTTTTGTTATTAAGAGGTTATTTGTTTACCTCCACTTAATGGAGTTCTTAATGGTCCAGATCTCTTATTTCTTACTGGTTCAGCACTTAATGATTTATACTGTTTGTTTCGCGAGCAAATGTCTGAATGGTTCAGACATTTGCCTCTGAATGGTTAAGCTTTATACGAAGTCTGAATAGTTAAGACCTCTAATGTCACACCCCGATTTTCGGGTGGGCCCGGAAGGGTAGGGTTTAAGCGTGACGATTGGATACAGTATCACAATATGTATGCAGCGGGAGTATTGAGTAAAATGTTAATTCAATAAAATCTTGAATATAATATTAAAACTTAAGTACAAGCGTTTAAGTACATGCCCACAGACGGGATCAATAAAAAGAGCTTTAGACATCATAGGTCTTAAGCTGAATAATTGCAAATTCCAAAGCTTTTATCATAGCTGACCCGGATTCCCAGCCTAATATCAAGGTTCGGTACCTGTAGTTCAATCTTTTTGAAAATACGTCAGCTTTCTCCGGTAAATACAATTAACTAACTCGTTTTTTAAAATAGTTTTTCAAAAGAGTTTTATAGATAGAGAAAACCCGTAGGTAATTATTTAGTATTTTTTGGAATTTTATCTTATCACCAGTTTTACAATACTTGTCATACATTCGGTAACCAGAATTCAGTACCAATCATTTTCAGTGCTATAATGATTAAGTTACACACCAAAGTTTAATAACGCTTCTTATAGTCAGTATGCCTACCCCAACACGTTATTTAGTATGGCCATAATAGTTCATGAGTCGAGACGCTCGAACACGGTACCATTAACCCCCAATTGTTTCAGTTATCAAGTAATACAGATTAAACCGAGTTATTATCTTTATAAGCAGATCTCAGGGCTCATTTATATAATACCCGCTCCAAGTGGCATATTTGTCATACTCAAAGTTTAAAAATAAAATAAGTTAAGAGTATTTACCTCTTGCTAGCTTCCAACCGATAACAGTTTTAATTTAGCAAAAGCCGCAAGTCAAAGTATTACCCAAGTCCGATTATATGGAGGATTCTATAGTCCGGAATGAACAGAATTAGTTATGTGTTAGAATGCATACGTGTCATAGGTAAGTTCCTTAGACTTGACCCGTTACTATGGAATAGGTTCGGTTCCGCTAGACTAAGCGTAGACCGGATAGAATGTGGTTTAATATCCGAGTGCAATCACTCATTGGATAAATGTTATTTAACCATACATTCTATTTTGAAATGGTTTTGAAGTATTTAGACCCGTTATGCATAACTAGTTATGCGAGTATAAGCGGGTTTGGAAACCATTTAGTTTGCTTTTACGACCAAAACGGGCATGACCATGAGATATAACTTTAGAGGGTTATATTCAATAATAATATGGTCATAATGTCGGTTTTAATCAGGTTCTAATGTTGACCAAACAGGTCAGAATCAAAAGTCAGAGGAGAAGTCAAACCGCTTGACTTTTGACATAGAATGAGGTTCTAAACTGAATTGGACGAGTTGAGCATACTAATATATGTTTATATAAGTTACAAATTCTATTTAAGTGTCAAGTGAGTTAGAAGCTTAGAAACTCATTTACGTGATTTATGCAAGCTGTTGCATTTTTGACTTTTTAAGTAGCATGCTTGGCTCGTCAATTCGACCAGTTAACGTGATGATCCGAGGGTATGATCGTAGAGGGATCATACCATCGTTATTATGATCACGTAGGAAAGTTCGGATTGAACTTTAACTTGGCCATATTGGTCAGAACTGAAAGTCAAACAGAAATTCAAATTGTTTGACTTTTAGTTAATTACTAGCTAGATTAAATGAAATAGAACTAGGAGAAGACTTAATAGAGAAGAGGAACACTAGAGAGCAGCTCCAAACTTCAGGGATTGCTCCAAAGAAGTGTTTCTGAGTGAATTGAGAAGGCGTGAGTTGAATGAGCAACTTGATCACCTATTTATAGTGCTCAAGAGGTCACCAAATCAAGCCAAGTTTCCATCCAGGTGTTATGGACATGCTTAGTGTCATCCCATGTGTCTAAAGGAGAAGAATGGTGGCAAAAATCCCGACCAAGTGGCTTGGAATGCAGCTGGGAATGACAGTTGTGATTCTACTGTCACTAGGCACCCCTTACAGACCGTAAGAGGTAGGTTATGGTCCGTAAGGTACCTCCATAGAGGGAATTTTGGCATTTTAGTCATTTTAGTCCTTAGGCTTTATATCTTTTCCCATTTGGGCAGTTTTGGTCCTTCTCCTTCCACATAGTCGGGATTAGTTGGAGATTCAGGACACGTGTCGTCACATAGTTGGACGAAAATTTTTTGGGTGTTACATCTAATCTGAATTGGTGAAACATTTGCCTCTAAACAGTTAAGCATTATACTTATAAGGTTAAAAACTTTGTGTATTACACAAGTTTTACATTTCGCTTTTTTTTATTATTAATATTAATGTTAGAAACTTGTGTGTTACACATAGTTGGATAAGTTAAATATTAGAGTAAAATAAAATTTGCGTCCCTGTGCTATAGAAACAATGTCAACTCGTGTCCCTAAAATGAAAATTTCGACCATTGAGTCCCCAACTTATAAATAGCGCTACACAACAAGTCCCCCGCACTAACTGAGTTTTTTCTAGTTAACTTATAAAATAGCAGGGGGTAAATCCGTAATTTCACATTAAACGATGGGCCAAAACGGTCAATAGACATTCACTTAGTGGTGTTTACATTCTCACACCCTGCTGTTTCTTTTTCTTCTTCTATTGAGTCCCCACAATTTCTCCAAAATTTCCATCCATCTTCCTCCTCCGTTTCTTCCCTCATGAACTATAAATTCACCTCTATTTCCATCATTCTTCCTCCTCCATTACTTCCCCAATCAAACAAAACCAAACCAAACCGAACCACAACCACCGCATCACCCACTGTCAAAACCCACAATGTCATCGCACCAAACCGTCTGTCTCGACCCACGGCGACGCTGACCACCAAACCCACTATCTTCAACCGTACATCACCACCAACAAAACGAGCATTCTTCAATTGTACATCATCATCAACACCAACACTGCTCCGTTTGAAGCCACAGTTTCAAAGTTTCGATTGAATCCATTGATCACCCAACCCAACCCAACCCAACCCGGCCCGATCTAGCCCACATTCTAACCTGATCCAAACACCATGCCAACTCAACCACATTTTATCTTTGATCACCGTGGTGAGGGAGGTAATTTTTGGATGATTTTGTTAATTGCCGTTGAAACAGGTTGATTAATGCTTGTAAGAACAATACCTGAGCCCGTCCTTAAACCGGGTAGTCCAATGAGAAGTGATCTGATCCTAGGTTTCCAAAACAAAACACCGTTAGGACTCGTTACAGGAATGGGGTTATTCATGTAACCACCCTCCGGTGTGACATTAAGTATCTGCTTTGTGGGAGTATAGGGAATTGACGTTTGCGTGTATATACATGTTTTTACAATGAATTTTACACACGATTCGGTTTTAAATTTATAAAAATGATTTATACTTCAACATTAAAACACACACGAAGGGGCAAGTGTACCCCGTCATATATGTAGTAAAGTATCGGTAAGAACCAAGTGTCGATCCAAGGATGTGAGCATATGCAATAATACTAAACCCTTGTCCTTAAATTACCGGTAAAAAGATAAGTGGATGATTTGTTAAAAACTAAAATATGACTACACAAATATTTTTATAACTTAATAGACTCCAAAATATAAAAATAGATAAATAGCCTTGCTTTGTTAACAACCAAATTATGTGAACTAAATCGGTTTTGCCACTTGAAACACTTGGTCAATTTTCCATTTTTCAAAGACAATTAGTATCCCTTTCGGGAATCCTAACATGATAACTCTTTGGAAAGTTAAAACGATAAATACACTTTAACCACCTAAAATTGTTCTTTAACGCCCAATTGACAAATGTCTATGAAAATCCCCTAAAGAAAAGTTAGTCATCCGTTAGGAGTTTTCTAACTTCACTTAATCAAGGAAAGTGACACCGATAAAGACAATGTAACCACCGAGACAAGCATAAACTAGATTAAATCACAACCGAGTTCATTTTACAAATCTTAAACATAAATTCATCAAGAAAGCAATTTTGGCCTAAACTACTAACAAGATTAACAACTTATGTCAAGAATTTGTAACAACACCATCTAACCCGTTAAGGTCCTTCCGTGAGGGAAAGCCTTCGTGATTAACAATAATTACCTCTTATAAACCACTAACCATTTCTAGTCTCATGGTGTAAACATTTTAAACAAGTTAAAAGTTTACTAATACATGATTAATTAAGCTTCTTTTTACAAATATCTCAACTAACCACATACTAATCATCCAAGATAATTAACTATAATCAAGAATTCAACATCAATAAACAAGGTTGCAAACTAATCATCAAGGGTTAACATAGAAAATGCTTCAAGTGTCATTACAAACATAATTAACATACTAATGATTGTTTGTTAAGCAAGGATTACTAGTGTTTTTGCCCTTAGGCTTACAATAATACATAAATAATCAACCAAAATGCTTGAATTATAACAAAACAATGGAAAGATTCAAGAATCAAACAATAAAAAAACACTAGATTGAGAATCCGGATGATAACGAAGCTTATTGGCACAATGGTGGCTTGATTCCGGGCAAAAGTTAAACCTCCGGAGCCTGATAAATCGCCTGAAAAGCTCCCAAAAGTCCAGAGTTGCAAACGGATTGCTCCATTCTGTTTTTTATAACTTTTTCAGATCGCACGGTCGTGCTAACAAAGTGCACGGTCGTGCACTGTTCACCATATCTTGTGACATCAGCGAATCTTGGACCTGTCTTCAGATCGGCACGGGCGTGCCATATGTTGCACGGTCGTGCATCACCGAGATGTGGCCGGCACGACCAACCGCACTGGCAGTGCTTTCGAGATCAAAGCCTTGCACGGTCGTTCCACCAATCGCACGATCGTGCGTTCTCGAGGTTCTCTTGCACGCCTGATCGCACTGGCTGTGCACTGCCGGGCTGGGTCTTGTCATCGGATCCGCACGGGAGGGCCGATCATCGCACGATCGTGCGAGAGCTGTCAGACAGTTTTTTCACAAAATCTTCGTATCTCAGCCGTTTCGCCCGGAAAATCCTCGTTTTCTTCATCTTCTTATTTGGCACGCTGTTTGAGCCCTGTAAACAAAAATATACCCGATTAAGTATCCAGTTCTCGGTTTTACGGTCGAAAACGCGTAAAATGGGGGAATAAAGTATAAGTATTTTGGTGAATATCATGAATGAGTAGAGAGAACAATGTATTTACCTCCGTGATGAAATCCTCTATTTATACTTATGGGTGGCTTTTAGGGTTTTCGCATATGTTGGGAAGTCGGTTAGGCGACTCCTACATTCTCGGAGATTTATAAGTATGAAGATATATGAGAATATCTTCCTCATTTACGACTTATTTAATGGTCGGTGTTCGACCCGAAATAACCGGATCGGGTAATTCCTCCACATGTCCCCCCAATCTGATTCTATGGGGTTTTGCATGGGGTTGGACTTAAAAAAATGAAAAAACCTACCACCAAAAAGTGCATTGGAAAAGAAATGTATAATTGTGCCCTTAAAATAAAACAAGATAAAATAAATGAATACGTCATCACATCTGGTGCCAAATACCCGAAAGGCCGTTTTGGCGGTATCAGTTATCACATAAACAGCCTACTCATTATAACCTAGGCTGCCACACGTTATTTTTGGGCTCCATTTTTTAATTTTGAAACGTGGAAATAACGAGTATAAATGTAAGATTGATCCCGAAGAGTCAAAATTTTCTCCACTTACCTCAACCTTTACTTATTCGTTTCTTGATTTTCTACCATGGCCCCCAAAACTGCTGACTCCATGTCTCGTGAGGAAGCTCTGTACTTTAAATGGAACAAAACCTCCTTCGATATGCTTCTGCAGACGTACTGCATTAAGCCGGAGTGGCATCCGGTGATGCCATCGAAGAGGGATACTGCATTTCCCCTGAAGGAATGGAAAATAACTATACTCCAAGTTCTTCAAGTTTTGCAATTTTCGTCTTCCGATTACTACGTTTTGCAAGTCGATGCTTGACGAATATGCTGTGCACATATCCCAGATGCATCCTCTTGGCCTTGCAAAGCTTTGTCATTTTGAATATACTTGCTTGAGTATGGGATTCTTGCCGGAATCGCTTGTATTCCGTGCCCTATACACGTTGGTGTGGAAAGCTCCCTTCTTCACATTTGACCACCTAAGAACTAATGATGCGTGTCTCCATCTCGTGCCCTCGAGTTGTCAGTGCAGGCGTTGTGTTCTGTCCCAGCATGGCGTATGTACCGTAACCCCCGTGCCAAAACATATGCTGCAGGTATTGGAACCCCCACTGAGTCATCTGATTTCCTTCTAGGGTAGCCCCGTTGAAGGGAGGAGACGCGTACCCATATGGCGGCATGTAGTAGTATGGCGGAATATAGGCTTGATTCCCGGGGGTGATTGGGGTGTTCAAAGCTGCCCTTGGCATCGTCACCGGCTGGTGAGGTGGAGTGGACATTGCCGCTGTGAGAGCCGTTGTAAGGGCTGCTGAATACAGCGGGGGAAACTGAAAGTTACCTCCTGGTGAGTAATACTGTGTTGTTGTTCCATCCGCAGCCGTGTAAACTGGCTGGGTTGGTCTGTAATGGTGACTCCTTGATCCTGAGGCCGGCGTAAATGCCAGAGAACCAGAACTTAGGGGTACCCCCTGTGTGGAGACGGTTGAAACCACTGTCCCTACCGTTATAATAGTAGGTGACCGTGTGATCCCAGGTCCCAAAAGGGGGAAATCCGCTCTTGAAAACGTTGTGTCCACCGGCCCCCGCTCATAACTCAGGGGTAACTCTGCATCAAACTCAAGGGCCAAAGACCTAGTGACCACGGGGGCCATGACTGTCGTCGTAGTATTTGCTGTCATTATGCCTCCTTCTTCAGCAAAGGAAGTCAGCACCATGCTAGAGATTGCAATATCGTCGTTCGGAGCACTCATCGTGGTAACAGGTTCCTTAGTACTTGCCGGTCCCACGAATGGCGCCAATGTAAGAATAGTACCTGAGCCCGTCCTTGAACTGGGTAGTCCGATGAGAAGTGATCCGATCCTAGGTCTGCAAAACAAAACACCGTTAGGACTCGTTACAGGAATGAGGTTATTCATGTAACCACCCTCCGGCGTGAGAATGTATCTACTTTGTGGGAGTATAGGGAATGAGTAAAGAGAACAATGTGTTTACCTCCGTGATGAAATCCTCTATTTATACTTATGGGTGGCTTTTTGGGTTTCCGCATATGTTGGGAAGTCGGTTAGGCGACTTCTACATTCTTGGAGATTTATAAGTATGAAGATATATGAGAATATCTTTCTTACGACTTATTTAATGGTTGGTGTTCGATCCGGAATGACCGGATCGGGTCATTCCTCCACAATGCTTATTTTAGATGCTTTTGTTAGTTACGGTTGAAACAGGTTGATTAGTTTGCTTATTTTTGATGTTTTGTTAGTTACGGTTGAAACAGGTTGATTAGTTAGCTTATTTTAGATAATTTTGTTAATTAGGGTTGACATGGTTGATTAGTTTGCTTATTTTGTAATCGGGCTCACACTGGTGAATCCCGGTTTTAAACCCAGGATTACGGTGATCATCGGGTTACGAGGCGAGGTCATGATGACGGTTGGACTTGTTGTAGGGATGTTCATGACACTAGAGTGGCCACAGGTGTTTCGCCTGCGACGCCGGGCCCAGGCCGATCTCCTAAGACTTATTAGTAGGGTTTTATATTAATATTATAACTTTTGTTATGTAATATATCAAACTTTTAACTTTTGGTATATTAACTTTTTTACTTTTGGTACATTAATCATACGTTAATACGATTTTTGAATATATTTTATTCCTAATTATAAACCTCAGGGACACGTTTTACTATTCAATGAATATCATAAGGACCCAAAATGAACTTGTATTATTTGAATTTGGTGGGTAAAAAAACTGCAACGTTCGAGGGACTCAATAAAGAACAAGTTAGAATCGACATGGACGCAAATTAAGGTTATACTAAAGGGTAAATTGGCCATTTCTGCTGATAAACAATCTCAGTTGGTGAAAGGGACTCATTGTGTAGCGCTTTTTATAAGTTGGGGACTCCATGGTCGAAATTTTCATTTTAGGGACGCGAGTTGACACAACTATAGCATAGGGACGCAAATTACATTTTACTCCAAATATTAAATAGTTAATTCTTTTAACGACAAAATTTTTTTTAATTCCAGTCGTTTGTGGGACTTGAACCAAAGACCTCCCCCTCCTAAACCCAAGTGTTTAAAAGGTGGGTTATTGGATTTTATCACTTCCAACTATTGGGTACTGGCTGCTGTCACTCTCAACTATCACTTTGACTCACATCACCTCCAACTTAACACTGTGTGTTGTGACACTCCGCATGTGAATATTTTTTAGGTGGTGTTTGTTTTTTCAGATGCAAAAGGTCTGCAGTCTGCGGACCACATCTGCAAACGTCTGCACGAGAAGAGGTGGACCAAATGTCTGCGGAGTGTAATAAAAAGGATTATTGGATTTTATCAACCCTAACTATTGACTATTTGCCGCGGTCACCCCTAACTATCACTTTGACGCCCATCACCCCCAACTTAACACTAAGTGTGTTCTGTCACCACGTCGTTAACTGATCACTAACTTTTGATCTTGGTACTATACTTGGGGGTGTCATAGGGATCTTAGGAAGGTTTTAGGGATATTAGGACACCCCCAAAGTATAGTAAAAAGATCAAAAGTTAGTGATTAGTTAACGACATGGTGACAAAACACACTAAGTGTTAAGTTGGGGGTGACGGGCGTCAAAGTGATAGTTAAGGGTGGCAGCGGCCAATAGCCAATAGTTGGGGGTGATAAAATCCAATAACCCTAATAAAAAAAGTGTTTGTTTTTTCCCTTTCTCTTCTCCCAAACAACCCCATACTATTGGCTTCACAGGCTTCAAAACTAGGTCAACATTGGGCATCAGAACCAGTTCACCGACGGTGATGCTGTAATAATCAAGAATACCCACTTCCCAATCAAACAAAACTTTCAATAATAACAATCAACAACATCGACCCATTTGTTCAATTAGCTTCTAATCATCAACAACACCCCCTAATTCCCACCAAAACAGAATTTTTTCAACACCCATTTGCAAAAGATCAATAAAGACTCAAATTGGGTGAGAAATCTACCTGGTAGGTGAACAGATGAGGAGATGGAGATCGATGTGGTGGCTCCGACGGGGGTGTGGTGGCTCCGATGGTGCTTGAATCGGAGGTGGAGGTGGTGTCGGAGGAGATGGGTGTCAGAGGTGGAGGTGGTGGCAGAGTGGATGTGGAGCAGGGCTGGAGCAGGTGGTGTCGGAGGTGGAGGTGGTGTCGAAGGTGGAGGTGGTGTCGGAGGTGTAGGTGGAACAAGGCTGGAGCAGGTGGTGTTGGAGCAGGGGTGGGTGGCGGAGCAGGGGTGGGCGGCGGAGGAGGTGGTGTCGGAGGTGGAGGTGGAGGTGGTGTCGGCTGGAGAAGTGGAGGTGCTAGGGTTTTGAGACCAGATTGGTGTTTTGAAGAGGGATAAGAGTCTTGAAGAGGTTGGAAGACATAAGGACATGTCTGCGTGGGGAAGAGGTTTTTTTTAATGAAACCTCTTCTAAAAAACAAACAAGCTGCAGACTTAAACGTCTACGCGTGGTCTGCGTGGGGAAGACATAAGAGGTTCTGAAGTACTTCTCACCAAAAACAAACACCCCCTTAGTGTTTGACTTATGTTATTGGTGATATTAGGCTAATGCTTTGTGAATTACTAATGACTGTAGATGAATCTGCTCCTAAAAGACAAAATGGGAGCCAAAAACCACAAAACCGGAGTGACAAAACACAAAAAGTGTTAAGTTGGGAGTGGTGGGAGTCAAAATGATAGTTGGGAGTGACAGCAGACAATACCCAATAGTTGAGAGTGATAAAATCCAATAACCCGTGTGTTAATAGTTTTGTCTTTGCCAATAAACCACCACTCAATTGGTATTAAATAGTTATTAATAAACGGAAAAAAAAAACAATTTAAAAGCTATTAAATAAATAAGAGATAAGTGAAAAATAAAATAAAATAAAATTAAAAATTCTTATAAAGATTATATATCTAAATATTGAAGTAAAGGAGAAGATGACACTTGAAATTAATGAAATCCTTTCTTAGATGTAATAAGATATCTTAGTAGAAAATTTTATTTTACAAGCAATGAAGTTATTAGAATGAAATAATTCTAAACAACGGTTAATAAAGAATAAAAATAAAAACGAATCTTTCTTTGAAATATATTTTAGGTCTATGGTTCGTGTAAAGGGATGCATAGTTTCGGGTAATCAAGTCGTGTATCATCTAATCCCATACCCATCCCACACACGTGAACTTTTTTTTCAATCTCATACATGTCAAGTATTGAATATACCTGTTCTCGATGTTTAGATTTCATGTATACCCGTCAGACTTGGTTATTTTTCCCATCCCTAGCTATTTTCAAACAATTAAATATGACATTCAATTGATCAAAAAAAAAAAAAAAAAAAAATAATCGAATCTGAAACCATCCCAAAATTATAGAACCATTCTCTCCGTTGAGCTTTCTCCATCTTTAACGATCAATCTTGAAACCCTTTTTCACGTTCATATCCATAATTCATTCACATAATTATAAAAAAACAATTATAATAAATGCATGCAAACCCACAACCCACACATGTACCAAGATGATGAAAACAGAGATCAAAAGAAAAAAACCGGCAATGAAAAATATAGTTATTACAAAATGTTCGGATATTTTAACCGGAAGTTCAAGATCAACGAATTGGGCCCACCGGATGACGTAATCGATGTTTTCAAATTGTATTCAAAAGATGAATCCGAGATGTTGCCCGATGGTTTTTTGCGCTTCTTGATTGAGTTTCAGGGAGAAGAACGGGTCACAATTCAGGATGTGGAGCGCTTTATGGATCGGGTTATTGATCCGGCCCGGTCTGATTTGACCCGATGTGCTTTTACTGTTAATGATTTGTTTCAGTATCTGTTACTTGATGACATCAATGGGCCTATAAAGACTGAGGTGTGTGTGTTTTTTTATGTTTTTAATTTGATGTTGACTTTTGCTTTGTTTGAAATATGGAACTGTTTTTTAATTTGGTATGATCTGCCATTGAGGTAAGTTTTGATGTTGAAAATTAACTAGTTTGACCTAGAAAGTCAAAGTTGAGGTTTTTGAGGAATGATGGAGGCTGAGGAAGAAGTACCCACATAAAGAAAAATTGTTTTTTACCATGTTTCTTGAAAGTTTAAGTGGAAGAGTATGTGAATAGTCAATGTTTGTTTCTGACTGCGACTGTAATTATTGATACAGTACGTCATTGAGTTTGATGAATACCGATATATACAAGTTTACGGTCACTTTTCGTCCGTTAGGTTTGTATCAGACTGTGACTGTAATTATTGAAGTTAGAGGGCATCCATTGCAATACGATACAAACATAAAGGACGAAAAGTGTAATTTACCATAAGTTTAATGATCATGTTGGTAACCTGAAGTTAGCATCATCTGCCATTGAGTTTAATTGCATCTTCTTGATGCCCTTTTAGATATTATAAGATAATTTCAGAGTTTAAAAATGAAAATCAACAAGTTTGACCTAGAAAGTCAAAAGTTGAGGTTTTTGGGAAATAATGGGGCCTGAGTCAGAGTTACCCATATAAAAAAAATCGGTTATTTAGTAAGTTTTTTTGAATGTTTAACTGAAATGATATGTAAATAGTCAATGTGGATATAGTGAAGCAAACATTGTCCACATGAAAGTATCAAGCTTTTGTGATTTGTATTAGCTTATAACATAAGTAGTAAACAGTTCTGTAAAATAGCTTTAAAACCCGACTATAGACCATTTCGATCCAAATACAGAAACGCCCAATCAACGCAATAAATAACATAGTAGATTTAGTTCTTTATTCCAATTTCCAAGTGGATCAGGATATAATTTCCATACTTAATTATATATCAAGTAGAACAAGAATGTTAGATGCCCACAAAAGAACCAACAATGCACTCAAAATACAATCTTTATGTGTTTACATGTCTATTTATTTGTGTACAATATATTTTGCTCTATTTGTTTGTCGTCATGTTCTTTAACAACTCGTACCTACTCAGGCACATCACGATATGACCGCTCCATTGCAACATTATTTTATATACACCGGCCACAACTCATACCTTACTGGAAATCAACTCAGTAGCGATTCCAGTGAAAAACCGATCATAAAGGCACTTCAAAAAGGTGTTCGGGGTATAGAACTTGATTTATGGCCAAGTAATACGAAAGATGGAATAAATGTACTCCATGGGAGGTATGCGTACCATCTTTTTCGCTTTGTTTTATTCTATTAAAAGTGGCAGTATTATCTATAACGAGTCAAACATGTTGGAAGTCACCCGAAGTATATTTTAATACTTAAACATATAAATCGCTTTTATTCAAACTTTTAGATTATTATCGTAATAATATTGCTTTTCAAACATAACACGTTTTAAGAAATGGACAAAAATATGTTTGTGGGTCGACTTGACCTTGCATATTTCGACTTTTAATATAGACGGCTTGCTTCAACCCGAAACCCATTTGGACTTATTATCTAGCCACCTTTATTAACACGCTTTTATTTCATATCTATGAATTACAATGTTTTGTTCAAATTTGTAACGAAAATAGGACATTGACAACTCCAGTAACACTTCATAAATGTTTAAAGTCGATTAAAGAGCATGCTTTTGAAAAATCTCCGTATCCTGTTATGATAACTTTAGAGGATCATCTAACGCCAAGTCTTCAAGCTAAAGTTGCAGAGGTTAGCTATATATTCTTCTTTGATGTTTACGAAATTAAAAACTTTCTTTATCATTTATCGAGTGGTTCATTCATTGATATTTAGATGGTCACAAGCACTTTTGGGGATATGCTATACTACCCAAAGGAAAGTGATAAAGAGCAATTCCCTTCACCCGAAGCACTAAAAAATCAGATCATCCTTTCAACAAAACAACCAAAAGAATACCTTCAATCCAAGAATGTGGACAAAGAACGTTCGTCAGATGATGAGCCGGAAGATCAACGGGTGAGTTGGCAAAAAAATTGTTCATTATGAACCATTGACTATTTAATATCTACTTTTGCAATAAACAATTAATCTCATGAGTCATGAAGATGAAAATTTGACCATGGTTAGAAACATGTTGCCTCAGGTTCAGTTGGCCCGTAAACTTTTTATAGATGATCAATAAGTTAATTATGATTACAATTTACAAAAACTATGTTATCACAATAATAATCTGGATATTTCAGCATACTGATTTCGAGGGTTGTATGCATTTAAAACCGACTTTTGAGAAATTTTCAATTATTTTAACCATTGTAATTCTAGCTAAATTTTCTTATTTTGACCCATTTGAGATGAAACACAACTCATACTCACATGTTCACTATATAAATGGATCGAAATTGAAACCTCTAAATTATTGTACGACCTAACAACGGTCTCTTGCAATAAAACACACGCCAAGACACTTGTAAAGGTTAACACTCTTTCTAATGTGAATCCATTTGTTTCAACTCGGTTTCTTAATAGCAGAGCAACAGTGATCAGGATGATTATTTAGTTGAACCATTGACTATTTGTCTATTGAATATCTGTTTTTGCAAAGAAACCATTGATCTCATAGAAAAAAAATGCTAGATTTAGTGGCCCGTAAACATTTTTGAACCGTTTTTTTATGGATAATCAAGGTGTTAATTATGATTGTAAAAAATATGTTATTACAATAACAATCTAGATATTAAAATAAATATATTTAGAAGGTTGTATGCATTTAAAATAAACTTTTGAAGCCTTTTCAATTCTTTTAACCATCCCCGTGCTACCTAATTTTCTCATTTGACCCATTTGAGATAAAACACAACCCGAACTCACACATTCACAATATAAATGGGTAGAAATTGACACCTCTAAATTTCTGTTCAAACTACCTACGAGAACGGACTTTTTTATATAGACTTCCCACTTTAGGGGGATTTGCAAGTAATTATCTTCATGTATTTACGCCTATATGCTCTTGTATGATGGTTCTTTTTTACTATATTACTCTCTCACCACTTCCATTGAGTTGGTAGCTCCGTGTTTCTATAATTTTCGTTTTGTGTGTTGCCTGTTAGTTTTTGAGCCGGGGGTCTCTCTCAAAGCAGCCTCTCTATCCCTGGGGATAGAGGTACGGTTTGCCTACATCCCACCCTCCCCAGACCCAGACCCTACCGATAGGTCTGCTATTTGTGGGATTTACTGGGTATGGTTGTTGTCGTTGTTGTTTTCCCATAATTTGTGAAACGTCGCCCATTCTTGTGAACACATGTTTTTTTCTCGTGTTGGCATTTTTCCTAAAAAATTAACAACAGGTCTTTCGCAATAAAACACATGCTAAGACACTTGAAAAGGCTAATCACTCTTTCTAGTGTGCATCGGTTTGCTTCAACTTGGTTTCTTAATAGCAGAGTAACAGTGATGAGGCAGCTGCTGCTGCTGCTGCTGCTGCTGCTGCTGTTGATGAGGAAGCTGCGGCTGCTACTAATGAGGGATGCACTGTAAGTAATAGAGACTGTACTAAAGAAGCATGCTCTAGCACAACTCAACCACTGTCAAAAATCCTTGGTGCTGGCTATGAAGATAATGATGATGATAGTGACGATGACGATGATGATTATATCGAAGATGAAAATTATAGGCCCCAAAAAGCCCTTGAATACAAACATCTCATTGCAATTCGTGCTTATAAGCCAAAAAATGGAACGAGAAATGCGTTAAGGGATGATCCCGGGAAAGCTAAACGTCTTAGTGTGAGTGAACAAGCCCTTGAAAAAGCTGCAAATGATTATGGAGATGAAATTGTCAGGTAAACTGTAAATATAACTTTTTGAGCGCTCGAATCTGAGTATCGAATTGTTACAACTTCAATGAGCACAAGAAATTCCAAAAACCATTTTTAATAATCCGGTTTATTACAGCTGATTATCTGATTTATTTATTCATTGTATGTTAATTACTTTCGTAGTCCCCTAGATAATGCTTCCAATGTTTGTTACGTTTTTGACATTCGAATGAAAGCAAGGGGCTAGTTCTTCTCTTTGAGACTAAACACGGGTTCACTTGCATTTGCGTTTAGATTCACACAAAAATATATTCTTCGGGTGTTTCCAAAGGGAACGCGGGTTACCTCAACAAACTTTAAACCACTTACTGCATGGATGCATGGCGCTCAAATGGTCGCCTTCAATATGCAGGTGAGTTTTGAACTGGTATTTCTTTGTGAACTATATGTCTATATATATATATATATATTGCATATACTAAGTGTGTTTATTAAAATTGCAATTAGGGGTATGGGAGATCACTATGGATGATGCATGGTATGTTCAGATCAAATGGAGGGTGTGGTTATATTAGAAAGCCAGCTTTTCTTATGGGCAGGGGTCCGAATGATGAAGTATTTGACCCCAAAGCAGAATTACCGGTGAAGAAAACTTTGAAGGTTTAACAAGCCATTAATAATTATTGTATGTAATATAGGGTTAAGCCCACCAGGGTTAGCTCCGACACCATCTGTGTGTCCCGATGAACCCATGTACACGAGAAAATCATTTCTGGGTCCGCCACTCGACAGTGGTTCGTATTTCTAACGTGGCTAACTCTAATGGGTTTGACCCTAAATTACATACAATATTTATATATCATTCTATTTGTTTTTATTTTTTTGTATTTCATGAACCCGGTTATGCTCCGTTCATAAATACTTTTTTTTCTTCAGGTAAAGGTGTACATGGGTGACGGGTGGCGTTTAGATTTTAGTCAGACTCACTTTGACTCGTACTCACCTCCAGATTTCTACACAAAGGTTAGTACCACACAAACGCCTTACGGTTTATCCCATATGAACTAGGATTGTAGGAATCTAAATAAATTTAACAAGGTAGAAATATCAACAGATCTATATGGCTGGAGTATCAGCTGATGTGGCAAAGAAGAGAACCAAAGTAATCGGAGATGATTGGACACCAGTATGGAATGAAGAATTCACATTCCCGTTGACAGTCCCCGAGCTAGCTTTACTTGGGATTGTTGTACAAGAATACGACGTAGACAGTGATGACTTTGCGGGTCAAACATGTTTGCCTGTCGCCGAATTGAGACCAGGGATTCGTGTCGTTCCACTTTATAACAAGAAGGGAGAGAAATATAAATATGTAAAGCTTCTTATGCGATTTTCGTTTGTATAATTAAACACCATCACCGTGATCTTTTTGTCAAAAATAGGAATTTTTTTTATTTTTTTTGTTATCTAAGAATTACCTGATCAATGCACATAACAGAATTATGGAGACCTGAAATAAGATGTTAGCTTGGATCGGTAGCTTGTTGTGTGTTTGGATGCAACTAATGCGATAGGGAAGACCTTATAAATGCTGCTCATGAAGACAATGATAAAATAGGTGAATACGCGATAATGTGCAACTAATATGGTAGAATATACACTTTTCTACATGTTGCGGTTATATACGTTGATAAGAGAAGATAACATGTTGAATATGTGCAGATTCTGGCGTAAACGCGTGGAAAGTGTGCAAGGTTTGATTGTTAGATCATTAACTAGGATACCACATTGATAACTTGTTAAAACTTAAAAGTAGAAAAGATTGTTGAAATTGAAAACTTTTTGGCTCGGTTTAGTAAGGAAACCTTACTTGCACCGGAGAGATATAATGGTCCCGTCATAGGCTCAACAGTCAACTTGGAGTTTTGGCTTGTGCGACTCTCAGAGCCGGCTCAACCATTTTGGAGGCCTAAAGTAAAGTGAAAATACGAGGCCTTTTTTCCATTGTTTTAGATGGTTTTTTTTTTTTTTTTTTTTTTTTTTTTTTTTTTTTGTAATTTCATATTTAAGCAATTAATAAAAACTTTCATCACATGTGTTGGGCTTGAGCTTGATGTCAGAGCCCATTAGATAAATACAAGTATTTTTAAAATTTGGGGGCCTTTTTGGATTGAAGGCCCAAAGCAGAAGCCACAAAATACTTGGGCTAAAGCCAGTTCTAGCGACTCTGTGCACACGATGACAACAAGTCAACAAGTAATCCAAATATCATATACATATGATGGACCAATCTAGATTTGCAATGGTTCTATAATGAGTTTTCCAAAAACTTTATTGATAAGTTTTTAGAAAAAGCAGGGGCGGACCTAGCATATAAGAAGGGGCAACCTCCGCTACGGCTTGGCGCTCCGGCGGTAGTGTAAAATTAGTGTAAATTTTGGAAAAATTTGACGCTTTTACGATTTCGTTACGGCTTTTTTATAAAACGTTACGGCTTGACGGATTTTCTAGACCCGCCACTGAGAAAAAGGTTGATGGTTTCATTTTTAAATATTGTTCTTACTTGGTATTTATATGTGATTTATAACTTACGTGAATGTACATCACAAGATTGAGTACATATAACTTAGAATCATCAAGTATATTTTGAATTCTGTTTTTTGAAACAACTTTATACACCAACTTGCGTACTAAATTCTGTAAAATAGTCATTCGACTTTTCTATTTTAAAAGTATTATTGTTTTAATTCTTTATTATAAAATAATATTGTAAAATCGTTTTAGTATAATATTCTGAATTTTTGAAAATTAATTTATAGAGTAAACTTCTATTTTGCTCCCTGTGGTTTGGTTATTTTAGAGATTTTGCCCTAATTCTTTAAAAATAGTCATTTTACTTCCTGATCTATGAAACTTCTCATGATTTTACTCCCTGTCCCAAACGACATCCATTTTAAACGTTAAAACCTGCCCCTTAAAATATAACCCGGTCAAAACCGGGATTTATAAGAGAAATTCCCATAATCTCATCAATGATTTTATTTGCTTGAGACAACATATTAGATAAGCATATTCTATTACAATATAAGCATATACTAACATATCCTTTTGATGACTTTTAAAACATTAGTCTAGCATATGTGGACACTCTCTTTCGTAACTGCAAAGCATGGTCCAGAAGTCTATGAAAACAATTTGTTTTAAATAATTCTTAATATCATTATTTTAATTTCAAACCAATAGCTACAATCATAGAGTTTTGTGCATTACTCTACACGATATCATATTATACTTTTCTCACTTAGATCATATCTTTTTTTTCTTAACAAACCCACTTACATATTTAAAACTATGTAAAAACCCAAATGGCATATGAATTGTGGATGTTCCAACTTCCAAGTTTATATCTCAAATAAAGTTCCTATAATCATCACATTATTAAATTGTTGTTGTTATGAATGCAGCATAATGTGGTGACTCTTCACATATGTAACCTTCATATATTTATTATGACTCTTCACATATGTAACCTCCATATATTTATTACCTTTGCATTAATGTTAAGCCTCTATAAATAGAGGTTTCATGTAATTGGTATTAAACACTCAATGAATATAAGAATGAATTCTTTTATTCTCTCTTTCTTACTTTCTATTCCTTGTTCTTTATGTTTATATATATGTACGTTGATTGCTAGTAGGCCGCTGTTTCACAACACGTTATCAGCATGAGTTTGCTCATTGCTCTTTGTATACCGTTTCATTTTGAACTCATCGTCTAACGTCACTTGATGCCGCTACGTTTGTAGAATAACGAAAAAAAATTACTATCACAAGTTTGTCGCTGTTATAGCCACTTGAATTAGAAGTGACTTTCTTGATAATGGTGGAATAATAAGGAAGGAATTTACAATGGATTTCGGAGACACTCCGTTAATAAATCAGATATGTTTACATGATTTCAGTAAATCTTTTTCTTCAATTTTAGGTTATTTTTATTGTAACCCACCTTTGTTCATCTGCAAAATTGGCTTCCATTATTAGTTTTTGAAGGATTATATTCTCATTGCTGGTGGGATTTGGATGAAAAATTTGTTTTGTTATAGCTAGCTATTATCTATAGTTGCTCAAATCTTTATGAAAATAATACTTTGGTGAATGATTGTTATAACCTGATCGGGTTTCTTAATAAGAAAATCTAACAAATAAGATGACGTTAGGGGTTTCGTTTAGTATCACTGAAAAGAAGGGAAGGGACACCGTTTTTTGTGTTTGATCAAAGTCCCTTAATTTATTTGAATTAAATGGTAAACCGACTCAAATAAATCTCTATTATTATATTTTCATTAATACCCAATATTAAATCGTAAACTGGTTATAGAACTGGCGATGCTAAATGAATACAATTTGATTATTTTAAAAGTTTATATATAATCGATAAATGGATGCAGTTTGATTATTTTATGTCACAACCACCGTCCCTTAACTACCCGGGAATAGGCGGCCGCGACCAGTTTCGGTGGTATCCAGGTTTTTATCATTTTGGCAGCGGAAATTACATCAGGACCGTAGTTAGGAAATATTTTATCAGAGTAAAGTACCACGCTTTTATAATATTAAACACATGGGAAAATCCCAAGTTTCAAGTACACACATTTTCATAGGGATAAACCCTATTTTATTTAAATAAAACATCTCTTTATTTTAGGTAACTTTATAGCCACTTTTCCAAGCCTTCAGTGCTGTCTAGCTGGCTTCTATTTGTCTTTCACATTTTGTTACCTGAAACGCGTTTAAAAACATTTTGTCAGTGGGAAATACTGGTGAGTGAATCCCAGTTTAATCAAACAGGTTTTTATCAGTCTACAGCATTGAGGACGGTCGCGCAATTACATTTGTTTCCATCTACTTTAATCACCACCCACAGTACTGTCAACCCGACTTGTGGTCATGTTACTACTCACAATGTAATAACAAATTTTGTATACAAAACCCCAACATACCGACGATAATTGTAGAATACAAATACTCAATCACTATTTAATATAATGTCAAACATTTGAGGTTTGGTAAAAACAGTTTGCAAAAAGGAGATTACTCACATTGTTGTCTTAGGGTTTTCCTTAATGATTTCCTGGTGATTATCTATAAATTACACAAATGCACACACGTTAGTATAATAACCCAATTTTTTTTACATTAGTAATACCCTCCCCGAGACGGCATTCCAACGACTACGTCGGGCAGAAACACGACAGCCGTTACGGAAACCCTAGATCAATTGGGCAGCGTATCTAATACGTAACCGGGGTTATGATACTTACAAGGAGGCAGAACTTCGTTATTTAGAGGGGTATTTTGCCACTACGTAGAAATTTGAGAGAGAGATCGAGAGATGAACGAATTGAAACTGAGGCTGGAGGCCTCAATTTATAGTGCCTCTTCGACTTTCCTCGCTCCCCGCGTAGACATCCTCTAGGGCCTTCGCGGCGCGCGAGGGTGGCTTGGGTAGGCCCTAGCTGGTCCGACTCACACCTTAGCCTTGACACGACTGGGACATGTGGCGGCCTTGGGGCTTGCCTGGTGTCTAGGTTGTCCCGGCCCGCGACAGAGGTAGTCAAGGGCTATGCGCCCCGCGACGACCCCTATAATTTCGTTTTTAATTTATTTTAATAAAAATAAAGGTATTCGGGGCCCGTTTTCGCATACGGGGTGTATTTTAGGACATATTAGGGCACTCGAAATATTTTTAGGGTGTCGGATTATTTTAGGAGGGTTGTTATATCCTCCCCACCTTGTTTTAGAACTCGTCCTCGAGATCTACCGGAATAAGTGCAGATATTTCCTTTGCATTTCTGATTCAAGCTCCCAAGTGTATTCTGGTCCTCTTTTGGAGTCCCATTTCACTTTGACCAGAACTAATCTCTTGTGCTTGAGATTCTTGACTTTCCTGTCTTCAATCTGTAGAGGTCTTTCTACAAATTTTAACTCTTCATTTACCTCTATATCCTTAAGATGTACTACCAGTGATTCATCCGCTAAGCATTTCTTGAGATTAGATACATGAAATACATCATGTATTTCTACCATTTCCTCTGGCAGTTGTAGCTGATAGGCTACATGTCCTATTCTTCTAATAATTTCAAAAGGTCCAACATACCTAGGGCTTAGCTTTCCCTTTTTGATGAATCTTACCACTCCTTTCCAAGGAGAGACTTTCAATAACACTTTGTCTCCTACCTGAAATTCCAATGGTTTTCGCCTGTTGTCAGCATAACTTTTCTGTCGATCACGTGCTGCTTTCAATCGTTCCTTAACTTGAATGATCTTGTTTGCTTGTTTCTTGTACTATCTAAGGTCCGGATAGTTGCTTTTCTCCAATTTCTGCCCAACAAACTGGCGTTCGACATTTTCGTCCATAAAGTGCTTCGAATGGTGGAGCATTGATACTTGTGTGATAACTGTTATTATAAGAAAATTCTATTAACGGTAGGTGATCGTCCCAATTACCTCCGAAATCAATTACACAAGCTCTAAGCATGTCCTCCATTGTTTGAATTGTCCTTTCACTTTGTCCGTCCGTTTGAGGATGATAAGCGGTGCTTAGATTCAACTTGGTTCCCATTGCTTTTTGGAAACTTGTCCAAAAATGAGAGGTAAAACGGCTATCCCTATCAGAAACAATTGATAAAGGAATTCTTTGTAATGAAACTATTTCATTTACATACAGTTTAGCTAATTGTTCCATACTGAAAGTTTCTTTCATTGGTAGAAAATGAGCTGACTTGGTTAGCCTGTCTACAATCACCCAGATTGTATCATTACCATTTCTTGTTTTGGGTAATTTGGTAACAAAATCCATTGTTATCAATTCACATTTCCAAACTGGCATTTCTAATTGTTGTAACAAACCTGAGGGTTTCTGATGTTTAGATTTAACTTGTGAACAGGTTAAACACTTTGCAACATATGCTGCTATATCCTTTTTCATTCCTATCCACCAAAAATTCTTTCTTAAGTCCTGATACATCTTCTCACTTTTAGGATGCATCGTATACTTAGACTTATGAGCTTCTTCTAATATACGGTGGTGTAGGTTTCCTAATTTAGGTATCCACATTCTTTTCTTATGAAATATCTAAATTCCATCTGTTCCTTGTTCTAATTCCTTAATCATTCATTTCAACTTTTCAGTATCATCCTTGATTACTGATTCTTATGCCTTTCTAATTTGTTCATTTAAATCTACTTGCAGATTTAGTTTAAGTGAACGTACTCTTTTTGGTTTTTCATGATACTTTCGACTTAAAGCATCAGCTACTACGTTTGCCTTTCCTGCATGGTACTGGATATTGCAATCATAATCACTAAGTATCTCCATCCAGCGTCTTTGTCTCATATTCAACTCCTTTTGCCCGAAAACATACCTTAAACTCTTATGATAAGTGAAAATGGTAAACTTACTACCGTAAAGGTAATGTCTCCAAATCTTAAGGGCAAAAATTATAGCTCCAAATTCTAGATCATGGGTTGAATAATTTTCTTCATGATTCTTAAGTTGTCTAGATGCATAGGCTATAACCTTTTGACGTTGCATTAACACACATCCATAGCCTAACTTAGAAGCGTTACAATAGACTACAAAGTCTTTAGTTCCTTCTGGTAACACTAATATGGGTGCATTGGTTAATCTTTGCTTAAAAATTCTAAAAGCTTCTTCTTGTTTTGGTCCCCATTCAAACTTAACGAATTTACAGGTTAACTTAGTTAAGGGAATGACTATTCTAGAAAAATCTCGAATAAATCTTCTATAATAACCGGCCAATCCTAAGAAACTTTTAACCTCGGTTGGTGACTCAGGGGTTTTCCATTTGGTAATCGCCTCGATCTTAGTGGGATCCACATGAATTCCTTCATGATTAACTAAATGCCCAAGAAACTGTACCTGTTCTAACCAAAATCCACATTTCAAAAACTTAGCATAAAGCTTTTCTTTTCTTAATAAACTTAGAAGAGCCTTCAAATGCTTTGCATGCTCCTCCTTACTCTTAGAGTAAATGAGAATATCATCTATAAAGACAATTATGAATTTATCCAAATATGGCTTACATATTTGGTTCATCATGTCCATAAATGCGGCTGGGGCATTGGTTAAACCAAATGGCATGACAGTAAATTCATAATGGCCATACCTTGTTCTGAAAGCGGTCTTAGGAATCTCCTCTTCCTGTACTTTTAGTTGATGATATCCTGATCGTAAATCGATTTTAGAGAAAAATTGAGCTCCTTGCAATTGGTCGAACAGATCATCGATTCTCGGTAATGGGTACCGATTTTTTATCGTGACTTTGTTCAATTCACGGAAATCAATGCACATACGCATTGATCCGTCTTTCTTTTTAACGAATAAGATTGGTGCTCCCCAAGGTGATGAACTCGGCTGTATGAATCCTTTCTCCAACAATTCGTCTAACTGTTTCTTCAGTTCCTACATTTCTGCAGGTGCCAAACGATAAGGTGCTTTGGCAATTGGTGTTGTTCCTAGTAGCAGGTGGATTCTGAATTCAACTTCCCTGTCTGGAGGTAGTCCTGGCAATTCTTCTGAAAATACATCTGAAAATTGAGATACTACAGGGATATCTTTTAGTTCCTTTCCTTAAGTGTTAGTAATTATGGAAATCAAATACACTAATGATCCTTTTCTTATATAACTTGCTGTTTTCATCACAGAGATGAATTTCGTGTATCTAGATGGCTTATCTCCTTTAATTGTGATCTTTTCACCCCTTGGTGAATTTACTTGAATTGACTTTTGATCACATAAAATACTGGCTTTATTGGCTATTAACCAATCCATTCCTAATACAACATCAAATCCTGCCAGATTCATTGGGTAAAGGTTTGCAATAAATTTTTGATTTAAAAATTCTATTCTTGCTCCCTGCAAGATTTCAGAAATCTTAAGGGTTTCTCCATTTGCTATCTCTACTAGACATTCTTGTGGAAGTTTAGTTAATGGTCGATTGAGAAGTTTGCAAAATGAAGTATTGATAAAACTTTAGTTTGCACCAGAGTCAAATAATACTTTAGCAAAAACATCATTAACTAAAAACGTACCGGTGATTGCGTCCGGGATCATCTTTGCTTCTTCTGCGGTCAGAACAAATGCTCTAGCATTTTTAGTATTTTTGGTGTTCGGGGCTGGAGCTAGTTTTGGACAGTTCGGCTTGATGTGACCTTTTTCCCCACAGTTGAAGCACATTCCATTATTTGGTTTCTTCCTACAATCTTCTTCCTTGTGTCCTGGTATCTTACAGAAATTGCAGTAAGTGGAGCATTTTCCTGAATGCTTCTTCTTGCAAGCCTTGCAGTACGAAGCAGAGGTAGAACCTACATTTTTCCCACGGTTGGAATTTCCATAACGAAATTATTGGGTAAGCCTTTGAGCTAGGTTTCTCCTCTGATCCTCTTCTCGTGTACGTACTAATTCATCAGTCAAGGTGTTTGCTAGTTCTACAGCTTCTTCTATGGTTTAGGGTCTAGCTGCCTTGACTACATGCCTAATTTCACTGATTAATCCCCAGATATAACGGGAGATTAATACTGGTTCAGGTGATGCAAGGGTCGGCACTATTCTAGCATATTCAAAGAATAAAGTAGTGTACCCCTTACTATCCACTCCAATCATTCTAAGGTTTAGGAACTTATTTGCTATCTGTTCCTTTTCATCAGGAGGGCAGATTTTTATTTCTACCATATTTTTGAATTCCTCCCATTCCATACTGTAAACTCTATCACTTCCCCTAGACTAGAGGATAGTATTCCACCATTCTAGTGCTGAACAGATTGGAAGCAAACATTATCTTATCCTCTTCAGCACACTTGCTTATTTTTAAGACAGCCTCAGTCTTTTCTATCTAGCGTAGAGCTGCAATGGCCCCTTCATTGCCCGAGAATTCCATTGGTTTACAAGACCAGAATTCTTTATAAGAACAACCATAAGACATGGTTTTTCTTCTTTTGGGAATGGGCACCTGAAGTATGGGTCCATTGTTTACGCTGTGTTCAGGTTCAGTTGGTCGCTTACTGCCCTTGTTACTTTTCTTATCTGCTTCCCTAACTGTTTTGATAATATATGGCATTGCATCTATTATCCCTTGTGGCACTATGTGTTGGATGACACTGTTATCCACTTGGATTTCATTATTATCATTGTTCGGGTTATCGTTGTTATTCTGGTTTTCATTATTCTGGTTTTCCTGGTTCACTTCATTGTCCATCTGAATTTTAAACATTTGCCACATATTAATATCACAAGTTAATATTTAATTAATCACACAACACACATATTGATCAAAATCGTCGAACATTGCGACTTAAGCTTTCTTATATAGTATACATCTAATACTGGAATAAAATACAATACTAATATGCATCACTAACCACAAAGTGGTCTATACTACAACCTATATATTATCATTATTATTAAAATAATTTTTTTTCATACACACATATTATATATATTTTATTATTATTATTACTACCACCATCACTGATATGGGTTCATCCAAAACTCCATATTACGCTCGTCATATTTCCAGACGAGTCGTTCTCCGACCTGCCTCATTCTCTCGCTACTTTCTAGAATCTCCTCACCAAAGGTTCGGAGTTCTTGCACATTCTCTGCACTCATTGGGGGTGCAGGTGCTGGTATTGGATCTGGGTACTGTGGCATGGGTTCTTCCTTGGGATATGGATTCTCTAGGATTTCCCTAATGTATTCATCATTATCATAATAGGGATCTAGAGGGTCCAGACCTAGGTAAGCAGCTAGGTTTGGCATGGGTTCTTCTGATATTGGGTAGCGTTGCTGATAATCCCTATGATCGTCAAACCACGGGTCGTAGTCTGGGTCTAAGGGATTGGCTGCTGGTACTCTAGGTATCTCAGTTGGGTCAAAGGCTGGTGCCGAGATTTAGTTTTCTGGGTTGACTTCAATCTCCATTGGTTGTGTGGGAAACAAGGGTAATGGTTGGGGTGCTATGAGTTATTCCAGGTTTGGGTCGGCAGCTGTAGTTGCTAAAATATGGAAGTTTGTTAAACTCCTATTAAGCATATCTTGGGTGTGAGCATCTGTTTCTCTCTTAGCGGCTACTAAAAATCCCTGTTGTTGTAACTTTTTCATTCTCTTCCTACGCTCATGCGCTCCCCTACTGAACCATCCTCTCTTTTTAGGAGGGAATGACTCTTCAGACTGAGTCTTAAACACGAATATCCCATCTTCATTGTCAGCTGAATACCCTGAGAGGGCAGGCTGTGAAGAGGTGCCTTCGCTCCTAGGTGAGCTGGACAACTGATGATAGGCGTCGGAGGGTCCTTGATCGCTCATACTGTAAACTAACAAATAGTCAAATAACACACAACAATAAAATACAGATATGCACGTATTTCTGTAGATAATTTCCTAACATTCTAAATAGTATCTTGGTGTCAGCAGAACACTTCTGTGGCTGAATCGGTGGCTTAGCTCTGATACCACCTTCTGTCACAGCCCCCGTCCCCTAACTACCCGGGAACGGGCGGTCGCGGCCAGTTTCGGTGGTATCCAGGTTTTTATCATTTTGGCAGCGGAAATTACATCAGGACCGTAGTTAGGAAATATTTTATCAGAGTAAAATACCACACTTTTATAATATTAAACACATGGGAAAATCCCAAGTTTCAAGTACACACATTTTCATAGGGATAACCCCTATTTTATTTAAATAAAATATCTATTTATTTTAGGTAACTTTATAGGCACTTTTCCAAGCATTCAGTGTTGTCCAGCTGGCTTCTATTTGGCTTTCACATTTTGTTACCTGAAACGCGTTTAAAAACATTTTGTCAGTGGGAAATTCTGGTGAGTGAATCCCAGTTTAATCAAACAGGTTTTATCAGTCTAAAGCATTGAGGGCGGTCACATAATTACATTTGTTTCCATCTACTTTAATTACCACCCACGGTACTGT
This sequence comes from Helianthus tuberosus, assembly GCA_030545235.1. Classification (NCBI taxonomy): domain Eukaryota; kingdom Viridiplantae; phylum Streptophyta; class Magnoliopsida; order Asterales; family Asteraceae; genus Helianthus; species Helianthus tuberosus. The sequence goes on from JARYGA010059793.1 coordinate 2,117,055, forward strand.
CAACCCAACTTGTGGTCATGTTATTACTCACAATGTAATAACAAATTTTGTATACAAAACCCCAACATACCGACGATAATTGTAGAATACAAATACTCAATCACTATTTAATATAATGTAAAACATTTGAGGTTTGGTAAAAACAGTTTGCAAAAAGGAGATTACTTACATTGCTGTCTTAGGGTTTTCCTTAATAATTTCCTGGTGATTATCTATAAATTACACAAATGCACATGCGCTAGTATAATAACCCAATTTTTTTTACATTAGTAATACCCTCCCCGAGACGACATTCCAACGACTACGTCGGGCAGAACCACGACAACCGTTATTGAAAGGAGATTACTCACATTGCTGTCTCCGGGGCCCGTTTTCGCATACGGGGTGTATTTTAGGACATATTAGGGCACTCGAAATATTTTTAGGGTGTCGGATTATTTTAGGAGGGTTGTTATATTTTAGAAGTCTATCTTTAACCCAAGGTAATATCTTTTTGTGAGATTGCCCATTCATATTTAATATTGATGAGATGTTATGGATAATGAAAAAAAAATTTAGTTTGTTGATAGAGTTAGCAATTTTACATTTTAAGTTATTGAACAAAAAGGAAATAATAAGTACTTTTGTAAACATTCATGGCTATTCATGAATTCTGTATGCTATTTTACATTTTAAGGTATTGATCCTATGTTTTATCCATAATGTTATATTTAAGCATGTCTATTAATTTTGTTTGAATAATATGGGGATAAATAAGAATGAGGTGAATTGTATAAATTAATGATTCCTTTTAAGGCTTTAAAGGTTTTTCAAACACCCATCAGACCCATCAGATTTTAATGAACTTTATTACATCATTAGTAATTTAAAGTGTGATATTTTGGTCTCATTAATTTTAATGTTATTAATTTATATTGATTTTTATAACTTGAGTAATATATATTAAGAAATTTGAAAGGTTCTATATATCTTGGGTACCACTTATGCGTGAAAGCTTTTAATTTGAAAGGTTCTATATATCTTGGATTACATATATATGATTTTATCCGAGGTTTTTTTAAAGCTTTACAAATTATTTATTATCTTTTGATATGTTTTTTTAACCCTAGACTATACAACAAATTATTAAATTCCATTCTTTTAGGAGCAACTGTTGTTTTATGTCAAATAAACAAAGGTTTTGCTTTTAGGAGTAATTGTTGTTTTATGTCAAATAAACAAAGGTTTTGCAGATGGTCAAACCGTGTTATCAAATTATCATAGGTTTATGTGAGTATGATATATTCCCAAATGAATTAGGAAAATATCAATGCACAATAAGTTTTTAGATCATGAGTTTTTGATACCACGACTTTGTTAACACTATATTTGAATACGAACTTTTGCTTTGAGTGAGTTAAGTTCTGATCATAATGTTGTGGTTACTTGTCAATCTCACAAAAGATTGTATATATACTTAGTATGACACTCGAAGTGTCCTACTCCCTAAATCTCATTATCATAAAGTTTTAAACCGATAATCCATGACTCGGTCATTTAATTACTTTCAAATTCATATTATGATGTATATTATGATGTGAAAAGAATTATTAAGTGCAAAAACTGGAAATATAAATTCCTATTTATCACACGTGAGTTATGCTCCTGAAGTAACAGTATCATTATGAGAGTATGAAAAAATTGAAATAATTTTATATTCGTGTGACTGAGTAAATAATGAAAAGTTATGAAACTTATTTTGCTTATGTCGTTTCCTAAAGTGAATGTGATTATATAAAGATCATTGAAAATATCGTGATCATGGACATAGTTAAGAAAATTGCAATGATGGTCATTGTAATAATGAGATCGACCATTAGAAATTAAACGATGGCCAAGTTAATAATGAGATTGACCATCACAAGTGGAAAAAAATAAGGGAGCGATAATATGCGAATCATATGTGGAAATAATGATGGTGATATAACATGATAGTTTATACATTATCTCGTGTCTTATGTATTGTACTAGCATACGTGCAAGTAATATATATACGATCATAAACCAAAAGTTTATGGACCATGATTATTTACTTTATTGGCATGACCGGTTAGACCACACCGAGTCAATGATGATGTGAAAAATAATGAAGAACTTAAAGATTCTTCTAGCAGATAGCATATTATGTTTGCTCTTAAGGGAAATTATTTATTTACAAATTAAGGGTGTGTATCCCTAAATATTTTGGAAATGATTAAGAGATAAGCATATCTCAACATGATACCATTTAGTGTTTTAAATCGATGCATTGTCTAAATGGTTATCAAATTCACAACATGATATTTGTGGAATTTATGGCTTAGCTAATAAGATAGCAAGCACGATATTCCAGATTGCATGTATATATTAGTAGTGACGATAAGTTTATTTCCCTAGCTATTAATGATCGACGAAATAAGTGTTGAACTTCCTGTAGATTATGTTCATACACGAATTGCTTTTGTTAAGACGATCACTGAACGTCCATGATTGATAGCAAAGCCAATAATCATGAGAGCAAGTTCATGTTTATATATGAGTACTAGTAATTTTACATGAAATAAAATTAATTCACATCAAGCCAATATGTTCAGGGGCGGAACCAGAGGGGGGTCAAGAGGGTCCGTTGACCCTCCGGTCACCGGAACGTTTTGAATTTTTATTTATAAATTTTGAGTTTTTGAAGAACAAACTTAGAGATGGACCCCCTAATTTGAATCAGTATAGAATATAAGCTTATGATGACCCCCTAACTAAATCGTTCTGGTTCCGCCGCTGAATATGTTGTAATAGTTTCTCCCCAATTATAGTTGGTTTTTGGTCAGGAACCAAAGATGTCCTTTCTAAGATTTTGGTTGTGCAGTATATATTGAAATTGATCCACCACTACGCACAAAAATGGGACCTTAAAAGGTGGTTGGGAATACATGATAACGAATAGAGCCTTTCATGAGATATTTATTTATGGCTCAATTAATTGATATCCATCTCAATGGATTAACATTCCCAACATCAGGGGGAGATAAAAAGCAGTTGGAAAATAAATGAGTTAGTATGAATTATCATTGATCCTCAAAACTAAAAGTATGAACCAGAAGTTCAAAGGAAAACTCAATTACAAAGATTAGCGAATCCATTACCAGGCGCATTCACTGACCTTAAGAAGGTGACTATGTCACATATACCATCTGCTAATGCTCCAATTAAGATGAGTGCTCCAGAAGAACAACCACATGTTTGTAATGAGTCTATTGCACGTCTGAATCGTGGTAGACTAGTCGATTCCAATAATAAGATTCCTCGAAAGTTGGAGCAACTAATTAAGATGGTCAAGTCGAGGTTATATTAAAAGGGTCTCCTGAAGAGACATTAGACATGATGGTTCCAGAAGAACCTCAGGTACCTGAAATTAAAGAGATCTCGTTAATTTGTATCATGTCTAGATATATATGGAATCGAATTGAAATCGACGTCGTTATACTTTTGTATATAAAATAGCGCTTGAATGATAAAATGATAAGGATCAAAACTTAAGATCTGCCTATGAGAAATGATTGGCCAAAAACGAAAAGACGCGAATAAGGTAGAGTTGAATTCTCTAATGAAATGGAAAGTTTTCGGACCAATAGTTCATACAACTGAATTTGTAAAATATGTTGAATACAAATGGGTGTTTTATGCGAATCATGTGAAAACCAAATTAAATGAGATAAGACAAATATGGTGCACAAGGATTTTCGCAAAAACCCATGATTGATTATAATGAGACACATTCTCTAGTGGTGGATGTAATGACTTTCCAATATTTTATTAGTCTGGTAATATAAAGAGAGAATTGATATGCGTCTTATGAATGTTATGTATCACTTGATACTAAAAGTTTACATGAAATCCCCTCAAGGATTTGAATTATCAAAAATCATGTAAAATGAGTTCTCGAGAACGATATGATCGTTGCATACAAATTCATATTTGAATATGTTGAATATAATTGGAACTCCTGATGAGTATCGTAAAGCATTTAAGTGCTTAGAAGGTTAGTTGAAACATCTTAAGGATATAATTCTTGTGCACCAATAACTATACATATAAAACTTGTGTCTGGTTATTATGGCATCTTAATGTACAATGTATAAGCATGGTACAATATGGATTAAATATTCAAGACATCCTTGCATATGATATAGAAATCAATGAGGAGGTATATGTAATAGAACTCCTAAAGAGTGAATGCACATACATTGTTTTTCAAAGTTGAAAGAAGTACGTATATGATTGCAAATGCTTGAAGCATTGATTTGAAGTCGAATGTATCTTTATAAAGTTAAAAATAGTATGAACTAAAATAGTCAAGTTAAGTGTTGTACAACTCATGATATATTCTGATAAAGAGCAATATAAGTTTGATAATATTATCCATTTTTATCAAATGTTCTTTCTTAAAAGTTCACTATAATCGCAATTTAGAGTGATGATGTCTAAGCATCATCAAGAGAAACTGGCGAGCTTTTAGAAGGGGATTTTTTTAATGACCCTAGCACAGTCTAATTATTACTCGAATTGCAGTTCGAATATATTTGTAATCATACTTTTATTCATCTATCAGACTACATCTAGAAGATGTTGGTGGGACATTTTAGTATGTAGAGAGCTCAACCTTATAGTATGTTAAAGACTGTTCAGACACTTTTTATAAGAAATGATTATTATCATCTCCTACCAAAGTAGAGATTCTCATTTCAAAAGTACCATGGCTAAAGTGCAATTGTGCATTAACTTAACTTTCTAGCTATGCATGATAATATATATATTTTTTATTTTAATTTATCAACATGATATAGCACATGTCCAATGAGGAGACATTTGAATGGTAAAGCAGACATGTCGACACCCTAAAGGTAAGAATGATATGTGTCTATATTTTACTAACCCATGAAAGCTAGTTCTGTTAGTCTTGTAGATATAAAGAATGTAACACAAATAGTCTTGGATCTTATGGTATTTATTCGCAAGAGGAAGCACTAGAAGTCTCACAAGAAGATTTTACAACATTACTCAATATAAAGGATTCCACTTCAAGGCATTAAACAACAACTCATTCTACACAAGTTTTGAGCAACTTTCGAGGATGATGGACCCACTTTACTTAAAGGATACATATTATAATGAGGGGGAGATTTATTCAAGTTGCACTCTTTTTCCCTTAACTAAGTTTTATCTCAATGGGTTTTCTTAGTAAGGTTTTTAATGAGGCAACACACCTGATCCAAAAGTATCAGGGGGAAATACGCGCTGCACTCTTTTTTCCTTAGCTATGGTTTTATCCCACTGGGTTTTCCTAGCAAGGTTTTTAACGAGGCAGCATCACCTAGCGTATTAAAAGAACAGTAGACTATTATATTTCAACATGTAGATAGTCAATGGGGAGTGTTATGAATGCATCATAATGTGGTGACTCTCCACATATGTAACCTCCATATATTTATTATGACTCTCCACATATGTAACCTCCATATATTTATTACCTTTGTATTAATGTTAAGCCTCTATAAATAGAGGTTTCATGTAATTGGTATTACACACTCAATGAATATAAGAATGAGTTCTTTTATTCTCTCTTTCTTACTTTCTATTCCTTGTTCTTTATGTTTATATATATGTACGTTGATTGCTAGTAGGTCGTTGTTTCACAACAGTTGTGACTTCATAACAATGTTTTTTAACTAGAGCAATTATTAAACCAACCGTCTTATCAATTTTAGTCTTCACATATCTCATAAATAATACAAAAATTAAAGGGGAATTGGCCTGTAATAATCTCAACTAGACGTCATTGGCTATTGCCAGTCCCACAAAATATTTCCCATGCCAGTCCCACCTTTCACTTATTTTTCCTCTACCGGTCCTCATCTGAATTACAAGCTGACGTTCTAGGGTTTTTGAATGTGTCTAAAATTGACACGGGGTCATGACTCCCACACACGGGGCCGTGTCAAGTGCCTGTTTTCTTAAAAATTTGTTGTTTTTAACACATGTTTTACACATTTAATCGATCTAACCAATTTTGGACACATTGAGGACAATGTGTAATTTAAATGAGGAGGGGGGGGGGGGGGGACTTGAATATTGTTTGTCCTAAAAACGAGCTTTACACAAAACTCTACTTGTAACCGCTAGAACACCCAAAATCTTTTACAAAATTTTTTAGTTTGTTTTATCTTGTTAATAGTTTAAGTTAGAAAATCAAGTTCTAAAAAAATCAAGTTTTTACAAATTTACAACCGATAGCGCCATGATAAAAAGGAACCACATAAGAAAAATTCATACAAAGGACATAACAAATTTTTTAAAATTTGATTGTATATATACTTTCACATTTTTGCCCTTTTCCTATAAAAATTGTGAGTTTTGAGCCTTTAACGAGCATCCAATATCATATCTATATTAAATGCTCATCTTACATTTTTTGTGTGAGTAACCCGTGCGGTTCCTACGAATCTAAAACTTGACAAAACAATACATTCCTGGTCCTTACCAACTAATCCAAATAAGTATATGATTGAGGCATTAGGACTTTAAACCCCCTTTTCTTTTCAACATTATTTTCTACTTTTATTTCCCCACAAAAACTTCCCCTAGTCAACTCCTTTGAGCCTAAAACATTTTCATTTCAAAACCCACAACTCACCATCACCCCAAAACCATCTTTTCATTTTTACACCTTTATTTTAGTAAAATCGGTTCTTTTGAAAAACGCAAAAGTATGTAACCTTATTAAAAAACACAAATTTTTAGTTGCTTGCAATAAATAAGCAAATCTATTGCTTACAGCATTTAGTAGTTTATAAAGTCACAAAATAATTTTTCAAAAGAAAACCGACTTTTTATGCCTTTAGCCACTTTTAAATAAAACTACCCTACCCTTAACCAAAAGCCTACCCCTTCAAAGTCCTCTTGATATTTACAATGATTAAATCAAAAAGGAGGAGGTTTGATTTCTTGTCAAGCATATGGTAGGAGTAAGTTCCGCACCGGGACAGAGCGTTTCACTTATACATCTTCGGCCGAGTGTTGAGTGACCACTTGTGAGGTATGTGAATGTAGATATAGCTTAATGAAATTTTAAAATATATGTTATCCCTATAAATATTTATTTTTCTTAAAAAATTCCAAATAAATCATGTCGAATAGGATTGTAAATAAAATAAAAACAAGAATAAATAAAGAACTTGGATTCCCGACACTCTACAAACAAGACCCAAAAACTTCTCTTCTACTCATTCCAATTGGGAGTGTAAGCAACATTAAAACAGTTTTGCTTAAGGACAAGCAAAAAATCCAAGTGTGGGGGTATTTGATATGCACAAAATGCAACATATAAATCATATCAAATAAGGTATAAAAACAACACTTTTTGGTACTAATGTTGGAAAAGTGTGTTTCTTTGTTTATTTTTTATTTTCAGGATTGAAAGAGCTTAAACGGACAAAATGAACAAATTAACAGCGAAAACCAACATAAATACGAAGGAAGGGAAGTTGATACACTATACCGACCCTTCAAGCTTCACCCCAAAGACAAAACAATCCAGAACCTAAGCACGGGGTCGTGCCAGCCGGGCATGGGGCCGTGCCCCACTCAAGATTCCCAGAAGATAAAGACAAATAGAAAACGGGTCGTGGTCAACTCTCAGATTTGCAAATATGGGTTCGTACAACACGTACAAGGGACACGTGGCCGAGCCGTTGACACACGGGGCCGTGTGTACAGATGGGCTGACAACAACATTAAATGAAGACATAGAAGGAAAAGGACACGTGGTCGTGTCCACTAGGCATAAGGCCATGTAAAGCTACTGTTTTCAACTATAAATAGATCTGCTTGGCTCACTTGCAAATCATCCTTTGGTAAACCACTTCTCTCACACCTGCCACCACTCCACCACCCCTACCATCACTTTTATCCATCATCCATCGTTAGAGTGTGTGTAGTAGTCTCGAGATCCAATATCGATAGTAAGAAATTTTGTCAAACAAAGGTCATGCTTGGCTAATTTCTTGCATCACTTGGTGAAGACAAGTTATTTACGTATTATGTTTGATTTCCTAGCTTTGATAACCTTTTATTTGGGTTTGTATTAATGACTTTAATAACTAGTTTTTAATATTGAAAGTGACCTTTATTTAATCATTTCTTCATGTTTCATTGATTCACTCATTCGTGTCTTTACGGTCTATATAAAGCGTGTTAGCTGCCTGGAAGGGAGTTAGAAGGGTGGTTGGGTAAAGTTCTTGCCTCGTTCAGTGTATAGATCCTGCGAGTGTGACAACCCTCATAAATCCAGGTATCCGTACAATTAATTAATATTGATTAAGTGCTTACAGACTGTGCTGAATTACAATAAACTGTTTTCTGATTACTGCAACATACCTACATGTGCATCACATATTACATAATGTCACATCATGATCACATACAAACTATATTGACATACATGATGCACAAAGCACAGTTAGCACAGTTAACGGATAAAGCAGGAATATGCTGACGGGGTTCAGTACATAGACAGACAGTGTTTTGAGATCCAGTATGGGCCAGGGACAAGGTACTACACTAGTATGGTGTGTAGGGAAGTAAGGACCATAAAACTGCGTCACTAGGTGATAGTTAAAGTGCCGGAAAGTGCCTAAAACCAACTTATAGTGCAGAATTCTGTATTTTTCAGCAAAATTCAGCTTTTAACAAGCTAGTTACATGCAAAAATTTGACTAAATGGTCCTGAATGCTTTCCTAAGTGTCAGGAATTAAAAGTGTCACAAAAAGTAACATAAAGATCATTAAACGGAATAGCTTGACACTTTAACGAACCGATATCTAACCGAACAACCGGACACTACCCGAAACACCAAAATTATACTAGAAACATTGTTTAATTATTTCTGAGCTAGTCATGATCCCCGAACACCTTAACACCCACTAAAATATCTAGTAACCAACTTAACTAACTATATACTTGGATATGGACTATAAACTAACTACTTGGCTCAAAGTTACACTTAGACCCCCCCCCCCTATGCTATAATCGGCCATCACCACCACCATACCTCAAAGATTTGATTTCTTTTTTTTTATTGGATCTTGCTTGATCTTGTGGACAAAATATTTAGAAGTATGGTTATAAGTATGGCATATGGATTCTAGAGATCATCACATTCTTCACACTTCACAACACCACACCACTCTCTTACTCTCTCCCTCTCCTCTCGGCCTAGCATAGTGCCGCCACCACCACCACCTTACATCCATCATCCACTCATTCCATATACTCTCAAGGGTGTAAGAAGGTGTCTTATGAAGCTTGGTGCTCTTGAATCTTGAAGAACCTCCATCAATTGCTTTTATCCATCATTTTTCATCATCTTCTTCATCAAGTGTTCTTCCCTAGCTTAGAGCTAGTAGTAAGACTCTCACAACCCTTTGTTACTTCTAATTTTAGTTGGTTAAAAGATGTGTTATGTTGTAAATCACAAGAACACTAAAAGACATGAACATGAATCATGAACATAAAGCTTACATATGATGAAATCTTGATGAAATAATGTTGTTTAAGTATGTGTATGATACTTGTTGTTTACTTGAGATTGTGATGTTGATCATCATAAGGAGCTTGCTAGATTGGGATTAAACACATGATCTAGCAAGTTAGAGGATGATTATGTGCTAACACAAGAAAATCATCCTCATGCATGAGCATGAACTTGAATGATAAGATGATTTCTTGAAAAACAATGAACAAAGTAAGCTAGTAATCTTATGAATCTAAGATTTATGAATGGTATTTCGAAAGAACCGAGTTCAAAATATGATTTTTAGAAAATAGTGGTTCATACTTGAACAAACACTATTTTTAGAGATAAGACAAGTGTATAAACACTTATGAAACAAAAAGATCTCACAAAGAAACGTTTTTGTAAAATATGTTACCAGTTGTAAACACCTAGATTCTTTAAGAATGAGATTTTTAAAGAAATAAACACACTTTAAAGGATAACTAAACCTACTAAACACTTTGCCAAGTTACTACGAGTTTTGTGAAAGGATCAAGTTCATGTTGTTTTGTAAATTGTATAGTTTTTGCACTTGGTAAGTGTAAGATGTTTAGGGATTGGTTGTTGATTGATTGTAATGAATTTTGAAAAGAAAATGATATGCTTTGATAGCATGGACACCTCCATTTTTAGGGGAAACTATGGCAAAATTTTCTAAAAATACAAACACTTAGAAAATATTTTCTAAACAAGTATTTCGATCATAAGTTTTCAATGTAAACTTTGCCATAATTTTTGTAACAAAATACAAATATTGGAGGTTGGTTTTATAAATAACAATGGGTGTTGTATACTTTGTGGAATAGTTATATTATAAAATAATATAACTTAACAAAGTACCATGAAATTTACAATCCAAAAAGTTACACACACAATATTGTGGAATCAAACGCAAGAACGTAACTTACAAAATATTTCGGAAATACCGTCACAAATATATTTTGGTAAATGTTATTTTGGATACAAGAAACGAAAATATGATTTTTCTAAATATTACAAAGTTGTATCATATTTTTGGACAAGGAGAAATATATTATTTTTGGAAATAAAAATATATTTTCCTAGTATATTTAGAAGATATATGATTTTTGGGAAAAATATATATTTTCTGGACAATACATTATTTTTGGGACAAAATGAGTTTACATATATATTTTCTAAAGTGAGACTTGAAGATATATTATTTCGGAAATTACAAATACAATAATACGAAAATACATGTATAAGATACCCCCATCCTTGGGAAGGAAATACGAAAGTAAATACTTGAGAAGTATTGTTACAGAAATATTGCTTAAACAATTATTCCAAAACTAAATATAATTTAAGTTGAAATATTAAGTATTTTGACAAATAATTATACAACTTGGAATAACATTAGAAACTTAACTTCAAAACATTAATACTAAGCAAAGGCACGACCCGTTCGTCTAATAGATGTTAGTACACTGTAGGTAGTCGTGTTCGTTGAGGAGATTTGAGTTACGATTCTAAAGACGCGTTACTGTGAGTTCATGTCCCCCTTTTCTTTAAACTGTTTTGTTTATTTACTTCGGGGGTGAAATACATGTTACAAAAGGATTACTTACAATACAATTGGTATGGTTAGCCTAGGAAAGAACCATAGATCATGTGAATGGGTAGGCGTATACTTGAGGCCATCAATCCTCTTGTAGGACCGAGGGGCATGAGTGATAGATCTATTTGGGTGTAGCGAGCCCACACCCATGAGGCCAGGGTGGACCATAGTGGTAGCCCGGTGCAACTTTGCCAGGTTTGAGTCTTCCTACACCGTCACACATATCAGTGGCCTTGCAAACCATTGGTGATCTTTTCCTTGTTTGCTATCATACCGGGACTTTCATACATACATTGAGTACAAAGGTTTTATACATACTCACGAACACATGAACTCGCTCAACTTTTGTTGATATTTTTAAACTGCATGTATTTCAGGGAACTAAGTGGATCTGGCAGGTGTGTGCATGTTTTCAAGCTGTGTTTAAATAAAAGATGTCATCCAAGTCTTAGAGAGAGTTTAGGAGATGTATCTTACTCCAGGACGAGATGCACGGTCCTAAGCTCGGGTTGATTTAAGTTATGTTGTCAAGTCTTCGTGAACTCATTAAAACATGTCATGGTTTGTAACTTAATTTGGTGTTGATGTTTTCAAGACAAGTATGTTGTGGTATTTTCTAAACTTAATCTTTATGGATGAATGTCTTTTAGTTTTTATCATATAGCAATGTTATGATTGAATGCTATGGTATTAAGAAGTCACACCAATAACCATGCTTCCGCAAAAGTCAGGGTGTGACAGCTTGGTATCAGAGCTTCGATCGTAGCAAACTAGGATTCTTCTCGAGTCTAGACTACGATCATTAGAGCTCTCACGAAAACGTTTTCATTGCATACACAAAATGTCCAGATCCAGGAAACAAATGTTTTTACAAATAAAAGACACAAAATACATTTCGAAGAATTCATTTATATTTCAGTCTGAGAAACTGGGGAGTTAGTCTGAGAGACTAGCTGGGTAGTGCAGTCTGAGAGACTAGGGAGTTAGTCTGAGAGACTAGCTGGGTAATTCAGTCTGAGAGACTGGGGAGTTAGTCTGAGAGACTAGTTGGGACAGTCTGAGAGACTGGGAGGTTTAGCCTGAGAGGCTGGGTAGTTTAGTTTGTGAAACTGGGAGGTTTAGTCTGAGAGACTAAGTAGTTCAGTCTGAGAGGCTGTGTGGGATAGTCTTGGGAAGACTAGGATGCATACATGCTTACATTGTTATTACTTACATGCTTATTTAATGATTGTTGATATATGTGCATATGTGTGATTGTTTTGTTACAGAAACCATGTCCTCTTCTGATAGCGGAGTATCAGATACCATAGACCCTATGGCCACAGATCCTGAGGTTTTCACTTCAGACACTACGAGTAGCGATGATGATGACTTCCAGCCGTTTGCCTTACCAGATTTTGGAGATGATATACCACTAGCTGATGGTTTTCCTGACGGGGATCTACCTCTTGTTCCGATCCCTGCTCCTTTTCCTCTTGAGGATCTGCCTCTAGACGCTATGTCTGATGACGACATCGATCTTTTTATTGAGGGTCCCCCTGAGGGTGCCTAGGATGAGGGGGCTCCAGTCGATGATGCCATTGTCGCTCCACTTGTTGAGATTCCAGTTGGTGATGTTGTTGCTGTTCCACATGATGAGATTCCTGTTGTCAAGGCTCCTTCTGGCCAATCTGGTCCCGATTCATTTGAGTCTGTGTCCTCTACTACTCTACACGCACTGGGATTACAGCGTTATCCCACCGATACTGATTCTGACACAGCTATGTCTGTTGCACCCGATATTCCACACGGTGTTGATCATGATTTTGAGTTTGATGATGAGTTTGATCCTGTCTTTCCTCACGACTTTGACCCTGATCATGAGATTGACTTTGTCCCTGATGAGCAGCCTTTTGAGGCACCTGTCGTTCCTGACGATCAGCCCTTTGATATACCCGCTGATCTTGAGTTTGCTCCAGCTGACCCTGAGCCTATGATTGCACCAGAGCCTATACCTGCTCACGATCCATTGCCCGAGCATGACCCTGCACCTGTCGATGTACCAGTTGTTGCACCACCTCTACCTGACCCGATCCCTGTACTTGTTGATCGTGCCCCTTTTGCAGCCCAGATTGACCTTAGATATGTGTTCACCCACAATGGGTGGATCGAGGACGACGATGACCTACCTCCTTTTGTTAGACCTGTTACTCCCCCACCTGCACCTACACATGCACCAGCAGATATCGCCCCATTTCACCCACACGTATCTGACATTCACCGCACTGATTTACCAGTCACGTTTCTACAGGATATTCCTCCTCCCCGTCCCGGGGAAGGTCCATCGAGTCAGCCGTCTGGTCATGTACCACCTGTGTCAGCAGCCTTTCCTTTATTTATGCCACCGTTTGCACCTGCTACACATACTGCACCTTTTGCTTCTGCACCATCGGGCGAGCCACTGATTTGGTTTCCGCCCAACACGATGCCTATTTCTGATCCATACCATCCCTTCCACATTGGATACTCGAGGGATGATCTGCTTTTGTCCTTACAGCTCCAGCAATAGATGCTGTGTAGGAGAGTCATGTAGTTAGAGAGGATCCTGCGTCCTCTGCCTTGTCCTTGTCAGTCACCATTCGCGACTCCACCCGCTCCTCTCCTGCCATACCCAGATGTTGACTTCCGTTTCCTTACTATGGAGCAGCAGGTTAGCTACCTGTTGCGTGTCGTTCATGCCCTCGAGGAGGATTTAGCGCATTTGCGCAGGTTGCTTTTCGTTCCTCCACCTCCTCCTCCTCCTCCACCACCATCAGCTTAGAGGTTTTTGGTTTTATGCAGATAGCATACTTTTGATGAGAGTGCAGCTATTGAGCCAGATTGCACAGCCTTTTGAAGACCACACTTTGACTTTTGACTTTTGATTATTGTAGTTGGTAGACGATTTGGACAGGGGTGATGTGACCCTTTAGTCCCTTTTGATGTATGATATATTGTGGAACATGTAAAACTGTACTTGTGGTCTTGATATATGAAAGCTCAATCGCAACATTCTCATTACATACGTTGTTGGATTACTTGTTTGTGTTATGACATGGGATGTTATGTGTTTACTTGTGATTGATAAATGTTATTACATACGCGTACTACATACTTATATGCATAAGACCTGACCTATACAAACTTCTTATAGAAGATGCCTCCGCGAAGAGAAACTCGATTGCCCACTACTGAGGCCGAGTTACAAGAACGAATTTCACGAGCGATAGCAGAGCACGAGGCCTCACGCGCGATAGCAGAGCACGAGGCCTAGCATAGTGCCGCCACCACCACCACCTTACATCCATCATCCACTCATTCCATATACTCTCAAGGGTGTAAGAAGGTGTCTTATGAAGCTTGGTGCTCTTGAATCTTGAAGAACCTCCATCAATTGCTTTTATCCATCATTTTTCATCATCTTCTTCATCAAGTGTTCTTCCCTAGCTTAGAGCTAGTAGTAAGACTCTCACAACCCTTTGTTACTTCTAATTTTAGTTGGTTAAAAGATGTGTTATGTTGTAAATCACAAGAACACTAAAAGACATGAACATGAATCATGAACATAAAGCTTACATATGATGAAATCTTGATGAAATAATGTTGTTTAAGTATGTGTATGATACTTGTTGTTTACTTGAGATTGTGATGTTGATCATCATAAGGAGCTTGCTAGATTGGGATTAAACACATGATCTAGCAAGTTAGAGGATGATTATGTGCTAACACAAGAAAATCATCCTCATGCATGAGCATGAACTTGAATGATAAGATGATTTCTTGAAAAACAATGAACAAAGTAAGCTAGTAATCTTATGAATCTAAGATTTATGAATGGTATTTCGAAAGAACCGAGTTCAAAATATGATTTTTAGAAAATAGTGGTTCATACTTGAACAAACACTATTTTTAGAGATAAGACAAGTGTATAAACACTTATGAAACAAAAAGATCTCACAAAGAAACGTTTTTGTAAAATATGTTACCAGTTGTAAACACCTAGATTCTTTAAGAATGAGATTTTTAAAGAAATAAACACACTTTAAAGGATAACTAAACCTACTAAACACTTTGCCAAGTTACTACGAGTTTTGTGAAAGGATCAAGTTCATGTTGTTTTGTAAATTGTATAGTTTTTGCACTTGGTAAGTGTAAGATGTTTAGGGATTGGTTGTTGATTGATTGTAATGAATTTTGAAAAGAAAATGATATGCTTTGATAGCATGGACACCTCCATTTTTAGGGGAAACTATGGCAAAATTTTCTAAAAATACAAACACTTAGAAAATATTTTCTAAACAAGTATTTCGATCATAAGTTTTCAATGTAAACTTTGCCATAATTTTTGTAACAAAATACAAATATTGGAGGTTGGTTTTATAAATAAAAATGGGTGAATATATATTTAAAATATATATAAATATTGAAGACACTTGTGTGAATATTTGTATACTTTGTGGAATAGTTATATTATAAAATAATATAACTTAACAAAGTACCATGAAATTTACAATCCAAAATAATACCAAAAATGACAAGGAATAAATATATAAGTTACACACACAATATTGTGGAATCAAACGCAAGAAGGTAACTTACAAAATATTCCGGAAATACCGTCACAAAAATATTTTGGTAAATGTTATTTTGGATACAAGAAACGAAAATATGATTTTTGTAAATATTACAAAGTTGTATCATATTTTTAGACAAGGAGAAATATATTATTTTTGGAAATAAAAATATATTTTCCTAGTATATTTAGAAGATATATTATTTTTGGGAAAAATATATATTTTCTGGACAATACATTATTTTTGGGACAAAATGAGTTTACATATATATTTTCTAAAGTGAGACTTGAAGATATATTATTTCGGAAATTACAAATACAATAATACGAAAATACATGTATAAGATACCCCCATCCTTGGGAAGGAAATACGAAAGTAAATACTTGAGATGTATTGTTACAGAAATATTGCTTAAACAATTATTCCAAAACTAAATATAATTTAAGTTGAAATATTAAGTATTTTGACAAATAATTATATAACTTGGAATAACATTAGAAACGTAACTCCAAAACATTAATACTAAGCAAAGGCACGACCCGTTCGTCTAATAGACGTTAGTACACTGTAGGTAGTCGTGTTCGTTGAGGAGATTTGAGTTACGATTCTGAAGACGCATTACTGTGAGTTCATGTCCCCCTTTTCTTTAAACTGTTTTGTTTATTTACTTCGGGGGTGAAATACATGTTACAAAGGATTACTTACGATACAATTGGTATGGTTAGCCTAGGAAAGAACCATAGATCATGTGAATGGGTAGGCGTATACTTGAGGCCATCAATCCTCTTATAGGACCGAGGGGCATGAGTGATAGATCTATTTGGGCATAGCGAGCCCACACCCATGAGGCCAGGGTGGCCCATAGTGGTGACTACGTCTTCCAGCCGGAAGCCCGGTGCAACTTTGCTAGGTTTGAGTCTTCCTACACCGTCACACATATCAGTGGCCTTGCAATCCATTGGTGATCTTTTCCTTGTTTGCTGTCATACCGGGACTTTCATACATACATTGAATACAAAGGTTTTATACATACTCACGAACACATGAACTCGCTCAACTTTTGTTGCTATTTTTAAACTACCTGTATTTCAGGGAACTAAGTGGATCTGGCAGGTGTGTGCATGTTTTCAAGCTGCGTTTAAATAAAAGATGTCATCCAAGTCTTAGAGAGAGTTTAGGAGATGTATCTTACTCCTGGACGAGATGCATGGTCCTAAGCTCGGGTTGGTTTAAGTTATGTTGTCAAGTCTTCGTGAACTCATTAAAACATGTCATGGTTTGTAACTTAATTTGGTGTCGATGTTTTCAAGACAAGTATGTTGTGGTATTTTCTAAACTTAATCTTTATGGATGAATGTCTTTTAGTTTTTATCATATAGCAATGTTATGATTGAATGCTATGGTATTAAGAAGTCATACCAATAACCACGCTTCCGCAAAAGTCAGGGTGTGACAGCGAGGACCTGATTCAAGCTTATTAAGACTTCCTTTGAGGCAGATAGCATCAAATCAGGGGAAGTAAGAACGGTTTGTAATCCCTTATAAATAAACTACTATTAAAACTTTAAACCGGTCTTGCGAGACTGTACCCCTGCTGACTCAGACCAATATGGCCGAGGGTAGCATTGCCTCCAAAAGAGGGGCATGCCACATTTTGCATTAATAACTTACTTAATTATCTTTCAATAATCCGCCTTGCGGGAATGCATGACCAATATGGCCGAGGGTAGCGTTGCCTCCAAAAGAGGGACATGCCACATTTTGCATTAATAACTTACTTAATTATCTTTCAATAATCCGCCTTGCGGGACTATATCCCTGCTGACTCAGACCATTAAGGCTGAGGGTAGCGTTGCCTCCAAAAGAGGGACTTACCACTATAACCAAGATAATCTCTTAAAAAACCCAAAGCACGGAAATCATCAAAGAATACATAAATGATGAGTCGGATCCAAGTGATTCTATCTTGTCTATCTGTTTTATTTATTTATTTATTTTGTTTCTTTATTTTACTTATTTAAAAAAAAAATTCTCCAAAATTTGATTAGATTAGACGTCGACAATATTCCGGTATTAAAAGCTCTTGTGTCCTTGGACGACCTTGGTATCTTACCATCACTATACTACGTCAACGATGGGTGCACTTGCCTTAGCGTGTTGTAGAGAGTGATATTTTATATCATGTTTTATAAATTTAAAGCTTGATAAAAGAGTAAAAAGGTACTACAAATACATTAAAAATCCGTACACTCTGACACACATCATTAATTCAGAAGGAAACTCAATAAATATGGGGAAACCCCCTTATGGTAATTGAACCCAGGACCTATTGGTCCCAAAGCCTTATCCCACCCCCAGGATGCCACTAGGCTATAAATCCATGGGCTTCAAAACTCTATTTTAACCAAACAAAGTTTTCAAACATGGGTTTCCATCCATCTATTGACCAAAAGTCAAACAGAAGTACTAACCGTTGATTTTCCATCAAAACATCTATTAAGACCCAACAAAGGTTTCAAACAGACTTGTTGAAAACAGACCTCATCTTCCTTCTTCAAAGGTTTTCGTTAAAGGACCCACTTTCTAAACAATAGTTTGCCATGACAAATAAAAATTGGCCACGTAGCTCAAAAGGTAACCGTTGGCCACGCTGGCACTCTTGTTCCACAAACCCTATATAAACCCTTGACAAACAGAGTTTACATCTATCATTCATACTTAAAAAAATCAAAGCATTTCAAAAGAGAAAAACTCCAAATTTGCTTTCAACAAACATTGCTTTCAATCAAAAGATTATCAATTCAAAAGATTCTCAAAAGATTTGACCTAATTTCACCATGGCTCTCGATCTAAAATCCTTACACAATTACTTGTTGTATCTTGTAAAACACAACAAGAACACGGATTTTCACTCCGTCATAGACATCATCACATCCTCCAAATATCATAACATTCTCACTATAAACGCCTTATTCATCTATCCACTCTTAGGGAATTTTGGGAAAATGCAAATTTTTTGCTTCAAAACAAAAATCCCTATATCATCACATCCACCATCAATAAGGAACATGTTGAGATAACTCCACAATCCATTTCCACAATGTTCAATCTATAGGATATGGCAGGTATGGAAACTATCTCTAAAAATGATCTACATCATGAGTTCATTGAAAGGGGATATGAAGCTCAACTGGTGGGAGCCACACTTTTCAAACTAAAATTCCCACCAACAATGAAATTCCACACACTCCTGGTTTGCATGGCTGCTAAGACCACAACTTTTAATGAAATTCCCCCTAAAACCTTAGTATCTAGGGTATGCTATTCTGAAAAATTCAGACTATAAGTTATCCCAAACATTGTTTATGGATTTGGTGGCAAACATAAGAGCAATCAAGAAGGGTAGCAACAATCCTTTTCTATAATATCCAAGATTGTTAAGCTTTTACCTAAAAAGTGTTTTAATCCAAGAAAGTTTTGCACAGGGTGAAGCCCTTGAAATTAACAGTCTTTCAAATGAAACATTTACCCTCATGATGACCAAGGGTCAAGAAAATATGGGTGAAGAAAACGTTTTACAAAACCAAACAACAGATGTTACAACATCTGTTGCTGAGCCCACTGCTCCTAGTGACAACAATGCACAACCCAACACTGTGGAACACACACCAGCAATTTCCACAAAACCACTTCCATTTCCATCCCCAAATCCAAAAGAAAAAAAAAGAAGGTATCTCTAGGGGTTGAGATTCCAGAGGTACCTATTGTTACACAAATGCATCAAACATTTGTTGTTACTTCCTCACAACAGGTGCAATCATCTCTACCTATCCAAACTCCTCACTCACCCTCACAAATGGAGAGTGTTGTAAGCATAGGGGAACCAATAAGAGGGAGAAGATTCACTTGAATATATCTTCTCAAGCCCCTCTCCTAAGGCTACTTCTTTTTTCACTCCACCACCCACAAAAAACAATCCAATCATCATTCCAAAAAAAATTTGATGATGCAACTGATAACAGTGACTTGTATATGCCTAGTTCCTCTCAACAACAAGTCACAGAGAGCATACTTCAACAAGTGACTACGACAAGCTCAGAAATCATTGCTATCCCACAAGTAGAAGAGGCAACACCTCTTGTGTCTCAAGAGACACCTACAGGTTTTTCAAGTGAGGCGGCTACTACAATTGTAGAGACAACAATATCACAATTGGACGGTAGTTACATAACTAAGACCTCCTTGAAGACAATAACTGATGAGACTACAAATGTAATCTATGTATAAGTTGGAAGTCCCCAGTACAAGAAAAAGGGACACCTAGTTCAAAACCAGGTACACCCACCTCTGGTGGGAATTCAAATGATCCTATTCAGTTAAGTGATTGGTTAAACTAACTAGAATTGATGCAGGGAGTCACCAAGTTGGAGTCATTAGTTGAAGAAATCAAAGAAATGATGAAGACTTTGGTACAAAACTCAAGACCTCCACCAACAAATGTAGAAGTTGCAAAAGAAATTTAGGTGCATGCACACGTAACAACCCAACTTTTCGGATTGTTATCCATGTGCTACTTACTTTGATTTGTAACCGTTTTATACTCTGAGATATCTATATAAATAAAGGTTTATGTTATACTAAATACATTTTCATCACACAGCACCACTGCACGCTTAAACGCTTCATATTCGCAAATGCTCAACGCTAACGCAACATGAATTATAGAGAATTATGCTACTTTACTTGCTGAGTGTGTTTGTTAGTTTGGTAACTACTCTCGCCTTCGCACTCGATTATCGCGCTAAATTGCTAAATCGCAAACGCTGTTAGTAGTAGTAATGTTATGCTGTGTGTTCTTATATGCTTTACTTGTGTGTGCTTTATATGTATTGTTTACTGGCTCGAAACGCTCAAACGCTTACTCGTACAACTCGATTTATCACGCTAAAAAGCAACGCAACTCAACGCAATACTTACTATCTCGCCAAAATACATAAAGTACCAATACTAACTAACGCAACAAAACGCATTAAACGAGCATCCTACATGCGAAACGAGGAACTTAATGCACAAAACAACACCTTGGAACGAAGCCAGCCAGCCTCGTACGAAGTCATTGCCTTCGTACGAAGGCAGCCAGCTTCAAACAAGTGCTTCTGTGCGAACCCACCATCTCTATAAATACCCAAGCACTTCTCCATTTCATTCACTACTGCCATTTAATACTGAAACGCTGCCGAATTGCTGTCCAATTGTTTTCAAGTAAGATTTATCATTTTTACTTGATTATACAATGTTTTCCACTATGATTTTCCACAAGAATCACTTTGATTTCATCAAAACTCTTCTATTCTCACCTAAACTTCAACTTTTTCAACCAAACTTCTTATTTTCTACAAGAACCTTCATCTTTTTCATAAAACTCTTCATTTTTTTCATCAAATCTTCCTATTTTATCACGGATCTACACTTAACCGAGTGTATTGGGCTTAGCTTCGGCTTCCCAAGATAGAAATCTATAGATTTCACACTCACCAAGTGTTAGATCTAGGTAAAAACTCTTTAAAACCCTTTTAAACGTGATTTTCACACTAAAACGGACCTAAAACGGCATGTATTTCGTTCAGTGAATAGTGGAATGAGGTAGTGTCAAAACCGTCTTGAATTGGACTCGAAAATACATCCGATTCAGGTGAGAATACAGATTCGAACGCCAAGAGCAGCCACGAATGCGAGCTGGATTGTTCTGTGCGAAGCCCAGCTTCGTACGAAGGCCCTGACTTCACACATCACATCCCGGTTCTCATCTGGGACTCAGACAAAGACCTCTCTGACTCTAAGTTTAATCAGTAGCTTAAGGTTGGAGGGATGAACACTCGATTTTCCGAAGACAGACGCGAAGAACACTCAATTTTAGACAATAGAAGCATCACTTGTGCGAAGACCCACCTTCGTACGAAGGCACGCCTTCGTACGAAGCTTCTGTTTCCTACTGATACTTTGATTTCGACCATTTCAGCACTTTGGAAGACTTACGGATTCTGTCCCCACACGCAGGCCGATCCGGCGCTCCCTTCAATCCATTCTCAGACTGTGTTTATTTGTTAGACACGCAAAGTGAGTATACTCGAACCCATTTTCATTTAATGCACTTTTGGGTGTTACATACGTTCTCTATAAAAAAAACACAACACACAACACACAACGCAAACACTTTTATAAACGCTAACCACTCCCGCATGCTATACGTGATTAGTTGAATGCTTGTTGCTATGCTTACACAGTGATTACTTGCCCGACCGCCTTTAGCAACGATAGTTACTATGGTTTGGACTCAACACCTGTTTGTTCATGGGTTGATAAGGATCACATATGTCACACCCCGACCACGTAGAACATACAAAACATGGCGGAAACATCGGGGAGTGTTGTAACAGAATTAATGTTTCACAACCATGGAAGTTAAAGTTTCGTTTTATTGATTAAAAGTGTTACAATGTCTTAATTAAACAAGGAAATACAACATAATTAACTAGTCTTGCATCTTTTATTGTCACTAAAGCCCAAGTCTGTCTATGTGTATCTTGATCATCTTATGCAACAGTTCCTGAAAAACACATGTGAAAATAGGTACGTCAGCATAAAAATGCCTGTGAGATACATAGGTTTTGTGAAAATAAGATTCATGACTTATGTTTGAGAAAATGTTTAGTCATGAACCTTGTTATTTGCTTTGTCTTTTAAATCATTTGAAAAACGATAAGATCAGATGATAAGTATAAATAAATGTAAGGTTAAATGAATAACCAAGTAAAATATGTTTGCATAAGATAAGTTGTTTATAAATCAATGTCTTGTGAAAAGTATGTTATTTGTATGAAATGTTCTATGTCTCAAACTGAAATGATTCAAATAACGTTACGACATGTAATACCATACAAACACTTATATATAGGAAGTACCAGCGGCGTATCCACCATGCTTGTATCATATTACACACGCATCGTTACTTAATCACTTAATCAAACCAAACCAAACAATGTAAAATGTTCATGTCAAGATGTAAATCATGTCAAAATGTCTATGTCAATTATCCATGTCAAATGTCTATGTCAAATATCCATGTCAAATGTCTATGTCAAATATCCATGTCAAATGTCTATGTCAAATATCCATGTCAAATGTCTATGTCAAATATCCATGTCAAATGTCTATGTCAAATATCCATGTCAAATGTCTATAGTCCAAAAGTAGTCAAGTAATGTATAACCAAAATGATATGTATGGTAAGTAAAATTTAGACTACTTAAACCATAAGTAAAAATGTACAAAACAAAGTATTGAAGTAAAACTTGGTTTAAATCAAAGTTATGTTTTGTAAGATATATGCATGCTATACTGAATATGAACATTTATGCGGTATTGTGAAAATTCATACATCCAAGCCTTGAGACAGACGGATAACTATGTAAAAGTGAGTTATCAAGAGAATATGTATTCGGATTCGGTCATTCCTTTCATCCCCTTTCCCTGGGATGTCCGGAACGGGATTTGTCAAATCCTATGGTACCACTACCTACTAACGAACGGCATGATCGGTGTTAATGAATGTATAGTATAGTTTAAACAAACCAAATGTCATACCAAAATGTAAGCATGTTTTATGAAGATAATGTACCTAGTATGCTAGAGTAAACATACAGGGTAGAGCTGTAAAACAATGTGTCCATATGTTACTGGAACATATGCAACAGAGATGCAGTGTAAAACAATGTACTAAGTATGCAAAGTCATCATACAAAGTAGAAAAGTCATGTAAAACAATGTACTAAGTATGCAAAGTCATCATACAAAGCATAGAACACCATGAAATCATGTACTATAAATGTACTAATGAACATAACAAGTATATGATGTGAAAACAGAAAAGCACGAAAGTAACAAGTAGGCACATGTGTTTCACCCCAAAACAGTTTGGAAAACAGTAAAAGAGGGGTCTATGTACTCACTTGAGAATGCTTAGTAGTCCTTGAGTGACAACCAAACAATGCTAGAGATCACGGAAATCAAACGGCACCTAATATAGGTAACTATGTTAATAAACCGGACCTAAATCGGAAGATCGGATAGAATGCGGTTTCGTAAACCAAACGAGTATAGAGACTCGTGTCATATGGTTTAACAAAGCCTACATACTAACTGAAACTTAACCTAATTGTTTACGACCCATTACGACCCGTTTAGGTAGCTTATGCTACTTTAACGCGTCGTTCGCGTGAAACGCGTTCGGACCGCCTAACTAGTCCTATGACAAGTGTTATATGCCTAAACATGTTACATAATCAATTATGTGACAAAAGTTTAGGTTACATATGCTTAATTACCAATTATACATGAAAAGGGTATTCTGGTAATTTACCTAAGGCATATAAACTACCTATCATACAACTACTTAAACGATGTGACCATAGGGTATAACCTCGGAAGGTTATTCCCTACCTACTATGGTCACCTAATGTGTTTGGTCGGATCCTAATGATCGACCAAATGGGTCGAGTTCGAAGGTATAGGCGATTTATTAGATCGCCTACCCTACGACCCTAGACAACGTGGTAATCAGTGGGCATAGTCCCAAGGGACTATAACCATCGTGATTACAATCACGTTGCGAAGTTCAAACGAACTTCGCATTGACCATTACTGGTCAACGCTAAAAGTCAAACAAAGTTTGACTTTCTGACTCGAAAAGCAGTAAAATAAGGAAAAGAACGAAAGAATACTTACGAAGGGTCCCCGAATGCTAATCCCGATTCAAGAATCTCAGGTATGAAACAATGGTTTCAACTTAGAGGTTCTCAAATCAGAATTCTAGTGATTTTAGCAATGGGGGGTATGGGGTATTTATAGGAATACCCGAACCGTTAAGATCGTTTCATGGAAAACGTGCCTTAATCCCATCCGTACATGTGTTGCAAAGTTATGGTGCTTAGGTGCTTAAATTCCATCCATACATGTGTTGCAAAGTTATGGTGCTTAGGTGCTTAAATTCCATCCATACATGTGTTGCAAGGTTATGGTGCCTAAGTTCCATCCTTATCCGCTGACTAAGCAAGTTTAGAATGTGTGGTTGTGAATTAAACAACGGCTAATACATCGAATCTGGTCCCGAATGCGAAAAACTGATGTTAATGCATGTTTTCTGCCCAGAATAGGCAGTCGCGTAGCGCGACGGGTAGCCCCATAGGCCTCGCGCTACGCTAGCACCCCCCCTGAATCAGAAAGTTTCAAAATTGGCAGCTATGGTCCCTGCACGTGTTTAAGGCCTTTTTCGATGCGTTTGAACCCCGTTAACCTCATTTCAAGGCTCTAAAATGAAGTTAAAGTATAGGGAACTCAAAACATACTCAAAAATATGCCGGATGATGGTTCGTTTGGTCGTACGAACGCGATGTTCGCTTAATTACGACGGAATGCGCATAAGCGCGAAAAACGATCCAAATGATGCGACGAATGGATTTTTCTTATGGCGAACACTAAAATAAAATATTTTAGTGCTTACATAAATTTTTGGATGTCCGGATGTATTCAGAACGTAAGTTATGCGCGAAAATGCAAACTTGTGCACTTTTTGACACTTTTAGTCCCTGAATGACACAAAAGTTTATTTTAGCATACCGAACACCTCAAAGCCTATTTCTAAGCTATGTAAAGGATATTTATGGTATGTTTAACTTATGGTCATGTTCCGTAAGGTCTGTCACAGTTCAAATTGGCATACTTTCGCAGTTTGTCAACTTTAGTCCCTGTAAGCGATTAAACTTTGATTTCACCCCACCAAACCTTCCAAAACTTATATCTAAGTTATGTAAAGGTTATTTAAGGTATGTTAAGCCTATGTCACTATTCCGGAGTGTTTGTTGCATTAAACTGGTTATATTTACGCATCGGTGCGCGTATAACCTTCCAGAAAGCGATTTAGAGTTTGGAATTGAACGAGAATTGATATGTGCAAATGATACACATATTTTTACAAATCCCAAGTATGAAATACAATATTTCATTGGTTCGGTATTTGTTTGATGGTCGTGGAGGCACAGGTGTTACAGTCTCCCCTACTTTAGGAAATTTCGTCCCGAAATTTATTTAGAGGAAACTTGTGAGAGTTTAAAACATGAAGTTGAAAAGATCGAACAACATTGGTTAGGGTTCTTGAACTTCTAGTAACCTTAATAACATTATGTTTGCAATGTAAGAGGGACACTTATATACAAGTATATGAAGCGTCATTGGTGCGTCCACCATGCCTCCATTACATCGTTCTCATTTTGTTATTGTTGTCACTATCGGTTCTTACACATAATAAACCTTACTAGATTTTTGTGCACTAAATTTCATAATTATGTACGCGTCCATAATCAGACAATTCCTTGCACAGTTCACACAGTCTATTTTATAATGTGTAGGGGAAAACCAAATGAACAATCCTGTGATGAGTGTGACTAGACCGCCATAGAGTCCTTTTGACTAAATCAATAAATGATCTAAATAGACTATCAAGGAGTCTGTCCAGCTACATCACTAGATGTCGTCTTTTAACCAAATTGTGAATCAATCTTTTTGACTAGACCACTAAAGGGTCTCCTATGAATCATGGAGCGGTACTTATATAATCCAAGGGTCTTAACTATTACATAGAAGCCCATTGAGGATTGAAGGTAGTACCTTTTGAATATCCTGCTACGAATCCCTCATATGAAGATATGAAAGATCCTGCGAGGATTTGGATAACGAATATCCAGAGTATTAAAAACACAAAAATGCATAAAAGAAAACATAAGATGAATAAACACATAGTCACATAACCACAAAATTATTTAACTAGAAGTTTGTTCTGCTAACAGAGTACATGTATTTAAAGCACACTAGGAATCCATCTCGTGGATTTCATTTGGCACTTTAAACATTATCAAGAATCTAACTATAAAGATAGAAAGAATCAAAAAGAAAATTCGATTTCGATTACTAGAACCCGAAATGTTCGAATTAAGGTACATAAAGAATCCGATTAAGGACTCTGATTTGAATGATGATCATCCACAAGGGTCTAAATATGAAGATAAAAAGATCCCATATGAATTTTTAGAAGTTGAAGATGTTTTGAAACCTTGCACTGGATGTGCTTAGGTCAAAACATGATGTAAAATGCTTATGAAGTTGAGATGCCTGATATGTCAAGGCGACATATGAAGCGGAATTTGAAGGTTAAGTCAATGTATGAGGAAAATATTTTTGAAAACTATGCATGGGGTTCTTTTAATAAAAATGTGTTTAACGTTTTTGAAACCTTATATATAATACTTTTGAAATCATAAAGTAGGTGTATTAGGTAGATATATTTACAAAAATGTTTTAAAATCATGCGAGATGAATTTTGAAATTATGTATAAGGTTTTTGAAAGACATGAATGATGCTTTTCGAAATCATGCACTTGATCAGAAAATGTATTGTGTTAATATTGTCTTCAGACTATATGAAATATTTTGAAATTAGAAAGGTTGGTTTTGATAACATGGCCAATGTTTTTGAAATAACATAGACAATGCATCTAGAAAAAAAATTGTTTTCAAACTATATGAAATGTTTTGAGATCATGAAGATTGTTTTGAAATACTTGTACTGTGTATGTTGAAAAATCAAAACGTAATGGGTATGAGATTTGAAAATACCCTTAGTTATCTAACCAAGGATTTAATGGCACAGACGTGCAGAAGCATGATTACTCATAATGTCACTTTATTTTCTGTACTTTGTTTCTTAGAGTGAAACGAGTACTTTAAAATTTTCGAGGGAATCATGAGCGATCATTTGAAAGAGAGAATCACAAGAGTAGTTTGTAAGGAACATAGTTCCTTGATGTAGGTATCATAGGAAAATCATACACATATGTAACTATACTTGTATATCAGCATTTGTGAACAACGATTTATTTATAAACAAAACAGATTGTTTCACATTACAAGGAAACAAAAGAACAAAAGCGTAAGACAGCAACATCCTTTGTTCAGCTGAATGCTCATCCGTGGGTCGGATTTGCATTAGCAAGCTTTGGGCATCGGTTTCTGTAGTGGGTCAGATCCCCACAATTGTAACAGGCACCAGGTGGGTAGTGTGGTCGTGCAGCTTGACCCTGTTGCTGAGCAAGAGGCTGAGCAACTTGTTGAGCCGGGTTCTGAACTGGGCGATTCGGATTAGCAGGGATGCGGCAAGTGTTAGCAAGATGACCGGATCTTCCGCAGTTGGTGCACTGACGACACTGGAGGTGTGGTTGATGATGGCCGTTACACCTGTTGCACAAAGGTGCATTGCCAAAATAAGGCTTCTTGGCTAGTGGTTGCGCAGGCTGATTTGATGCAGCTTGGGCCTGTGCAGTAATGGCATTGTTTTGGGAAACCTTACGCTTCCTTGCCCTCTTGGATGAACTAGAATCTTTCCCATTCTTGTTTTGACCTTTCTTGCTATCCTCCTTGTCAGACGACTGTTTCTCGCCCTTGTCACCCTTCCTGTGTAATTTATTCTTCCGAATCTGCGACTCAGTCAATGTCGCTGATAACTCGATCGCCTGACGGAGTGTGGCAGGGTTACTACCAGTAAGGATGTCTTGTACCGAGTCAGGTAGGCCGTCGATGTACCTTTCGATAGCTATGTCAAGTGGGGTAACCATTGTCGGGCAAAGCAGACTCAACTCCTCAAACCTATCAGTATACGCCCTGTGCTCACCACTATCTTGCTTCAACTCATCAAATTCCTTCTCCAAAGCTCGCTGCTCATGACGAGGACAGAATTCCCTCATCATAAGAGCCCTAAGTTCAGCCCAGGTTTGCGCAAGAGCAATTTCTGCACCTCGGTCCCTCATAACCCCGTTCCACCATGTGAGAGCCCTCTTCTGGAACACACTTGAAGAAAACTCGATCTTGCGATTATCCGGACACTGAACGTGGCGGAAAGTATTCTCAATGCTCTCGAACCACTGAAGAAGCCCAGTTGCTCCCTCAGAGCCACTAAACTTGAGTGGTTTAGCCTGATTAAAGTCCTTGTATTTGCATAGGGCATTGTTTTTGTTGTTGGCTTGTTGCCATTGAGCAAAGAGATTTGGAAATTGGGCAGCCATCTGCTGCGCAATAATTTTTGCCAGTTCGGCAGTCTCTATCTGGTTCTCGCGTCGAGGAGGCATTCTAAAAGAGGAAACATGAAAGGAAACGAGTGAGAGAATTAGACGAAAAGAATGAGATGAACAAATCTGATGAAAGCAAGGATAGTGGTCATTTGTTTGTTACTACAAAGCAACAAACGACACACAGTGACTGGTCAAAGTAAATGGGTCAAAAATAATGTATCGCGAAGACATGCTCGCCTATAAGTGAACACTCATCCCAAGAATTCCCAGGTAAGCACAACTGGTCTCGCGTCTGATGAGATGTATACGAAGTGCTTGCCTAGACAGAAAACCCAGAATACAGGCATTCACCCTTCCAGTTTGCACGTGTTCACATTAATTAAAACCCAAAACCTTGTCGAGATTTTGAAAGTTCAAAGGGGTTCAAAACCTTATAACTGAGGGTTCAAAACCTTGTAATAAATTATCCTAGAACAGATGATTAGTTTTCAAAGTGGTTTTGAAATTTATGTTCTTGTTGTGATCGTCACCTAAGGATAGGTGACGTTATTGTTTTATGACTAAACGCAAGTAAACTCGCGTTAGGGTCCTAAGAAGGTTATAGACTAGGTCAAAGCATTACTAATAACCTAATTCCCTATAACCATGGGCTCTGATACCATCTTTTCTGTCACACCCCGACCACGTAGAACATACAAAACGTGGCGGAAACATCGGGGAATGTTGTAACAGAATTAATGTTTCACAACCATGGAAGTTAAAGTTTCGTTTTATTGATTAAAAGTGTTACAATGTCTTAATTAAACAAGGAAATACAACATAATTAACTAGTCTTGCATCTTTTATTGTCACTAAAGCCCAAGTCTGTCTATGTGTATCTTGATCATCTTATGCAACAGTTCCTGAAAAGCACATGTGAAAATAGGTACGTCAGCATAAAAATGCCTGTGAGATACATAGGTTTTGTGAAAATAAGATTCATGACTTATGTTTGAGAAAATGTTTAGTCATGAACCTTGTTATTTGCTTTGTCTTTTAAATCATTTGAAAAACGATAAGATCAGATGATAAGTATAAATAAATGTAAGGTTAAATGAATAACCAAGTAAAATATGTTTGCATAAGATAAGTTGTTTATAAATCAATGTCTTGTGAAAAGTATGTTATTTGTATGAAATGTTCTATGTCTCAAACTGAAATGATTCAAATAACGTTACGACATGTAATACCATACAAACACTTATATATAGGAAGTACCAGCGGCGTATCCACCATGCTTGTATCATATTACACACGCATCGTTACTTAATCACTTAATCAAACCAAACCAAACAATGTAAAATGTTCATGTCAAGATGTAAATCATGTCAAAATGTCTATGTCAATTATCCATGTCAAATGTCTATGTCAAATATCCATGTCAAATGTCTATGTCAAATATCCATGTCAAATGTCTATGTCAAATATCCATGTCAAATGTCTATGTCAAATATCCATGTCAAATGTCTATAGTCCAAAAGTAGTCAAGTAATGTATAACCAAAATGATATGTATGGTAAGTAAAATTTAGACTACTTAAACCATAAGTAAAAATGTACAAAACAAAGTATTGAAGTAAAACTTGGTTTAAATCAAAGTTATGTTTTGTAAGATATATGCATGCTATACTGAATATGAACATTTATGCGGTATTGTGAAAATTCATACATCCAAGCCTTGAGACAGACGGATAACTATGTAAAAGTGAGTTATCAAGAGAATATGTATTCGGATTCGGTCATTCCTTTCATCCCCTTTCCCAGGAATGTCCGGAACGGGATTTGTCAAGTCCTATGGTACCACTACCTACTAACGAACGGCATGATCGGTGTTAATGAATGTATAGTATAGTTTAAACAAACCAAATGTCATACCAAAATGTAAGCATGTTTTATGAAGATAATGTACCTAGTATGCTAGAGTAAACATACAGGGTAGAGCTGTAAAACAATGTGTCCATATGTTACTGGAACATATGCAACAGAGATGCAGTGTAAAACAATGTACTAAGTATGCAAAGTCATCATACAAAGTAGAAAAGTCATGTAAAACAATGTACTAAGTATGCAAAGTCATCATACAAAGCATAGAACACCATGAAATCATGTACTATAAATGTACTAATGAACATAGCAAGTATATGATGTGAAAACAGAAAAGCACGAAAGTAACAAGTAGGCACATGTGTTTCACCCCAAAACAGTTTGGAAAACAGTAAAAGAGGGGTCTATGTACTCACTTGAGAATGCTTAGTAGTCCTTGAGTGACAACCAAACAATGCTAGAGATCACGGAAATCAAATGGCACCTAATATAGGTAACTATGTTAATAAACCGGACCTAAATCGGAAGATCGGATAGAATGCGGTTTCGTAAACCAAACGAGTATAGAGACTCGTGTCATATGGTTTAACAAAGCCTACATACTAACTGAAACTTAACCTAATTGTTTACGACCCATTACGACCCGTTTAGGTAGCTTATGCTACTTTAACGCGTCGTTCGCGTGAAACGCGTTCGGACCGCCTAACTAGTCCTATGACAAGTGCTATATGCCTAAACATGTTACATAATCAGTTATGTGACAAAAGTTTAGGTTACATATGCTTAATTACCAATTATACATGAAAAGGGTATTCTGGTAATTTACCTAAGGCATATAAACTACCTATCATACAACTACTTAAACGATGTGACCATAGGGTATAACCTCGGAAGGTTATTCCCTACCTACTATGGTCACCTAATGTGTTTGGTCGGATCCTAATGATCGACCAAATGGGTCGAGTTCGAAGGTATAGGCGATTTATTAGATCGCCTACCCTACGACCCTAGACAACGTGGTAATCAGTGGGCATAGTCCCAAGGGACTATAACCATCGTGATTACAATCACGTTGCGAAGTTCAAACGAACTTCGCATTGACCATTACTGGTCAACGCTGAAAGTCAAACAAAGTTTGACTTTCTGACTCGAAAAGCAGTAAAATAAGGAAAAGAACGAAAGAATACTTACGAAGGGTCCCCGAATGCTAATCCCGATTCAAGAATCTCAGGTATGAAACAATGGTTTCAACTTAGAGGTTCTCAAATCAGAATTCTAGTGATTTTAGCAATGGGGGGTATGGGGTATTTATAGGAATACCCGAACCGTTAAGATCGTTTCATGGAAAACGTGCCTTAATCCCATCCGTACATGTGTTGCAAAGTTATGGTGCTTAGGTGCTTAAATTCCATCCATACATGTGTTGCAAAGTTATGGTGCTTAGGTGCTTAAATTCCATCCATACATGTGTTGCAAGGTTATGGTGCCTAAGTTC
This sequence comes from Helianthus tuberosus, assembly GCA_030545235.1. Taxonomy (NCBI): domain Eukaryota; kingdom Viridiplantae; phylum Streptophyta; class Magnoliopsida; order Asterales; family Asteraceae; genus Helianthus; species Helianthus tuberosus. The sequence goes on from JARYGA010059793.1 coordinate 2,149,384, forward strand.
CATCCTTATCCGCTGACTAAGCAAGTTTAGAATGTGTGGTTGTGAATTAAACAACGGCTAATACATCGAATCTGGTCCCGAATGCGAAAAACTGATGTTAATGCATGTTTTCTGCCCAGAATAGGCAGTCGCGTAGCGCGACGGGTAGCCCCATAGGCCTCGCGCTACGCTAGCACCCCCCCTGAATCAGAAAGTTTCAAAATTGGCAGCTATGGTCCCTGCACGTGTTTAAGGCCTTTTTCGGTGCGTTTGAACCCCGTTAACCTCATTTCAAGGCTCTAAAATGAAGTTAAAGTATAGGGAACTCAAAACATACTCAAAAATATGCCGGATGATGGTTCGTTTGGTCGTACGAACGCGATGTTCGCTTAATTACGACGGAATGCGCATAAGCGCGAAAAACGATCCAAATGATGCGACGAATGGATTTTTCTTATGGCGAACACTAAAATAAAATATTTTAGTGCTTACATAAATTTTTGGATGTCCGGATGTATTCAGAACGTAAGTTATGCGCGAAAATGCAAACTTGTGCACTTTTTGACACTTTTAGTCCCTGAATGACACAAAAGTTTATTTTAGCATACCGAACACCTCAAAGCCTATTTCTAAGCTATGTAAAGGATATTTATGGTATGTTTAACTTATGGTCATGTTCCGTAAGGTCTGTCACAGTTCAAATTGGCATACTTTCGCAGTTTGTCAACTTTAGTCCCTGTAAGCGATTAAACTTTGATTTCACCCCACCAAACCTTCCAAAACTTATATCTAAGTTATGTAAAGGTTATTTAAGGTATGTTAAGCCTATGTCACTATTCCGGAGTGTTTGTTGCATTAAACTGGTTATATTTACGCATCGGTGCGCGTATAACCTTCCAGAAAGCGATTTAGAGTTTGGAATTGAACGAGAATTGATATGTGCAAATGATACACATATTTTTACAAATCCCAAGTATGAAATACAATATTTCATTGGTTCGGTATTTGTTTGATGGCCGTGGAGGCACAGGTGTTACAACATACTTTACTTGATGTGTGCAAAATGTAACATTTAAATTACATCAAATGAGGCATAAAACTAACCCTTTTTTAGTACTAATGTTAGAAAAAAGTGTGTTTTTGTCTTCCTTTTGAATTTACAGGATCAAATGAGCTTAAACGAACAAAAGGAACAAATATACAACCAAAACCAACATAAATACAAAGAAAAGGAATAAACGTGACATGCCCGACCCCTCGGCAGCATCCCCAAAGCAAAAACAAGACAACAGAGGACTGACCACGGGGCTGTGTCCGCTGGACATAGGGGCGTGGTCAGGTGCCTGCAGAAAAGACAAAGTTGTAGAAGCTTCTACGCCTACCATGGGGGCGTGCCCAGCTCAGCACAGGGCGTGGTCAATGCTAAGATATGTAGAATCTTCCAAAATCTTGATAGTACAGATACGCTTTTGCCCACGGGGTCGTGCCCGCTGGACACTGGCCGTGTGGAACCCTCTGCTGATACATGCATTTAATGAAGGAAGAGAAAAGGCTGGCAACGGGGGCGTGCCCGCCGGACACGGGACCGTGGCCAGAGCTCTGTGCAAGCTATAAATATGGGTGCTTGGCTCACTTTAAAGGCATCCCTTGGCAAACCACTACTCTCCCACTTTGCCACCACTCCACCACCACTACAACACCAACACCCACCACCATCATCCATCTTTAGAGTCGTGTAGAGCAGACCTAGTCTATAGTCTAAGTACCAAAACAGACCCTTTGTACGAACCCACTTGGGGCTTCGTACGAACCCACATGTTACGCTCTTGTACGAACCCACCTAGGGTGGCTTCGTACGAACTCAAAATGTTACACCTTCATAGAACTCAGTAGCTTCGTATAAAGGCAGCCTTTCCTAAGGCTGAAAACTCATTTTTCCTTTCCTAAGGCTAACACAATACACACTTTTGAAAAGGCTCGCATAACACAACCGAGTGATTGAGTCGAGATTAGATGTGAAAACCAAGAACTCTCGATAAGATCAGTCACTCCGCGTATTTTACTCTCGCACGAGAATCTTCCCTTGAGTTAGGAGTGATATCCACATCTCGACGGAAATCTTCATCTCTATCTCATGGTCTTACCACAATTAGGAGCGAAGTTGTTAAATTAGGGGTGAAACCCACATCTTAATAACCCGTTCCACTCCCTACTTTGATTTCAAAGATCTCACAAAGTCTCGGCTGTTCCAATGACTCGAGTCACGTAGTAACTGGAAGGATGAATGCCGGTAGCCGTATCACGGTGAGAGCATAGTCTATTAGGCCAAAGCGTGTACTCGAATTTATTGGGAATAGTTGAATCACTGTGGGTAGTCGACGTCTAACACCCAAGGCACTCTATTTATTTTCTAGCCTGCAATCGCCGATTTTATGCGTCATCGATTTTAATGTGTTTATGTGTTTTAAGTTATGATTTATGGTTTCATTTATTTTAGCGGGAAGCAATAAATCTAGGAAACCGCATACGCTATGATTTCCGCTTATAACGCACAACTCGCACAACGCTCGCAATCTAAAACACTAACTAATCGCGAACGAACTAAGAAGCTTCATACGCTAAACTCCTCGCTTATGATACGTTACCTCTCACAACTCTCGCACGCGCTACGCATCTTTGAAATGTATGTGAATACGTGCAAAATATGTGCTTGATGTGTGTAAAATGCAACATATAAATTACATCAAATGAGGCATAAAACTAACCCTTTTTTAGTACTAATGTTGGAAAAAGTGTGTTTTTGTCTTCCTTTTGTATTTTCAGGACCAAATGAGCTTAAACGAACAAAAGGAACAAATATACAGCAAAATCCAACATGAATATAAGGAAAAGGAATAAACGTGACATGCCCAACCCCTTGACATCATTCCCAAGAGCAAAACAAGAAACAGAAGGCTAACCACGGCCCGTGCTCACATGACATGGGGGCATGGTCAGAAGTCTGCAGAAATGGACAAAGCTGTGGAAGCTTCTACACCCACCACGGGGGCGTGCCTAGCTCAGTACGGGGCGTGGTCAACACTAAGATTTGCAGAATCTTGCAAATCTTGGTAGTACAAATACGATTCTGCACACGGGGCTGTGCCCAACGAACACGGGCCGTGTGGAGCCCAATGCAGACAAATGCAATTAATGAAGGAAGAGAAAATGGATGGCCACGGGGGCGTGTCCACGGGACACGGGGCCATGGTCGGGCTTCTGTTCAGGATATAAATAGGGGTGCTTGGCTCACCTCAAAGGCATCCCTTGGCAAACCACCTCTCTCCCACTTTGCCACCACTACAACACCCACATCCACCACCATCATCCATCATCCACCTTAGAGTATGTGTAGTAGTCTTGGGATCCAAGATTGATCGTAAGAGTTCTTGCCAATCAAAGGCCATGTTTGGCTAAGTCTCTTACATCACTTGGTGAAGACAATCATTTAATGTATTACTTTTTATTTTTAATCTTTTAGCACTTTTTATTTGGTTTTATATTAATGACTTTAATAGCTAGTTTCTTATGTTAAAGGTGAAACTTCTTTATCATTTGTCCGTGGTGTCTTGGCATTACTTTACTGTCTATATAAAGTAAAAGATTTTCACCATTCATATCTTTACGGTCTATATAGAGATATGTTGGCTACCTGGTCGGGGGTTAAGGGAATGGTTTAGTAAGGTTTTTGCCTTGTTCAGTGTATAGATCCTGTAAGGACCCAGTCAAGCTTACTAGGACCTCCTTCAATACCCATTGGTATTCGATGGCAAGGGTGCGAATGGCTTGATCCCCTCATATGTAAACTACTATTAATACATTAAACTGGCTACTTGGGATTGTATCCCTGCTGACTCAAACCACTTAGCCGAGGGTAACGTCACCTTCAAAAGAGGGGCCTACCACTTTTCGCATTAATAACTTAATTAATTATCTTTCAATATTCCGACCCTTTGCGATTGTATCCTTGCTAACTCAAACCACTGGGTTGAGGGTAACGTCACCTTTAAAAGAGGGGCCTACTACTATAACTAAGATAATCTCTTAAAAAGTGCAAAAGTGCGGAAATCATCAAAGGATACATTAAAGGCGAGTCGGATCCAAGTGATTCATCTTGTCTATCTGTTTTTTATTTTATTTTTATTTCAGCATTTTTAGTTTTTATTTTTCATATTAAAAACCTTTTCCAAAAATTTTAGTTTGATTAGACGTTGAGGATAAACCGGTACTAAAAGCTCTTGTGTCCTTGGACGACCTCGGTATCTTACCAACACTATACTATGCTCACGATGGGTGCACTTGCCCAAGTGTGTGTTTAGTGTTAGTAGAAGATCGTGTTTTATAAATTTAAAACTTGACTAATGTGTAAAATGGGCTTAAAATATCAATAAAATATCTTACCAAGTTTTTGGCGCCGTTGCCGGGGACACAAGGATTTTAAGAAAGTTAGGAATCAACGGCCTAATCATTTTTTTTCTATTTTTTTAGGATTTTTCTTAAATTTTCAGCTTCTGCAGACTTCAACACGGGGTCGTGCCCGCTGAACACGCCCCGTGCCCAATCTTTGTTACTGGCAATCCTGTTTTAAGTCAGACAGTAGCTGAACACGGGGCCGTGCCCACTGAACACGCCCCCGTGCCCAAGCTTCAGTTACTGAAAACTTAATCGTAAGATCCCGACGGTTGGTAATTTCTAACTAAAACATGAGTGATATTGATTATTTTTACTTTCGCTCCTCTTGGTGCGTGGTGTCAAATATCTGGTGGATCTCACAAAGATTTAAAGTGTTATATTCTAAATTACACTCCCCACTATATAGACCCATCGTTTTCCTGTTACCTTAAGATGGGCGAAAGTAAAAACGATCCCTATCTCTCCCTCGAATGCTCTCAATCATTTCTTCTAGACGATATGATTCTCGAAGAATTATTTCAGCTCGAAGAAATAATTCTCCAATTGATAAAAAAGCTTGAGATGGAAATAAGTTATTCATCCCAAGACGACGATCAATGAGACTTATTGAGATCACATTCGGATTCTAACAACATCGTCGATACCAAAAACACCTCTAACTCTTGTGAGGATTTGAGCGATAGTCGTCCCTATGTCAATTGTGCCATGAAGGACTCTCCATCGGTCTCTGCCGATGCGTTCATAGACCTGAGCGATTCAGCATATACCTTCTTTAACGAGAGCCCGGATAAGGGGAATAAAGGTTGGTTTCGGCCACCGGTATTTAGCTTAGGTTTTACCCTTTTCCGATAACCTCTTGCGTTCTTGTCTAAAGCAAGGGCAATTTAGGTACCTTAGGCACTTCGGTGTTGTTCCGTCCAGTAAGGAACCCGCCCGATCTAGACAAATTCCTTAAAATGAGACAAAACTTCATAAAAGCTCCTTAGCCACGGGGCCGTGTCCAAGTCAACACGCCCCGTGCCCACCTAAAAATTGACCACGGTGGCGTGTCCAGGCTAACACTCCCCGTGTTCAGAATACGGACAAAATGTGTCAGAATCTTGTCTGACCACGGGGCCGTGTCTAGCCGACACGGGGCCGTGGTCAGCACGCTGTCGTTTTCTATAAAGTCAGCAAGATTCCTGCACATTTGGACCCTTTCCAAAGACAAAGATCTGGTTGGATCTTCACATATACCCTACAAGGTATATTCCAAAGAAGGTTCTCAACAACCATGTTGTCTTTACTACTTTTGTCTCTTGCCTTCTTCTTCTTCTTCAAAAACTCCTCAAAACCTCCATTAAAGCTTGAAACCTCCATCTTTTCAAGCTTTATTGTGATATTTGCTAGGTTTTTAACCAAGGAATCTTATCAAAAATAAGTTTTATAACACTGTTTTAAGTTATTTCTGCTCAGAAATGTCCCAAAGTTCAGAAAAATAATTTAAAACTATAAGATTCCTGAGTTCAAAAATCTGCAGATTGGTGGACACGGGGCCGTGCTCAGCGAGCACGTGGCCGTGGTCGGAGTTACTGTTTCATTAATTTGAACTTTTCAACTTGTTTTCTTATAATGTCGAGCCGGAATAGCGGAACATCCTCAGCCCACTCAAGGAACGATCGAAGGGGAAGAAGAACATCGGTGGAAGACTCCTTGGTTAACTATGTGTATGCCTTGCAAGAAGCCATTGATGAGATGACATGAGTGGAAGAAGCCTTAATTGACCGTATTAACCATTTGTCGGTAGGGTTAGAGAGTTCCCTTCAAAAAGTCAACATTTTGCACCAAAGGTTGAATATTCTTGCTTCTCCTCCCATGGTGCCAATCATTGCACAAAGAGGGTGGAATGTTATGCCAGAAGTCATTATTCCAGCCGAATGGCATGTTATGCCTTCGAAACCTCCTCTAAACATACTACACGGGGTTCTGGTAGCCGTCGCACCTCCTCCACAAGACATTGTGGAGAATGAGCCTGCCTTATTTCTTCCTAGGGAGATAGAGGAATGGCTCAATGACATTTTAAAGGCATCCCTCGGCTCTGAGTTCTACAAAACCCTTAAGTACTGGAAAGTCATTTTCGGGTTTTTGTCATTCCTACAATAAGGGTAGAACTTCTTAGTGATTTCCCGCGTTCTATGACCTATCTATCTTAGGATCTTTGTAGTTTTTCATTTTTAGGAACTTTATTTTCAATTTTTAGGATCTTTGTAATTGTCGTTTGAGTAAAGTCCTATTTGAGTCCCTGTGGTTTGTGCAGTTTAACCATTTGAATCCAAAAACCAAAACTGTCTTGATTTGAGTCCCTGTGGTCTCTAATTTTAACCATTTGAGTCCCTCTGGTCTCTAATTTTAACCATTTGAATCCAAAAACCAAATGTTTCTGATTTGGATGTTGACGTGATGTCGTGGTCACAATCAAATTTAATCCAATTACTACTAAATAGATAGTGGCAAGTGGGTATCGAACACAGGGAGTTTGTGGAATATGTGTTATTTCAAGAGTTGGTTTGATTGATTTGATTTTTAAAACTAAGATTACTATTCTAATTGCAAAATGAAAGTGTTGGTTGTAAACAAATTAGAGACAAATGACCATCTTTAGTTTCCGGTTTGCTTTGACATTTATGCTAACATTCCACTAGAAAGAACTACATAGACATAGTTCATGTGTGATTACTTGTAGTGATGAAAGGGAACTAAGTACTCAGATTCCTAGAACGTGAGGTTCTTACCCGATGATCAATTAACCCTTACCCAAGCCTAATTAGACCCATGATATCTCGATTGCCAACGGCACCAAGAACTTATGGTTTCAAACTAGTTTAACATAAGAATCAACAATTTACAACAAAGCAATCACACACCATAACAAACACATCATAAAGATAAAGATTGTTATTCTAGAAATAGGAAATCAAACATAAAGTCTTATGCAAACCTTCAACTAAAGACAATCATAAAGAGTTTAGCCACTCATGGCTTGAACAAACATCATGAACCAAGTCTCGATCTTCAAACAAGTTAAAAACATAAAACAAATGATTAACAATTGTCTTCAAGCTCCAAGTGCAGCCAATTTCCTGTCTCCAGTGTTGTGTAACCGATTTCTCATGATAGGAGAAATAAAAACATCATCAAAATGCAATTTAATGCATAAGTTACATGTCCAACCCATCCGTAGCTTACGGCGGTCAACATACTCCAACCGGTCAACATAGCGCCGTAAGCTACGGCGCTCACCATAGCTTACGGCGAGCAACATTTCCTTACGGCTTGAAGATACTGCCTTACGGCAATGACTTTTTGAACCATGGAGGGCCGTAACCTACGATTGGGGCCGTAGGCTATGGCGGCTAACATCCTTCTTTTTCTTGTTTCTTCTTCCAATCACAATTTCTTCAACTTTTGATTCCGCCAACTTCTAGCGTACATCTATGCTCCCTAAAACCCGCATTTTGAGCACTTTAACACCTGCAACATCAAACATCTAGTGGTTACCAAGTTCAAGCAATTAACCGTAATAAACATGGAATGTGCATGCTATTAAACCTTTTAAGGGTTGTCCTACGGACCACCTGTCACATCCCCACACTTACCCGTTGCTTGTCCCAAGCAACCCGTTCAAAAACTATTTCATATCCACAAGTGATCACTTATGCAAACCAAGCTAAAATGTACCGACCTTTTACTAACTTTTCATCATACCACAAAACACACCCCTCACAAAAACTCTCGGTGACAAGTAATATTAGCACATTATGCTAAAACACTCAATGCGTGTGTGTGTTTGTGCGAAGCTTGTATAAAAATCAAGTCTCCTCCTATCAAATACCTAGCATGCTTATGAATCAAAAGGACTTACGGGTTGTAAAGGGCTAGGTGCAAAGGTAGGAAAATGGTGGAATATATATACAAGAGCTAATTGATTTGACCCGGTTTTTATTTCTACTACTAAACAAAGCAAACACCAAATATATATAAAACTTCTTCAACATTCTCAACTACTGTTGCAACTAAATACTTCTTTTTGTATTTTTCTCATTTTTTTTCAATAAAGATATAAAAGCTCAACAATATATACAAGAACATCAACACTACATACTAAATCTCCTAAACCGGGTAATCTCAAAAGGTAAAGTTTTGTAGGAAGTAGGTTTGGGTCACAACCGAATGGTAATAGGCTCAAACATGGCTTTCTAAAGACCAAACCCCCACCCCTCACAATACCAAGCTCATATATGTAAAGTATGAGATCCAACCCACCAATCCCACACTCTCACACGTCTAGACGATGCTACCTAAAAGTCCCCTATCATTTTCAACGCATGCTAACTCTAGGATTTAACAAGAATTCGTACACAAGTTCTATTAACACAATACACACGCCGCCACTCAAAACAAAGAAATATTCTATAATTATCATATGTGGCTCAAACTCTCACCAAGAAAGGACTAGAAATGGGTGTCGGTGTGTCAAGTGGAACAATATCAAGTTTTCAAATTTTTGACAATTTTCGCTTGGTTTCACAAAAAAAAAAAAAATTTCTCAAATATTTCCCCCATCCCCACACTTGGGATACATTGTCCCAATGTATGGTTTTGAGGGAAAAATCGCTTTTAACCAAAAACATTAGCTTTCGCTAATACTCTCAAATCCCAAATTTCTTTTTGTATTTTTTTATGACAATTAAGACACACCGCCATTATCACATCCCATAAATCACATCAACAACTAAACACCACCCGACCTCCCAACCATAAACATAAACATACGAGATGAAAATATACACAAATATACAAAGGAGCGAGATACGACCTGGCTAATAGTACTTTGGCTGTGGAGGCCCAAAAATGGATGTCATCATGTCATTCCATTCGCCAAACCCAAATGCTCTGCTACTGTTGCTACTGCCTTGATCACCACCTTGACTCGCCGGCTGATAACTCATGGCGTGTGGATCCACCCATTGAGAATGATGCAATGGTGGGGTGGCACTACCATCATATGGTGGCAATGTAGTATAATCCACAACTGGCGGGCCCGCTTCGAGTGGCTGGCCCGCATTCCACTGATCATGCAAGCGTCTCTGGCGGTCGTCTAAGTAGCGATTATTCATCTCTTCTTGGTGGGTGTACATATGAGCTCTATTCCATTGTTCATTTTTGTCATAGCTCTGCTTAAGAACTCTCTCCATACTAGCCCCCATAAAAGTCTGTTGATCGAAGAGCATTTGATTGGGTTCAGTCCATTCGCCAAAAGTGGGGGGTCGCCTCTGCTCAATAATCTGGCCCATATTCCCCAAATGAGCCCAATAGGGATCATAGGGTTGTTGTGCATAGTCGAATGCATTACCCACATATCCTGACTGTACTCCTGCTCCCTGAACTCCACCTGGGCCAGCGCCCTCCATCGGAGCATCAACCATGAACGTGTCTTCACGATAGTCATCGTCACCACTAACCTCTTCATCAGTCGTTTCGGGCTCATCAGCCTCGCCCGGTCGTAGTGGCCTCGCATCCACTTTCAAAACTCTCCACCTTCTCCCATCGGTCTTCAACTTATGGTACCTTTCTGATTCCTTGTACTCCCATCCTAGTCCCAAATTCTGTTTATCAAACGACTTAAACCTCTTATAAGAGCCTTTTTCATTGCCTTCAATCGCCCCATATTTCTTCAACAATGCCGTGATCAATCGGCAATGGGGTACAATTTTTCTTTCTCCACTATTTTGACTCAACCAAATGTTGTTCAACACTAAGAATCGGAAGGGAACCATGGGTGAACCACGCATTAACATGTACAAGATCGGCACCTCTTGAAACCTAACCTCCATCTTATCACCCCGCCGAGGGATGACATTGTGTGTACACAAAACCAACAACAACTTCGCCTCCATTCTCAAGTTTCTTCTAAACAGTTTCCCATGTGTAGTACCCGGAAGGAAAAGGAAATCCAACATTTGTTGCCATTGAGGATGTTTGTCGGGTTCGAAGTAGAGATCTTTAAGGCTTGGGTAGATATATTGATTAGATGGTTGGTTATCAAACTTTGCTATTCGGCGCAATGCATCATAAGACATCTCGACCTTCACTCCGTTACACGTTCCAACTAGTTTCATCTTGTGTGGGGCCTTAAACGGGGGACATTCAAGTGTGGCCATCCACTCTTAAATCTAAGCATCATACATCTTCTTTAATTCATTATCATAACACTTTAACGCCGCCTCCCAGCCCAATGCTTAAAACTTAGCCGTTATCCCGAACAGCCCAAAATCAACTTCCCGGGTCTCCTTCTCACAAATAAACGCCTCACTCCTTTGCTTCAACTTGTTCATTTGCTCGTGAAACAAGTCCTCTCTCCATTCCTCGGGTTGGTCTAATAGTGAACCAGATGTCCAATCCGGTTTTGGACTCCTTGGAGGAGTATCTTCCTCCGAATCCGGGTCACCAACCCGTGTCAACCTCCTCCTCTTTGGTTGTTCTTCTTCCCCTTGAGGTTGTTTAGACGAACTTGCACCCGCCTTATCCTTTGTTCTCACCATACCTACACACATCCATAAACCAAACACAAAAATCAAATAAGTTCAACTTCACAATCTTCCCCACACTTGCTTTATGTTATGGAAAAAAAAGCATAAAGCAAGTGTGGGGAAGATTGTGAAGTTGAACTTATTTGATTTTTGTGTTTGGTTTAAATGTATAAATGTACAAAAAAACCAGAGATTCATCCTTCCAAACAAAAATTCGGCATGATCTCTCTACAAATTAGAATTTTTCCAAAAATTTTCATTAAACATCAAATACATTCATACCCAAACATTCAATGGCTCAACAACATCCTATCATCTATCATATACAAGCAAGTGTGTAAGCAAAAACAAAATTGAAAACTTATAAATCGCAATGTAATTCAAAGAATGACAAGAAATTGCATACCTTAATCTTGTGGAAGATGAAAATAGCAAGCACTTTACTTTTAAGCAAGAACCCACAAAACCCCCAAAATTTCGGCCCCTTTTTTACTCAAATCAGACCACCAAACAAAGGAATCTTCGAGATATGAGTATAAATCTGAATTCCTTGTGAAATTTCACCCAAAATGGACCCAAAAATCACTGGATTCGGTTAGGATTTGAGAAAGATATGAAGTTTTGAAGGTGGAGATGGGTTAGGGTTCTTAAAGAAGAAGAAGAAGAAGAAGATGAAGGAGAAGAAAAGTTGTGGTTGGGGAATGATTGATCGATTGTGTGGATGGGGATAGGTTAGAGATTGTTTTATTTAATGTATTATTATTAATGAGGTTTTCGGTTTTTTTTTTTATATACATACAAAACGCCGACAGGTCCCACCCCAAGATTTCACTCGGTGCCGTAGCCTACGGCACTTGCCGTAGGTTATGGTGACATCTGGTCAAAATCAATGCCGTAAGATAGTTTACGAGTGCCGTAGGACAAAAATTTCAAGATCACCGCCGTAAGCTACGCCAATGGCCGTAGCTTACGGCGTATACTGGGTGAATTGGACTTCTTGATTTTTTTTTTATTTTTTTTTGTTATTGCAAAACTTTTTGAGTGTTTTTGTTTTTTTTAGCTTTTATAAATTTTATAATTTTTATTGTTTTTATAATTTTTGAAAAACATGAAAATTATACCTACCCCCCCCCCTGTTAAAAACACGTGTTGTCCTCAACACTATGTTCGGGAAATTCGTACGGATTTCCCCACACTTGTTTCGAACACACGTTTCAAACGGGACTTTATTCAAAACAAAACAAAACTAAATATTTACACAACCGAACCTGGGCCTCTTTCAAGTTTCCTCCTCATTCAGTGGGCATAGAATGTAACCCACTTTATCAAGCTCAAGATTGTTGATGTCGTTGCCTTCCAAATACGGTTTGAGCCGATGCCCGTTCACCGTTTGTTGCTTATTGGTTTGTTCATCTTGAATATCGACATCTCCAAATCTCCCCACTCTTCGGATGACATAAGGACCCATCCATTTGCTCTTGAGTTTGCCCGCGAACATCTTCAACCTCGAATTATACAACCACACCTTTTGACCCACTTCGAAGTTCTTCTTCCTTAGCTTCGCGTCATGAACCTTTTTCAGTTTGTCTTTATAGGCGGATGCACATTCATATGCCTCGTCTCTAATCTCCTCAATCTCACTCAATTGCAACTTCCGTACTCGACCCGCTTCGTCATAATCCGCATTCACAGTTTTTATGGCCCAATGCGCTCGATGTGCTAACTCCATTGGTAGATGGCACCCCTTCCCATACACCATCCGATAAGGGGTGGTACCAATTGGAGTTTTGTAGGCCGTCCGATATGCCCACAACGCATCGTCAAGTTTACTTGACCAATCCTTTCTATCCGTTCGTACCGTCTTCATGAGGATCTCTTTAATTTGACGGTTGTTATAGGTCATTTTCTGAGCGTACATATCTTGACTAATATCCTGCTTTTAATTGTTTATTTGTGACCAGGATACTGGACTGGGATATTGCTAACATCCTGGGCGATATCCTGAGGTTAATTGAATTAACCACGTGCAGGTTAGAGGCTGTGGGTTACTAACGGTCAGATGGACTTCTTCTCCTCAAGACTCGGGCGTATCTGTTACGTGAGAGACGTTGAACCCGAAAGACCAGGTCTACAACGTTCGAGTAGAGAATATTCGCCGGATTCCGGTGAATTAGGATAGTTTGTTACACTTCTTTTACTATAAATAGATGGGGGCGGATCAGATTAAGGCACGCAACTCATACACACACATTCGAACACTTTTGCTCTCTAGCTCACTGCAAACACTACACACAAACACTTGTATTCAAATTACTTTGTAACACCTAGTTGATCCGCACCACGTCCTGCACTGTATCTTGATATTTGAAGTAATAGAAGAACAAGGCAGCTGCGATTGTCAGCTCCCGAGGTTTTGTGCCGGCGATCTAAATTGATCAAGGGCTTTCCTCGTACATCCTGTGTCACCCTTTACATTTTTGCTCATCGTTTGATCAAAGATACAGCTCTATATCCTGAGCTGTATCCTGAAACTGTTTTTGCAAATACCTTGCATAACATATTTTCGACACACTTTACTAGCACACTACCTCACTTAACTAATTTGATCACTTAATTGCTTCGGTAATTTTTGACCAAAACAACGGTTGGACACTTCAACTTGTCCACTTGTTTGCGGATGGTACTGTGTAGCCACTCGATGGTTCACATTGTATCTTTCTAGCAATTTCCCAAAATTAAAGTTCTTAAAGTGTGAACCACCATCACTTATTATCACCCTTGGTACACCGAATCGAGTAAAGATGTTGGATTGCACAAACTTGCACACCAGGGAATGATCATTGGTTCTTGTAGCGATAGCTTCAATCCACTTTGTAACATAATCAACCGCAACCAATATGTACAAAAACCCATTTGAGTTAGGGAACGGACCCATGAAGTCTATTCCCCAAACATCAAACACCTCAACCACCAAAATTGGTTGTAAAGGCATTTCATCCCGCTTTGATATGCTTCCAACTTTTTGACAATTGATGCAATTCCAGGCAAACTCGCAAGAATCCTTGAAAATTGTGGGCCAATAAAACCCACATGACAACACCCGGTAACCCGTCTTGTTCCCACTAAAATGCCCTCCACATGCCGACGAATGAGCATGGGTCAAAATCTCTAGTACTTGGATTTCGGGAACACACCTTCTTATCACTTGATCGGGTCCAATTTTAAACAAATCCGGTTCATCCCAAATGTATTGTTTTACTTGACTTAGAAATTGTTGTCTTCTCTTCTTCGTCCAATGATTTGGAATTGCACCCTTGGCCAAATAGTTCACGTAGTGGGCATACCAAGGTGCAACAAAGGTAGAAACGGCCAACAATTGCTCATCGGGAAACCGTTCATTAATCTCACTCGCGTCATCAACACCTTCCAATGGGATCCGAGACAAGTGATCTGCAACAACATTTTCACAACCCTTTTTGTCCCGAATCTCTAGATCGAACTCTTGCAACAAAAGCACCCAACGAATCAACCGGGGCTTTGCATCCTTCTTTTCCATTAAATATCGGACCGCGCTATGATCCGTGATGTGCGTTAGGTGTATATATAGGTTTAAGTATATTTTAAGCCCTTTTACACTTTCTTTAGCCAAGTTTTAAATTTATAAAACACGATATTTACTAACACTAAACACACATATGGGCAAGTGCACCCATCGTGAGCGTAGTATAGTGTTGGTAAGATACCGAGGTCGTCCAAGGACACAAGAGCTTTTAGTACCGGTTTATCCTCAACGTCTAATCAAATCAAAAGTTTAGAAAAAGGTTTTAAACTATGAAAATAAAAACTAACTAAAATGCTGAAAATAAAAATAAAAGAAAAACAGATAGACAAGATGAATCACTTGGTTCCGACTCGTGTTTAGTGTAACCTTTGATTATTTCCGCACTTTTGCACTATTTAAGAGATTATCTTAGTTATTGTAGTAGGCACCTCTTTTGAAGGTGACGTTACCCTCAACCCAGTAGTTTGAGTCAGCAAGGATACAATCCTAAAGGGTCGGATTATTGAAAGATAATTAATTAAGTTATTAATGCATATTGTGGTAGGCCCCTCTTTTGAAGGTGACGTTACCCTCGGCTAAGTAGTCTGAGTCAGCAGGGATACAGTCCTAAGTAGCCGGGTTAAAGTATTAATAGTAGTTTAACTTATGAGGGGATCAAAGAGTTTGGACCCCCGCCATCCAATACCGTTAAGTATTGAAGGAGGTCCTACTAAATTTGACCCAGGTCCTTTGCAGGATCTATACACTAAACAATGGCAAGACTCTTACCAAACCGTTCCCTTAACCCCCGACCAGGTAGCCAACATACCTCCATATAGACCGTGGAGATATGAATGGTGAAAATATTTTATTTTATATAGACAGTAAAATAATGCCAAGACACCACGGACAAACGATAAGGAAGAATCACCTTCAACATAAGGAACTAGTTATTAAAGTCATTAATACATAACCAATTAAAAAGTGCGAAAATATTAAAAATAAAACGTATTACACTAGACACTTTGTCTTCACCAAGTGATGTAAGAGACTTAGGAAAACATGCCCTTGATTGTCAAGAACTCTTACGATCAATCTTGGATCCCGAGACGACTCACACACTCTATGATGGACAATGGATGATGGTGGTGGATGATGGTGTTATGGTGGTGGTGGGTGGTGGGTGAAGTGTGAGAGAGGTGGTGTGCCAAGGGATGGTTTGAGTTTGAGCCAAGCACTCCTATTTATAGGCTGAACAGAAGCTCGGGCACGGCCCCGTGTCCACATCCTTCTCTGTCTTCATTAATTGCTCTTGTCTTTATTAGTTGACCACGGCCCCATGTCTGCTGGGCACGACCCCGTGTGCAGAAGCATATCTGTACTATCAAGATTTGCCTGGATTCTGCGAATCTTATAGTTGACCACGACCCCGTGTCCGCTGAGCACGGCCCCGTGGTGGGCGATGGAAGCTTCTACAACTTTGTCTTTTATGCTGACACTTGGGCACGCCCCCGTGCTCATTGAGCACGGGGCGTGTTCAGCTTCCTGATTTCTTGTTTTGCTTGGGAAGATGCTGTCGTGGGGTCGGGCATGTCACGTTTGTTCCTTTTCTTGTATTTATGTTAGATTTAGCTGCCTTTTTGCTTCTTTTGTTAATTTGAGCTCATTTAATCCTGAAAATACAAAAGGAAGACAAAAACACACTTTTTCCAACATTAGTACTAAAAGGGGTTAGTTTTATGCCACAATTGATGTAATTTATATGTTGCATTTTGCACACATCAAACACCCCCACACTTGAATCTTTGCTTGTCCTCAAGCAAAACTCTTTATAATGTGGCTTTACACTCCCAAATGGAATTGGTAGAAAAGAATGTTTTTGGGCTTGTCATAGAGTGTCGGGATTTCCAAGATTCTTTATTTAGTTTTATTTTTATTTATTTACAATCCTATTCGTCATGATTTATTTAAAACTTTTCATAAGATAAATTACTTATTAGGGCATAACATGTCTCTTTAAAATTCTATTTATATACAAATTCACATACCTCACGGGGGATCACTCAAACTCGGCCGAAGATGTATTTTAGTGAATCACTCGAGAGCGGCATGGAACTTACTCCTACCATAGGCTTGCCAAGCAATCAATCCTCCTCATTTTTAACTATATACCTTTGAAATATCAAGAGGACTTTTGGGTGAAGGGTTAGGCTTGGGTTAAAGGTAGGTGGTTGGGTTAGTGGTTAGTAGAAAAGGGCGAAAAAGCGTAAAAAGCGTCGGTTTTCGAAAGACTTTTTATTTTTGCAATTTTTATTTTGATGAAGCTATTATTCAAACAAAGTTATTTTTGATGAACTTGTTTGTTTATTTCTTTTCTTCATCAACAAAACATAATTTTTTTTTCAAAGTCAAACGAAAAACCGAGCTTGTTACTAAAACAAAAGGTTAAAAATAAAAAGGTTTTGGTGGATGAAAGGGTGTTTGGTTTGGGTTAAGAAATGAAAAGGTTTAGGCTCAAATGGGTTAACTAGGGGGATTTTGGATAGGTGGTAAAAAAGAAAATAATGGTGTAGAAATAAAAAGGGTTAGTCCTAATGCCTCCATCATTTACTTACTCGGGTTTAAGTTGGTAAGGACCGGGAATGTATCGTCGTGGCAAGTTCTAGAGTTGCAAGAACGAAGCGGCTATTCACACAAGAAACGAAAAATGAGCATTTAATTTAAAGATATGTATTTGTATGCTCAATAAAGGCTCAAAACTCACTTTTGTGGGAATGAGTTTTTATGTGATCAAGTATATATAATTAAATTTTAACTAAGCTTGTCATGCCTTTTCATAATTTTCTTATGTTGGTTCTTTTTATCACGACGCTATCGGTTGTAAATTTGTAAAAATATAACCTTTTTAGAATTTGAATTTCCCGAGTTAAACCTAGACAAGTAAAAAAATTGAAATTTTTTTTTGGAAAAAAATTTGGGGTGATTAGCGGTTCCAATAGAGTTTTGTGTAAGGCTTGTAGTTAGGACTTGCAAGATTCAAGGTTTTAGCATCCCCCCCCCCCCCCCCCACACTTAAATTACACATTGTCCTCAATGTGTCCCAAAAATAAATTTTTAGGTTGATTGAATGTGTAAAAAGGTGTGAAAAAACAAAAATTTGTGTTACTGGGCGCTGGACACGGCCCCGTGTTGTCCGGGCACGGCCCCGTGTTCAAGTGCCAGTAACAAAAATTAAACAAAAGAAACAGAAGCCTGGACACGGGGGCGTGTTGGGTGAACACGACCCGTGTCCAGTTTACCTGAACTGGGTCATTTCTGCAGACTGTGCAGCACGGGGCCGTGTTGGGCGGACACGGCCCGTGCTGAACTTACTGTTAATGAAGAAAATTGTCGGATGGCCCTGTTTTCCTGCATGGGGTGTTGGTTCAAGTTTCCTTTGTTATCCTTTGCCATCCTCAGTGTATTTTATTCGTTTCAACACCATCCAAACACCATATTAACTAAAACCAGCATTCGTTAAGTCATAGAGAGAATTACATAATAGTCCTAAAAAATGGAAAATAAAGCAGAAAATAAAAGTTAATGGTCCTAAATTAGATAGGTCAAGTGATACGTAAAATCATCCTAAGGAGTTCTACTTCTACAATAAGAACCAAAATTCCGGAAATAGTCTTCTAATATCTAAAAGTCTTGTAGAACTCCGAGCCGAGGGGCGTTTAAAGCCATTCTTCTATCTCTCTTGGGAGGAAGAAGGCAGCGTCATTCTCTTCAACATCTTGTGGAGGAGGAGCGACACCGACCGGAACCCCTTGTAGCACTTCCCGAGGGGGCTCCGGATGCATGGCGTACCACTCGGCCGGTATGATGACTTCAGGAACCACATTCCATGCCCTTTGGGTAATGATTGGTACCAAAGGAGGAGAAGCGAGAATGTTCAACCTTTGGTGCAAAAGGTTGACCTCTCGAAGACATCCTTCTAGTCCCACCGTCAAATGATTAATACGGTCAACCAATGCCTCTTCCACCCCTGTCATTTCATCAAGGGCCTCTCTTAAGGCGTAAACATAGTTTACAAGAGAATCTTCAACCGTTGATGACCTTCTCCCTTGTCGGTTGTTTCTGGAGTGTGATGAAGATGTTCCGCTAGTTCTGCTCGCTATTCTGAGAAAACAAACCGAGAAGAGTTCAACTTTATGAAATCAGTACTTCGGACACGGCCCCGTGTTCAACGGACACGACCCGTGTTCAAATGTTTGTAGAGTTTTTTGGACAAGGGATCTTGGAGTTTTAATTTGTTTTCATGATGTTTAAAACGTTTTTAAGCAGAAACAACTTAAAACATTGTTGTAGAACTTATTTTTAACAAGATCCCATGAATAAAAATCTAACAAACATCTCACTAAAGCTTGAAATTATGGAGATTTCAAGTTTTAATGGAAGCATGAAGGAAAATTGAAGAAGATGGAAGTGGATAAAAGAGGAAAGGACAAGAAGGGTGTTGAGAAACTTCTTTTAGAAAATACCTAGGATGGTATGTGAGAATATTCCCCAAATCTATGTCCCTTGAATGGTTCAAATGTGCAGGATTCTTGGCTGCATTTATAGAAAACGACAGTACGCTGCACACGGCCCCGTGTCGGCTGGACACGGCCCCGTGTTCAGGGGGAATCCAGACACATTTTGTCCGTATTCTGACACGAAATCAGACGGGAATCTTTGAGTGGACACGGGAGCGTGTTGACCTGGACACGGCCCCGTGTCTAGAAGCTGTCTTATGGAGTTTGCCTAATTTTAAGGAACTTATCCGGATCGGGTGGTTCCTTACTAGATGGAACAACCCCAAAGTACCTAAGATACCTTAATTGTTCTAGATTGAGACGAGAACGCAAGAGGTTGTCGGTGAGGGTGATTCCTATGCTATATGTAGGTGGACAAGTCCAACCCTTTCCCGGGCTCTCGTTAAAGAAGGTGTATGCCGAATCGCTCAGGTCTATGTATGCATCGAACGAAGTCGATGGGGAGTCCTTCACAGCACAATCGGCACAGGGACGACTATCGCTCAAGTCCTCACTAGAGTTAGAAGTATCGTCGGGGACAACGAAGTTGTTTGAATGCGATTCCAACACTTCTTCTTGGTTATCATCTTGAGATAAATTATTGAAATCTACCCTAAGTTCTTTTAACCAATTAAGAATTAGATCTTCTAATTGAAATAGTTCATCAAGAAGCATTTCTCCTAGAAAATCTGGTTGGGAGCATTCGAGGGAGAGATAGGGATTGTTTTTACCTTCGCCCCTCTTAAGGATACAAGGAAACGATGGGTCTATATAGTGGGGCTTATAATTTAGAAAATAACATTCTAATTCCTTATGGGTACCACCACATATTTGACACCACGTACCATAAGAGTGTCGAAAGTAAAAAGTATCAGTATCACTCATGTTTGTGTCAGAAATTACCAACCGTCGGGATCTTACGGTTCTGTTTTCAGTAACTAAATCTTGGGCACGGGGCGTGTTGAGTGGGCACGGCCCCGTGTTCAGCTTACTGTCTGACTTAAAACAGGATTGCCAGTTCCAATGATTGGGAACGGGGCTTGTTCAGCAGGCACGGCCCGTGCTAAGTTCTGCAGAAGCTGAAAAACTAAGAAAAATCCTTAAAAAATAGAAAAACAAAAAAAAAATGATTAGGCCGTTGATTCCTAACTTTCTTAAAATCCTTGTGTTCTAGGCAACGGCGCCAAAAACTAGATGTGCGTTAGGTGTATATATAGGTTTAAGTATATTTTAAGCCCTTTTACACTTTCTTTAGCCAAGTTTTAAATTTATAAAACACGATATTTACTAACACTAAACACACATATGGGCAAGTGCACCCATCGTGAGCGTAGTATAGTGTTGGTAAGATACCGAGGTCGTCCAAGGACACAAGAGCTTTTAGTACCGGTTTATCCTCAACGTCTAATCAAATCAAAAGTTTAGAAAAAGGTTTTAAACTACGAAAATAAAAACTAACTAAAATGCTGAAAATAAAAATAAAAGAAAAAACAGATAGACAAGATGAATCACTTGGTTCCGACTCGTGTTTAGTGTAACCTTTGATTATTTCCGCACTTTTGCACTATTTAAGAGATTATCTTAGTTATTGTAGTAGGCACCTCTTTTGAAGGTGACGTTACCCTCAACCCAGTAGTTTGAGTCAGCAAGGATACAATCCTAAAGGGTCGGATTATTGAAAGATAATTAATTAAGTTATTAATGCATATTGTGGTAGGCCCCTCTTTTGAAGGTGACGTTACTCTCGGCTAAGTAGTCTGAGTCAGCATGGATACAGTCCTAAGTTGCCGGGTTAAAGTATTAATAGTAGTTTAACTTATGAGGGGATCAAAGAGTTTGGACCCCCGCCATCCAATACCGTTAAGTATTGAAGGAGGTTCTACTAAATTTGACCCAGGTCCTTTGCAGGATCTATACACTGAACAATGGCAAGACTCTTACCAAACCGTTCCCTTAACCCCCGACCAGGTAGCCAATATACCGTGGAGATATGAATGGTGAAAATCTTTTGTTTTATATAGACAGTAAAATAATGCCAAGACACCACGGACAAACGATAAGGAAGAATCACCTTCAACATAAGAAACTAGCTATTAAAGTCATTAATACATAACCAATTAAAAAGTGCGAAAAGATTAAAAATAAAAAGTATTACACTAGACACTTTGTCTTCACCAAGTGATATAAGAGACTTAGGCAAACATGGCCTTGATTGTCAAGAACTCTTACGATCAATCTTGGATCCCGAGACGACTCACACACTCTATGATGGACAATGGATGATGGTGGTGGATGATGGTGTTATGGTGGTGGTGGGTGGTGGGTGAAGTGTGAGAGAGGTGGAGTGCCAAGGGATGGTTTGAGCTTGAGCCAAGCACTCCTATTTATAGGCTGAACAGAAGCTCGGGCACGGCCCCGTCTCCAGTGGGCACGGACCCGTGTCCACATCCTTCTCTGTCTTCATTAATTACTCTTGTCTTTATTAGTTGACCACGGCCCCGTGTCCGCTGGGCACGACCCCGTGTGCAGAAGCATATTTGTACTATCAAGATTTGCCTAGATTCTGCGAATCTTATAGTTGACCACTACCCCGTGTCCGCTGAGCACGGCCCCGTGGTGGGCGATGGAAGCTTCTACAACTTTGTCTTTTATGCTGACACTTGGGCACGCCCCCGTGCTCATTGAGCACGGGGCGTGTTCAGCTTCCTGATTTCTGGTTTTGCTTGGGAAGATGTTGTCGTGGGGTCGGGCATGTCATGTTTGTTCCTTTTCTTGTATTTATGTTAGATTTAGCTGCCTTTTTGCTTCTTTTGTTAATTTGAGCTCATTTAATCCTGAAAATACAAAAGGAAGACAAAAACACACTTTTTCCAACATTATTACTAAAAAATGGTTAGTTTTATGCCACAATTGATGTAATTTATATGTTGCATTTTGCACACATCAATCCGAATACACGATCACCTTGCTCCCCCAAATGTAGGATCTAAACTTGTCCAAGGCACACACCACCGCTAATAATTCTTTCTCGGTTGTGGTGTAATTCAGTTGCGCCTTGGACAAAGTTTTACTTGCATAGTAAATTACCACCGGCTTCTTATCAATTCTTTGGCCCAAAACCGCTCCAATGGTAGTGTCGCTAGAATCACACATAATCTCAAACGGCTTCAATCAATCCGGTGGTTGCAAGATAGGAGCTTTCACCAACTGTTCCTTCAACACACGAAACACTTGCAAACATTCGTCAGTAAAATCAAATGGAACATCTTTCAATAATAAATTACATAAAGGTTTTGTAATTACACTAAAACCCTTAATGAATCTTCTATAGAACCCAGCGTGTCCCAAAAATGATCTCACCCCCTTAACATTCTTTGGTGGGGGTGGAGATGAAATTACCCGAATCTTTGCTTTGTCTACCTCCATTCCCCGGTCCGATATCACATGCCCCAACACTATACCCTCTTGAACCATAAAATGGCTTTTTTTCCAACTTAGCACCAAGTTTGTCTCAACACACCTTTTTAAAACTTTTTCTAATTCGTCAAGACAAGAGTCAAAACTTGGGCCAAAGATGGAAAAATCATCCATAAACACTTCAAGAGACTCCCCGACCATGTCCGAAAATATACTCATCATACATCTTTGGAATGTGGCCGGGGCGTTACATAGTCCAAATGGCATTCGCCGAAAAGCAAATGTACCATATGGACATGTAAACGTGGTTTTGTGTTGGTCGTCCGGGTGAATAGCAATTTCGTTATAACCCGAATACCCATCCAAGAAACAATAGTATTTTTTACCCGAAAGTTTTTCAATTATTTGATCAATGAAGGGTAACGGAAAATGGTCTTTAGAGGTAGCGGCGTTTAGTTTTCTATAATCGATGCAAACTCGCCACCCGGTGACCGGTCGGGTGGCAATTTGCTCGCCTTGTTCGTCTTTTATTACCTGGATGCCGGCCTTTTTAGGCACTACCTGAGTCGGACTTACCCACGCACTGTCTGAAATGGGATAGATGATCCCCGCATCCAACCACTTGATCACTTCTTTCTTTACCACTTCTCTCAAGTTCGGGTTCAACATTCTTTGTGTTTCACGGGTTCGCTTCGCATCTTCACTTGTAATGATCTTGTGCATTACAATGGATGGACTAATACCCTTCAAGTTGGCTATCGTCCATCCAATTGCCGCCTTATTAGCCTTCAAAACCCGCAATAATTCTTCTTCTTGAGCTACCGCCAAATTAGAAGCAAGGATCACCGGTAAGGTGTCATTCTCCCCCAAAAATGCATATTTTAAATGTTTCGGTAGCTCTTTCAATTCCACATTTGGTGGACATTCCAATGAAGGTTTTGTACCCGAATCAATTCCCACCGGTAAAGTCTCCGTTTGGTGTTCTTTCACCACGAGAGCCTCTTGCTCCTTCTCTTCTACTTCCAACGCACATGCATGAACCTGCAAAGACACATCACAAACACAAGATTCCAAAACCTCTTCCTCATACTCCTTCGGGTCGTATCCATCTATAAAATCTTCTAGAAAACACTCATCACCAAAAACATTAGCACCGTTAGTAAAAACATTTAATCTCATTTTCCTATTACCGAATGTCATGTCGACCGTACCATATCGACAATCAATAACGGTGTGTGCGGTGTTCAAAAATGGCCGACCCAAAATAACATTTTGTTGTTGAATTGGGTCCGAGGATGAGTAATCTAACACAAGAAAATCAACGGGATAATAAAATTCATCAACTTTAACTATCACATCCCGCACAATACCCCGAGGAAGTTTATGAGACAAATCGGCTAATACCACCGTTGTCTCGACCCGTTTCAATGGACCAAATTCGTATTGGTCATATAACCCCCCCGGTAAGATACTTACTCCGGCTCCAAGATCTTATAACGCCCTTGCAGTTTGAAAATTTCCCACTTGAATGTTAATAAGAGGCGTTCCCGGATCTTGTAGCTTAGGAGGAAGATCTCCTTTCAACACCGCGCTTACCCGCTCCGTCAAGTCAACCAATTTAGGCACTTTTTATTGCCTCTTTTGGGTACACAATTCTTTCAAAAACTTGGCGTAAGCAGGTACCTGTTTTATTGCTTCAAGTAGAGGAAGATTAATTTTAACTTGCTTGAAAACCTCCCACATTTCTTCCTTTTGAGGACCCCGTTTTGAAATAAAATTTTTCCTACCCGGATCTAATAAAGCCGAGGGGAATGGTACTTGACTAGATCCCCCATCCTCATTTTTATTTTCTTTTTCTTTATTAATTTTGGGTTTTTCAAAATTGGATTTTTTAGAAGAATTGTTAGATGTTTCATTTTCTTCCTCACTCTCTTGACCCGTTATGTCTTCAACCAAATCCGGTGAAGGATTGGTTTTGTACTCTTTCCCACTTCTCAAAACACTTACATGATGAATATTAACATTGTTACCTCTAGAAGTATTATGAGACAGGTTTACCTTAGTGTCGCTTGGTAATTGACCTTTATTTTTTTCAAGTCCGCCACTTCGGTTGCGAGTTAACCCATTTGGGTGGTCAAAGTTTGAATTGCTTTGTCTCGGGCCTCATCCTTTTGCATACGTGCATCATCCATTTGGTTCCTCTTTTGCATCTCTGCTTGCATGTTCTTTAACATTTCCATCATCTCGTTTCCACCCGAAGACCCCCCTTGTTCTTGACCCGTTTGATATTGTCTTTGGTACCCTTGATTGTTCCCACCTCGATATCCACTTTGATTATTGTAAGTTTGGCGCGAACCAAAGTTACCTTGACTTCCTTGAAAATTCGGGTTTACTTGATTTGAGGGATTCCTATACCGAAAATTTGGGTGGTTTCTCAACCCGGGGTGGTAAGTGTTAGAATTCATGTTGTAATTTCTACCACCCCCTCCTTGACCTTGCACAGCATGAACCTCTTCATATTGCCCTTCACCTCCTTGGCAATTTTCAGCCGCATGTCCTATCTCATTACAAATAGCATAAACATCATAAATTTGGTTAGAAGTTTGAACATTGCCATCGTGTACCGCATGCACTTGAGTTCGGGTAATGGCCGGTCGTGCTCTCCTTGACGCTTGAGCTTTTCTTTTTGATGTAATTGCCATTTGCTCCAAAAACTCCCAATCATCATGCTCGTAGTTTATACCAAAAGTACCATTCGTGATGGACATTAAATCGCGAGCATCTTCAGCACTTAACCCCTCATGGAAAGCATTCATTAATTCCCAAAGTTCTATCCCATGGTGAGGGCAATTCTTAATCATCATGTTGAAACGTTCAAAGGCCTCATGAAACATATCACCTTGTTGTTGTTGAAAACTCCTCAACCCCTTCCTAGCATTATTGGTTGTAGGACCGGGTTTGGGGACCGAAACCGTGATTCTTGTGATTATGTTCAAAGACGGAAGAGATTAGCAATGATAAACAAACAACTTTGTATTAATCCGGTAGTATAACATTACAAGTCGGCCCGATTACATGATAACCGAACTAATACCAAAGGAGTATACATTCGGGGAGAGATCAAGTGGTGATCTCTCCCAGACACACTGAAGCTCACAGGGAACTCTCAAATGAGCTCCCCTATTCTCTCTTAGTCTTGCAAATGACAAAGTGTTGGTATTTATACCCAACACAGGTTGTATGGTCGAAGGATCTAACTGATTGATCGATAGATCATCTGTCGATCATCCAGCTATCGAAAGATACACATATACCTCGAAGGATGACATATCCTTCGAGGTCCATCTTCATCTATCGATGGATATCTTTCGAGCTCATCGAAGGATATACACAATCCTTCGATGCCTTATCCTTCGACACCAAACATTTTACAACCATAATCTAACAGTTTGTCTAGCAAAACCCACACGGTCAACCGAATAACCCTCTCGTTTGACCACTTCAAACGAGCGGGTCTATACACGTTCGATAGACCGTTTCACTAACTATTACAAATTCAGTGTAAAAATAAAACTAATCTATTCGACAAGCATCGGACACAAAATCTGCATCAACAAATTCCCCCGTGTCCGTTGCTGTCGAATGCTGAAAATGCAACTGCAATCGATCTTCAGTCAAGTATTCATCTTCTCTGTGGTAACAAATTCCCCCTTGACCGATGATCCAGGTAAGTAGTATCTTGATGCTCCTTGTATAATATTTCCCCCTTAAAGTACGCGTATCCGTGTTGGGTGTTGTGCAATTTCCTCAATTGACCGATCTTCCGCTGATCTTCCAATACTCCAACCGGCATTTGATAAGGGTTCCAATCTTTAAGAACTGCATCAAGTCTTGATCTTGTCATGAGAACTCTATTTCATACAAGCATACTACATTGATAGAGATTTCTGGTGAACTGTCTTCTGTAAACCGTCTTTGTGGAATCGACCAAGTAATGCACTTTAATCTTCAGCATCAACACTCAGGAAAGTCAGCTAGACCAAGTGTATCCCTTGCAAGCTCAACCAGCATGCTTAGTTGAACTACATCCAGATCTCATTGTCTCGCCTTTGTGAAGTTGACCACGTAATGCACTACGGATCTTCAGCATCAGTACTCAGGAAGTCAGCTAGACCAAGTACATCGTTTGCAAACTCAACGAATTGAGTTACCCCCAGATCCCTGTAAAATCCCAAAGAAACATCAAACCCAAAACCGAATCCTGCAGGTCTTCAGCCTTGAACTATCAACTTTCATTAAGATTCCCCAGGTCTTCAGTGAACAGCGCTTTTGTAACTACTGTAGACTTTAGAAACCTGTATTTTTCCGTGCAAAACCCTTCACGCTGGCTGGAGAATTAATTAAAATCCTCAAATATGTGTCTATGCAAAACATTCCACTCCGAACCGTTAGTATCACCAGAAAATCACAAACTCTACCACCTGTGATTGCGTTTAGAAATTTACCGAAGAAATTCAATTTTTATCCCCCCATTTCTTTGGTAAAATCTCTAAACCTTAACAGATTCTCTCCACTTCAAAGAAACTGTCGTCAAATGTTCACCAATTCCCTCCACTAAGCGGAACTGTCGTCAATCTTTATTGAATGTTCTCGGTTCCGAAAAATCACGAAAACGACTTTCTTCTTTGCATATTCTAGTTGAATAAGAACGTCCCCTAGTACCCCGTAGGATCCGACTTGTATCCCTCCAAAGACTTTGTGAACTCGTTAGGACCGGTATTGACATTCTAGGTTCATGCATTAGTTACCAAATGCGAGAATATGACAATAAACAAAAAAGATTTCTTCGTTGCATATTCTAGTTGATAAAGAAATATCGCCTAGTACCCCGTAGGATCCGACTTG
Source organism: Helianthus tuberosus (assembly GCA_030545235.1). Classification (NCBI taxonomy): domain Eukaryota; kingdom Viridiplantae; phylum Streptophyta; class Magnoliopsida; order Asterales; family Asteraceae; genus Helianthus; species Helianthus tuberosus. The sequence continues at coordinate 2,176,803 of JARYGA010059793.1, forward strand.
TATCCCTCCAAAGACTTTGTGAACTCGTTAGGACCGGTGTTGACGTTCAAGGTTCATACGTTCGTCTTCAAATGCGAGAATATGACAATAAACAAAATGCTTTCGAACATTTACGAATAACCGGTAACAATCATAAACATTGACGTGCGGAAGTGAACATACCGTTTTTGGCCCATAATAGTCGCGTCACCACTTTTGCCATTTGCATCGGTAACCGTGACTACCCCACAATTTTCAAAATATCATCATCTTTTGTTTTCATCATTCCGCATCATCTCGCGCGCTCCCAAAACCCGTACGAATTTTGACCTTGATATTTAGAAGTGCGCTTCAAATCAACTCCGCAAATACCCGACCCCCACTTTCCAACTCAAGAATAGAGACGGGTCCATAACTCTAAGTCTCAGCTAAACATTTGATCCATAAACCCAATGCCAACCCATGATTTTAAATTCAATAAAGTTGAATTCTAAATCAATAAAGTTGAATTTTAAAATCGATAAATAGATCAAAAATTTGTGAATTCTAATTAAGTTTCCCATGAAGACTTAATTTGTTCTTGGTTTCATAAAAGTCCACTAACAGTTGAGTGGATGCCAAATTGGTGAGTGCCACGAAGAATGGATCCAACTTTTAGTCTTTGTTTAATTTTCAATTGAACAAAAGTTAGTGGATCTTCAAGTTGGGCTTGAGTATTCGTCCAGTAACTCTCTTCGTTGACTAATGAGCCCACCTAGCATCCCACAAACTTGATCACATGCATGAGGCCCGCCTAGCAACCGCCAACATACCTTTGTTTTAAAAAGAGATAAGGTTAAAAGGCTGATATTATGTACAGCCTCCACCCAAAAGTCAACACCCTAATTTTTAATAAACATCACCAGCCGACATCACTCATGTACAGACCCCATTCTTCTTTCTCTCTTTTCTGCGATAACCAAAGAACAAGAGCAGACAACTCAAACCCCAACCATGTGCGGACACCTACCTCTTTCTCTCTCCTCAATCTCTTCGATACAACAACAGCAGCACCATCATCTTTCAAGATCTGTTCAATCTTTCGAGCCCCAAACAGCATCCTTCGAGATCTGAGGATGATCCTTCGACCAAAGATGACCTTTCAAAAAGCTGATGATCCTTCGAAACAGATGAGAAGTAAAGGTGATCTTTCGAATTGTTTAGATGACCCTTCGAAACAAAACAGAGCTGATCTTTCGAATTTATTTAGGAGTAAAAGTGACCCTTCGAAGTTGTTAGGTGATAAAGGGATCTTTCGAATTGTTGATCTGACCCTTCGAAATCAGTTTAAGCTTTCGAGCATACTTTTACATCTTTCGAAACATGAAGGCACCAAGAACATCAAGAACACAGGAGACTGTGTAAATCTGATGATTGATGAAAACACTTTGTATACGATTTTTGATGATGATAACTTGTTTATTTAGGTGAAAAACATAAAACCCAACACTCGTTTCAGCACAGATCTGAATAATCGGGTCCAGATCTGAGTTTTTCTCATTTTCACCCAACTTTACATCTTGAACAAAAAGCACAAAAATCACAGATCTAGAGCACATGTGACTTAGTAAACGGTTAGATTTACTAAATCGGGCACCATGGCTCTGATACCACTTGTAGGACCGGGTTTGGGGACCGAAACCGTGATTCTTGTGATTATGTTCAAAGACGGAAGAGATTAGCAATGATAAACAAACAACTTTGTATTAATCCGGTAGTATAACATTACAAGTCGGCCCGATTACATGATAACCGAACTAATACCAAAGGAGTATACATTCGGGGAGAGATCAAGTGGTGATCTCTCCCAGACACACTGAAGCTCACAGGGAACTCTCAAATGAGCTCCCCTATTCTCTCTTAGTCTTGCAAATGACAAAGTGTTGGTATTTATACCCAACACAGGTTGTATGGTCGAAGGATCTAACTGATTGATCGATAGATCATCTGTCGATCATCCAGCTATCGAAAGATACACATATACCTCGAAGGATGACATATCCTTCGAGGTCCATCTTCATCTATCGATGGATATCTTTCGAGCTCATCGAAGGATATACACAATCCTTCGATGCCTTATCCTTCGACACCAAACATTTTACAACCATAATCTAACAGTTTGTCTAGCAAAACCCACACGGTCAACCGAATAACCCTCTCGTTTGACCACTTCAAACGAGCGGGTCTATACACGTTCGATAGACCGTTTCACTAACTATTACAAATTCAGCGTAAAAATAAAACTAATCTATTCGACAAGCATCGGACACAAAATCTGCATCAACATTGGTCTTTTGAGCGGTGTAAAATTCATCTAAGAAAATTTGTTGTATCTCCGCCCATGAGTAGATGGATGCCGAAGGTAGAGTGTAAAACCACTTCTTTGCCTTGTCTTCCAAAGAAAATTGGAATAGTACCAGTTTGACATCATCGGCCGAAAAACCTTGACTCCCCAAGAGTGTTGCAAATCGAGTCATAAGCCTCCAAATGAAAATAAGGCTCCTCCGTTGCTAGACCCTTATATTTTGGCAAGCTTTGCAATGAATTGGTTCTCACCTCAAATGTCCTCCCTTGATTATTGTGAGGAATAACTACCGGTGAAGGATTGTGAGTGATCATCGGCCTAAAATGCGCTTCAATGCCTCTCGCATGTTCTCTAAGATGTCATCTTGGTACACCCAACCGACCCCATGGATGAATAGGACCCATTGGTCTTTGTATATGTCCTTGAGGTACATGTGGTTGAAATTGATGTTGTGGCATCGGTGGGTGTTGAATTGTCCTTTGGAATTGTGGTTGTGCATTTTGTGGACGAACTTGTTGCAATGGTATAGGACGTTGCACTTGTGGCCCTTGTGGCCTTGGCCGAATATGTTGTGGTATAAGTTGTTGTTGTGGAATTCTACCAACATTTGGCATTCCTTGAGTTTGACCTTGTACATAAGAAAACTCCCCTTGATCTCCATCACCCCCATATGCATATCCTTCTTCCTCATAACCCTCAAAATCTTCATACCCTTCTTCATATCCATCTCCTCCTATACCCGAAGATTGCCCAAATGGAAAAGATGAATATTGGAAACCCGATTGGTTCTGTGGTCTAAATGATGAAGTAGCATGGACAACAGTTGAACTTTGTGGTAGTTTATAGGTTGAAGATGATTGACCTAAAGCTGGGAAGAAATGGGAAAATGATGGAATTGTAGTAGCAGGGTTAAAGGTGAGTGTAGGTTCATCTTGGGTGGTAATAGGTTGTGTAGTGTTGGTTGGTGTAACATCATGAGGTGGAGTAGGGTCGGTAGTAGTGTTAGGCATGGTGGTATTTGGTGAGGGTTGTGTTGATGATGGTATGAATGGTTGTATAGGCTCACCCGTAGTGGGTGGTGGTGGTGGATCCATATATCTAAGTGGTGTAATTGGTGTAGTTGGTGTTGTTGGTGAACCGCTGATTTTGCTCTCTCTTAACAAGACTCTGTTTCCTCTTAAAGTTCGCTCAATTTCTGGATCAAATGCCAATGGCGATAGCTTGTGAGAGCTTCTAGTACGCATGCACCTGTAAATACCTGCACAATAACACACCCAGCGTAAACCAGAAAAATAACAACTAAAAGAGATAAAAAAAAAATAACACACGTTGCGCACTACTCCCCGGCAACGGTGCCAAAATTTGACGTGATGTCGTGGTCACAATCAAATTTAATCCAATTACTACTAAATAGATAGTGGCAAGTGGGTATCGAACACAGGGAGTTTGTGGAATATGTGTTATTTGAAGGTTTATCTAAGTTAACTAAAATTAAACTAAATGCAATAAAAGTAAATTTCAAGAGTTGGTTTGATTAATTTGTGTAGGATCGAGAAACGACCAAAACGAGTCTTTCAAAAGAGTTCTAAACCAAAACGAGAGGCGGAATCAGACGTTTCGGTGTTGGTTCAGCTTGATTTGCACTAGAAAGTAGTTTAACCGTCTTGTTTATTGATATGACACGTTTACAGACCTGTAGACACTTCAGCAGAGCTTCGCTGCTGGAATGGAGAAACGTTACAAATGAAATGACAACATGACCTATTTATAGAGAGCTCCACTCCACATGGACTGGATACACCACTCCACATGGACTGGACACATGCCACTCCACATGGACTGGACATAAGCCACTTCACATGGACTGGACACATGCCACTCCACATTGACTGGACAGTTCAGCTCCGTTTCCTGTTTCTTTCGTTCTATACGTCTATGACTATCAATTCTAGTACATGACTCGATACAAGACGAAGTCAACAGACATATGCACCAACAGACTCCCCCTTGGATGTTGACGAAGTCTTCGGTACTAGTCTTCAGTATGTCGAGTCTTCAGCCTTGATCAGTCGTCTCGCTCTTTCCAAAGAATCTGACAGAGTAAGCATCCTTCATTCTCTATTCTTTTCGACTCCAGAATCTCCACTTGGCTCTTATCTCACTCTAATTCTCTTGATCAGATCTTTTAACATCATCAACTCTTCTCCCCCCCAGATGTTGATCTACTAGCAGACTCCCCCTTAAATTGTTCCGGGATTGTAGTCTTAAATCATTCTTGTTTCAAGATCGTGATCTGGCTCTCAATTAGCTCAGTAATCAAAATTTAGCTAACCTGCACATTCTCTACCTCAAAGTAAATTTCACAAATTTAAAATTTAACAAAGTTAATCTAACTTGAAGGTATTAAACAATCAATAAATGATTTTACAATGTTAATCTTTGATAAACCACTTGAAGAAATGTCATTTTTCTTTTCAAACAAATTTTTCATTTCAACATCTCAAACACACTCTCCCAACCCTTATGTCGTCATGTTTAGCACTTGGAATTTTGAAAATCAGCTTTTTCAAACATCAGTTGTCGAAAATCTTTTTGACTTTTTCAAAAATTATGCTAAAACACTCCAATTTTTTTTATATATATATAACAGAAAAGTAGTAAAGAAATATTTACAAACAATATTTTTGTGAGTTTGTGTAAGAGGATCATATCAGTTTTTGAGACAAATCACCAACACCGTTAAGCTTTAAACATTTTAAGTTCTAAACGATTCACTTAGATTGTCAGTATACTGATCCATTTAAATTTTCACACAAATTTCAACTGTTTCGAGATACGAGATTAATGTTTTAGATACTTAAACTTATTCGCGTGTCCCACCTCAGAATATACTCCCGTATCCAGATCCCAATATTCAGTCTTACAGGTGAATATACCTAGATGATATCTATAAGGGGTTAAATTGCGAGGGCCATGAGAGCTCCGGCTATTGCTTCCGCAAAATCAGAGAGATGATGGCTTCGACTTTTGGTGTGTTCCCTTTAGAGAATCTTTTCTTCAACAGCACATGATTAGCATTTTTCAATGTTTCATCATTTTTTATGCTGAGGGGGGTGCTTTTATTTCAAGCAAGCGAAAAGTATTATACGGGGACTAGGCCATTGTTTCCGCAAAATCAGAAGTCCCAGGATAATACCCCAGATATCACTAAGCATAAAGACCTAGTATCTCAGAAAGAGGGACCTTTCAAACAAGATTTCGGGGGTTACCCATATATCCGAGAGATGTTCCCCACGATATAAGCAAGTTTGAAATTTAGGTTTATATCTCGACACAATCTACTAAATGTGCAAAAACCTACTGGCATATCATCAGTGAGACCGTTTATCACGTTTGACTTTCCAATTCTTTAGCATGCCGTGATAGTCCACTGATGTACTATCATTTCCTCTTTTCTCAACAAAACTCATTTTTGATTTTATCATGTTTTTGAATTTTTCAAATTTTCAAATGTTTTTGGATTTTCTGAAATTTCTTACTCCCCCTAAAATTCAAAATCATTTAAAGGAAATTTGAAAACAAACTATACAAATAAAGTGACAACTGATATCGAATCACTTCAGATCGCCATCCACTTGGCATAAACAATCAGAACTCCCCCTTTCAACAAACTATTTTCCCATTGTGATTTCAAAATACTTAAGTTTGTTTTAATCAAATGGTTTTTCCAGAAAATTAGTTTCGTTGATTTTACCACTTGGAAGTTAGGGGTTCATCACATTGTTTCTCAATCATTTGTGGGAAAAACAAGTACAACTTAATGTCCTTGATTTACCACTTGTAAGTGAAAACCTTCTTCAACCTCTTGTAGGTTCACTTCTCAACCAAAACCACTTGTAAATCAAAATATAACAATATAAAGATATCACCTGTAGATTTACCAACCAAACAATTTAAGAATGATGCCAATTCCTGCTCCACTCTTACCAACCTGGGAGCTCCGGCAAGTCAGGTTTTTCAAGTAAAAAACACAGACACCCAAGCCTGACCAGCCTTGGGTGTAACCAACTCATCTGCAGTTGGGTTGTAAGTTGCCTTCTTAGATTTATAAAAATCTTTAGCCCCTTTAACCTTCCCCTCGATGGTGGTTCAGTTTTATCAACAACTATTTCTTTGAGTTTTTCTGAGACTCCCTGTTTTGTGTTGGTTGCCTTTGGACAGTTCCAGGCGATATGACCAACTTCTTGACACCTGTAACAGGTTCTTGTCTCTTTTCTCTGATGAGCTTCATACTTTGCAATCTTCTGTTTTTCAGCTAAGAACTCTTTATTTGTTTGTCCCCAGAAAGAGCTCTTCTTTTCATCCTCAGGTGAAATACCTTAAACGAATTTTGTATTTGTTTTAAAAATTTTCTCATTTTTATGATTTTCTGGTGGAGTAAAACCCAATCCTTTCTTTTTGAAATTACCATTATGCTTTGGTTTCTTTTGAAAACCAGAACCAGAATTGTAACCCATTTTCTTATTTAATCTTTGTTTAATTCTTGAGGTGTAAGGTCTAGGTTTTGCAGAAAGATTTTCATCTTTTATTTCAGAAATATTAATTTCTGTTAATTTGAAAACCTTTTTAATCATTTCTGTTTTAACACCTCTTATTGGAAACTCTTTATCAAAATATAATTTGTCAGAATCATTCAAAGTATATGCAACTTCAAATGTTTCGCCATTCAAATTGGATTTTGACAACAAAAATTCTTTACTATAAACCCGTTTTCCCGACGACTTTGAAATCTTGACAGACGAACTCGAACTTCCAGACTCGGACATTGACTCGGACTCCTCATCCTTATCCAACACCTGATCGACCATCTTTTTTATTAACTCAGACTCATGATCTGTGTCAGACGCTGTGAACGTGATGTCAATACTATCTGGTAACATGTCGGTTATCTCAGACTCTAACTTTATATTGATTGCCTTTTTTACTTGTTCCTCATTTGGTTTTCTAGGCGAATACCCTTCCCAAATCGGAGGCGGACACTTGTTATAACTGACACTCTGTTTTTTACCAGTATCCTTTTTCTTCGGCTTCTTGTCGTCAAAAGCTTCAAAACCTTCAACAGTTGGATAAATTCTGTCAATTAAGTAATCAGAACTTGAATAACTTTTCAGTAATCGTCTGATTCTTTCATTTTTCAACTTTTTCAATTTCCAACTCCTGCTTCAACTTAGCACACTCTTCAATGTAGTAATTTATCTCTTTTTGTTTGGACATCATTGTTGCATTCATCATTGTCAAAGCATCTTCTCTTTCAGAGTTTGTCTTCTGCAAACTATTCACAGTTTTGTTCAACACATCATACGATTCTTTCACATTCTTGACATCAAACAACAACTTCTCTTTCAACTTTTCAAGCTCACTAAACCTTTCATCTTTATCTTCACATTGTTTGCAAGGTTCCAAACATGTAAGACAAGGTTTTGTGACTTCAACAATCTTTTCAATCTCCACAATCTTCTCGACTTCAACTACCTTTTCCACTTCAACTATCATCTCAACAATCTTAACTTCTTTCGTTTCTTTAGCAGCTTTTCTCTCTTTAAGTTTCTTCAATTTGTCTGCAAAATAAAATTCAAAACTGCAGAAGATAAATGAGTTTTTCCAATGTGTATCTGTTCAACTTCTTCATCATCATCACTAGTATCTGTTGAACTATTTTCAGAAGAAACAGATTCTTCATCTTCACTTTTCTCTTCATCAGATAACACTGCTATCCATTCTTTCATCAAATCTGGCTTTTGAACAATTTGAGCAATGAAAGCTTTAAAATCCCTATTCTCATCCCCAAACTTATCCCAGCTAAATCCTGGAGCCATTTTCTCATCGTCTTGATCAATGATAATAAGCTTTCTTGTTTGCATCTTCGATCATTTTCCCATGAGCAGTTTGTGAATCCTTTTGTTGATGTGGTTGATGAGCAACTTGTTGATATATAGCCTTCCGATAATAATCATGGCCACCAAACAGATTCTTTGCTCCATTTGCTTCTTGATTTTTGCATTCTCTTTTGAAATGACCTTTCTCCCTGCATCGAAAACAAGTAACTTTAGATTTATCAAAACCCAAAGTAGAAACATGTGCATCCAAGAAATCATTTCTTCCTGTAATCATTTTGAACTTTTCAGCTCTTCTCAAGACACTAGCTAAGCACCATTTGATATCCATAAGTTCCAATTCCTCTGCATCAATCTGGTCATAATCTTCCTTAGTTAACATAGGATTACCAATTCTTCCAGCAATCAATCCTTCATAAGATTCCAAAGCAGTAACCAGTAATGCCATATGACTCTTAACAACTTCTTCAGAAAAATTCTGACCATTTTGAAGATGCAACGCAACATTGCACTGAATCATATGTCCATTACCAACATTTGAACTTTGAACACTTGAAGGATTAACATTTGAAAATCCACCAGTGTTGATTGAACTTTGACTGACTGACCCGGATGAATTTCCTGCACTAAAAGCAGTTTGGATCTTTGGACTTGGTTCAACAGTTTGAACATTTCCTTTGTAGTACAATTTGATATCTTGTTGATTGCTCGAGCTGTTCATTCTTGCAATCTTTTGTTGTTCAAGATCCTGTGCCTTAAGTTTTTCAATAAACTGTCCAATTGACAATCTACTAAACTCTCCTGAATTCTTTAAGATCATGAGATAAGTACCCCATTCTTTCTGTGGCAATGCGTCAGCCAAATTTTCAACCCATTCTGCTAGAGTTTTAGTAATTTTCAACTGAGACATGGTACGTACAAGATGACAATATCTCTCAATGAGAGTCTTTGTAGATTCACCTGGCATACTAGTAAACAACTCAAACTCCTTTTTCAGCAGAGATGCTTTACTCTTGAGCATTTCTGTGCTTCCTTCAAACTTTTTCTTAAGTGCTTCCCAAATTGAAAACGCACTCCCATTATGCTGAAGCAAAACAAATATATCCTCTTTAACCGCTTGTTGTAAAAGACTTATCATCATTTTCTCTCCTTTATAGCTATCTCTCTCTTTGTCTGAAAATTCCGAGATAATTTTGACAACATTCAAAGCAGTCTGCGGTCTAACATATTCTGTTTCAATGCGTTCCCAAGCTCTTAGATGGTTTGCCTGAACCCAATTTTCAAAACGATTTTTCCATCCATGGTACTCTTCAATTCCCATAAGTTTCGGGGGTTTTTGCAAGGTTCCAGTTTCATTTTCCATGTTCATGTTTTTAGCAATTTCAGCCGGAGTAGTCGGGGATGTGGCAAATGCGTTGTAAAACTCTCCTTCCATGATTCGGTAACAAACTTTTCACAATAGACACTTTCAAACGAGATTAGGTTCTTCAAACGGAATTCCCCAAGCGAAATTACCTGTATACAATCAAACAAAAAATGATTAGTTTAAACGAACTGAAAATGTGAATGTGTGTGACGGTTGAATCGATCTAGGACTCGTGTCGAAGATTTGCGGACTCGTTCAATGTATTCCGGGTATAACCACTGAATGAATGGACTAGATCAAATGGACCACGAAATATGGGCTTCCAATGGACCGCAAACAATGAAGTTCACTTGATAACCTGATACACTTAAAATCTGATTGGGCTGATAAACTTTGACTTTAACAAATTATGCACATGAACCGACAACAATTTGATTGGGCCGCATATATGAATCACGTGGGCTGACACATGTACTCCTTGAGCCTCTACAATCACATGGTCCGGTGACTTAGTGGGCTGACAATTAATTGAAACAATTTCTTAATTGGCCGACAATTCAATTCAAATCATATTACATTCAAAGTTCAAAATGGCCGACACTTTTAATATTTAAATGCTCATTGGACCGCACTTTATAATTCACATGGACTGACACTTTAAAACTCAATTGGGCTGATAGACTTTGTAGACAACTGAAATTCACGTGATGTCAGTACTTTCGATCTGAAATCAAAATTCAAACGGACTGAACAACTTTCATGCGACCTGAGTTGATCACACCGTACGAGCTGACAAAATTTCACACGAATTGAATCTTTTCACACGACCTGAACCCACTTCATGTGAACTGAGGGAGTATTTTCAAACGAACTGATATTGAACTTCACACGATCTGGAACAAACTTCAGACGAACTGGACCATTTTATCAATATTTTAATTTTCTTTGATGAAATTGATAGACTAGAATTGTTCTATAACAAATTCCGATCTCACTGAGATGTTTTTTGTTCAATATTATCCACTGAATCGTTCTAGATCTAGGTTTGAAGATTCAGTTCATGCGAGTTGGACAAACTTTCAAACGAACTGGCCGAAATCTCGTAAAATTGATCAAGATTTAATCTGTTTTAAGGTCTAATACTTTCAGGGATTATATAAAACACTGTTTTGCACGATATACTTCAAAATCAAGCCATTTTATCCAGAAAATCTCGTTTAATTTTGAAAAATGTGAAGAATATGAGTAGAAGTCAGAATTTTTTGATGAAATCGAGCTGAAATCGATAAGAACTCTTCCTACTGAGCTCTGATACCACTTGTAGGATCGAGAAACGACCAAAACGAGTCTTTCAGAAGAGTTCTAAACCAAAACGAGAGGCGGAATCAGACGTTTCGGTGTTGGTTCAGCTTGATTTGCACTAGAAAGTAGTTTAACCGTCTTATTTATTGATATGACACGTTTACAGACCTGTAGACACTTCAGCAGAGCTTCGCTGCTGGAATGGAGAAAAGTTACAAATGAAATGACAACATGACCTATTTATAGAGAGCTCCACTCCACATGGACTTGATACACCACTCCACATGGACTGGACACATGCCACTCCACATGGACTGGACAGTTCAGCTCCGTTTCCTGTTTCTTTCGTTCTATACGTCTATGACTATCAATTCTAGTACATGACTCGATACAAGACGAAGTCAACAGACATATGCACCAACAATTTGATTTTTAAAACTAAGATTACTATTCTAATTGCAAAATGAAAGTGTTGGTTGTAAACAAATTAGAGACAAATGACCATCTTTATTTTCTGGTTTACTTTGACATTTATGCTAACATTCCACTAGAAAGAACTACATAGACATAGTTCATGTGTGATTACTTGTAGTGATGAAAGGGAACTAAGTACTCAGATTCCTAGAACGTGAGGTTGTTACCCGATGATCAATTAACCCTTACCCAAGCCTAAATATACCCATGATATCTCGATCGCCAGCGGCATCAAGAACGTATGGTTTCAAACTAGTTTAACATAAGAATCAACAATTTACAACAAAGCAATCACACATCATAAAGATAAAGATTGTTATTCTAGAAATAGGAAATCAAACATAAAGTCTAATGCAAACCTTCAACTAAAGACAATCATAAAGAGTTTAGCCACTCATGGCTTGAACAAACATCATGAACCAAGTCTCGATCTTCAAACAAGTTAAAAACATAAAACAAATGATTAGCAATTGTCTTCAAGCTCCAAGTGCAGCCAATTTCCTGTCTCCAGTGTTGTGTAACCGATTTCTCATGATAGGAGACATAAAAACATCATCAAAATGCAATTTAATGCATAAGTTACATGTCCAACCCATACGGCGCCGTAAGCTACAGCGCCGTAAGCTACGGCAGCCGCCGTAGCTTACGGCGGTCAACATACTCCAACCGGTCAACATAGCGCCGTAAGCTACGGCGCTCACCGTAGCTTATGGCGAGCAACATTTCCTTACGGCTTGAAGATATTGCCTTACGGAAATGACTTTTTGAACCATGGAGGGCCGTAACCTACGGCTGGGGCCGTAGGCTACGGCGGCTAACATCCTTCTTTTTTCTTGTTTCTTCTTCCAATCACAATTTCTTCAACTTTTGATTCCGCCAACTTCTAGCGTCCATCTATGCTCCCTAAAACCCGCATTTTGAGCACTTTAACACCTGCAACATCAAACATCTAGTGGTTACCAAGTTCAAGCAATTAACCGTAATAAACATGGAATGTGCATACTATTAAACCTTTTAAGGGTTGTCCTACGGACCACCCGTCAGATGTTGTTTACTTTTGGATTCAAATGGTTAAAATTAGAAACCACAGGGACTCAAATCAAGACAGTTTTGGTTTTGGGATTCAAATAGTTAAACTGCACAAACCACAAGGACTCAAATAGGACTTTACTCTTGTCGTTTTAAATGAATGATGGTTTTTAATTATCTAATGGTGTTTGGATGATGTTATAATGGTTGAACACACTTGAAAAGGTGGAGGTTACCAAGGGAACTTTAAAACCACACCCCATGCACAAAAACAGAGCCTCCTGACAATTTTCCATCGTTACAGCAAGTTTAGCACGAGGTCGTGCTCAGCCCAACACGCCCCCATGCCCGAGGTTCTGCAGAAAATGCCCAGTTCAGGTAACTGGACACGGGGCCGCGCTCACTGAACATGCCCCGTGTCCAGCCTTCTGTTTAATTATGATACTGGCAATCTGACCATGGGGCCGTGCCCAGACCAACACGGGCCTGTGGCCAGACGCCCAGTAACACAAAATTTTGCTTTTAAACACCTTCTTACACATTCAATCAACCTAAAAACTTATTTTTGGGACACATTGAGGACAATGTGTAATTTAAGTGGGGGGATGCTAAAACCTTGAATTTTGCAAGTCCTAATAACAAGCCTTACACAAAACTCTATTGGAACCGCTAATCACCCCAAATTTTTTTCAAAAAATTTTCATTTTTTTTAAAACTTGTCTTGGTTTAATTAGGGAATAACAAGTTCTAAAAAGGTTATATTTTTACAAATTTACAACCGATAGCGTCGTGATAAAAAGAACCAACATAAGAAAATTATGAAACGGCATGACAAATCTAGTTAAAATTTGATTATATATACTTGATCACATTATAAACCCATTCCCACAATAAGTGAGTTTTGAGCCTTTATTGAGCATACAAGCATACATCTTTAAACTAAATGCTCATTTTCCGTTTCTTGTGTGAATAGCCGCTTGGTTCTTACCACTCTAGAACTTGCCACGACGATACATTCCCGGTCCTTACCAACTTAAACCCAACAAAGTAAATGATAGAGGAATTAGGACTAACCCATTTTCCTTTCAACACCATTATTTTTCATTTTCTTTATCACCTACCCAAATTTCCCCTAGTTAACCCCTTTGAGCCTAAACCTTTTCATTTCTAAACCCACAAAAGAAACACCCTTGTTGGATCTGAGTTTCTTTTTTATTGTATTTTCGTTTGAAATTAAGATGGAAATGAGAGAGTTGTGTAGCGGAATTAAGATGAAAACAAACTTTGCATACAATCAAACGAGAGTAATACTTTAATCAAACATCTTTACACAATGAATCGAAAGATTGAATTTGTTTCAACAACGATTACAATGATTGATGAATGAATGCAAACTCCCCCTCAGCCAGAGCTCAGTAGTTTGTTCGTGCAAAGAAGACGGTATTGCAAGAGCTAATAGAACAGTACAAAGTACTGAACTATTTATAGGCACTTGCAAACCACTGAGCATCTTAGCTGACGTCACCATGAAAGTGACATCTAACCTCCTAACAAACTCTAACCTCTGATCTATACAAACTCTGATATACTAACTACTGCTATTACATTTCTTTATATAAAAGACACTTAAACAGCTGCATCATCCTTCCACTGCTGTGAACCCAGCAGTGCCTGTCCGGATCAGCAGTACTTGACTCAAGGCAGTAGATTGAGTCAGCAGAGCTTTGGTCTTCCATCAGTCTTTGACATTTGTCAATAGATGCAAAGCAGCAGTTGTAGGACAGCACTTAGTAAGATCAGCAGATAGGAGGTCAGCAGATATTAAACCACTTTCAAGGGGAGAGATTTGCATGAACTAACTGTAATCGTCTGCTTATTCTGGATCCACTGCTCTGATCCAGTTTTGGCTTTAATTATCTGTTCCTCTGATAGGGTTCAATCCCAACAATCTCCCCCTGGAACAGATAATGCCAAAACTCTTCATTATTTGTGGAATTCTTTATTGCCTCATCAACAGCTCCCTTATCTGACCTTTAAATTGTAATTCAAAGTCTAGGGCATCTGTATCTTCATCATCCCTGCTAAGTGGAAGATCAAGGAGATCCTGCAAATCTTCAAGACTCAGGCCAAGAGCTTGTTCCCTTGATATTTTCTCCACTTCTCCACCAGACCTGAGCAAAGTCAATACGCAGGTCTGTTTGTCAGTTTCCCACTTTTGTATTTTTGAGCCTGGTGGGTTTCTTGGGAGATGTTTATTTGCAGAAGTATTTGGAGAGGCTGGCCTATTCATGACTGGCTGAGCAGTACTTGCAGTTTGATCCAAACAAAGAGTTTCCATGATCATTTTCTTTATACCCTCTTTTCCAAGGTCTTCACCTTCCATTAACTCTTTGATGGTTTCAGCAATCAGCTGTTTCTGTGGCCTTCTTTTGTAGATGGCAGCACCAACTGGAGCTGTGGTTCTCCTGATTTGCAGCTTTGATGGTCTTTTTGAAACCGCTGCTTCAGGATAGTCAGGCTTTTGAGGAACTGTGGGATCTTTCTTTCTTAATTGTTCCAACTTTTTGTAAGTAGCCCTGACCACATCTTCTTTCCATCTAGCAACTTGTCTTTTGTTTCCATAATCAGCTGCTACCAGTTCCTCTTTCATTCTCCTCAGCTCTTCCTGTTTGTCAGGTACATTCTTTCTAAACTTTGCCCAGTTAGGAGGAGTGTGAGGGACTTTCCTTTTTATCATGTCTTGAATTCGTGCTGCTTCGTTTTCAAGTTCCGGAATAGTCCACTCTTTGTACATGTATCTCTCTCCTTTGTACTTCTTGTGAGCCATGATGCTTTCAATGTAGTCTTTCTTCAGAGTTTTAGCTGCTCTTTTAGAAATTTGTTGACTAACATTTTTTGCAAATTGCTCTAGGGATCTGACTTGTGTGAGCAAATATTGACTTCTCTGTGCAATTTCTTTATCAGATTTCCCTTGTGTGTTTTTCTTTGAGATATCCTCTGCTTGCTTGGCCTTGATTTCCAAATATTCATCAACATTTTTAGGCCAGGGATATCCTTTTATTGATGGCAAACTCCGTTTGGCAGGGTCATCCTCAAAGTAAAAAGATTTTATTTCTTCTCTAACAGCTGCTAATTCAAGAGGAAATTGAACACCTGCAGGAGGTAAGGGCTTGTACATTTTAACTGAAGAGAGAGGAACAGGTTTTGGAATTGTGACAAGTGCTAAAGATTTTGAAGATGTTTGTGGTGGTGAATTGTCATCATCTTTGAGAATTAGTCTTCTCCTTTTTGTAGGAGGGACTGATGATGTTTTGGATGGAACAGTGGTGGTAGATGTAGTGGCAGTGGATTGTGATTGACTAACAGCTGTTGAAACAACTGGTGTTTCAACCACTGTTGTCATTACAACAGATGTTATAACATCTGCTGTCTTCTGCTGTATGTCAGCAGGTGTTGTTTTTGGTGGTGATGATGGTAAAGCAGTGGATGTTGTGTGTGTTGAAGTGGTGTGTGTTGATGGAACAACTGTTTGGCAAGCAGTAGTTTTTGTAACTCCTGTTGCATCAGCTGTTTTGTATGGTGGTTTTTGAGCAGACTTTGAATGTCTGGTTGGAATGGATTTGGGTTGCCTCACTTTTCTAGTAGGCTTCTTCTTTTCCTCAACAGGATTTTCATGATCCTTTGACCCAGAAGTACCTTGATCTGGATGATCCATTCTGTCCACCCTGGCTTTCCTTTTGGCCTCTCTATCCCTTTTTACACTTGCAACTGCTTCTGCTAGTGCATTTGTTGTCACATCAATTTTCTTGCTGCCATCTGGCAAAGGGATCTTTTTGGTCATGTTTGAATTTTCTGGTTCAAGATAGAGACCATCCTCTATACCCTTCTTTTTCCACTCCTTAATTTTCTCCCCCTTTTTGGCATTATCTTCTGGGAGTTGATAAATGTAGCGTACTTTTGGAGGAGTAGTGCCAGTGGTGTGCAAGATCTGAGTTTTGAGAGCCTTTAAATCAGCCTGAGTGTTCTTGAACCTTGACTCCATTGCATTTCTCAGCTGTTGTACATGTTTTTCATGTTGCTGATCTGCTAATTGTGCTTGTTGCTGGAGAAAAGATTGAAATAGATTCCAGAGCTCATTTGTAGCAGGTGCCCTTTGTGGAGCAGGTGCTTGAGGTGGAATAACAGTTGATTGTACCTTCTGAACTTGTAACACCTGTTGTAGCATATCTTTGAGTTCTGCAACAGAGTTATCAAGCTTTGCAATACGATCCGTCAATTTCTGGTACTTTAAACCATCACCCAAATCAATGGGATCATCTGATTTCCCACTAGCAGTGGTTTTATCAGTGGTAGATGTAGGGAGTATACTCCAAACATTAACCACTGATGCCCCTTTTTCTTGGTACTGGGGTCTTCTTCCTTCAACACTTGACAACCTTTTGATGTTTCCAGTAGGATAAATAAATCCACTGGTGGTTGACAGAGGTGCTATAAAAGGAATTGCCTCCAAGGAAGTCTTATTAATGTAACCACTGTCCAACTGTAGACCTGTAGGTTCATCAGTTGTAGTGGCTGCTTCACTTGGATTACCACCAAGAGTTACTTGTAACTCATGGGGTGTAACCTCCTCAGGTTGTGTTGGTGGGTTAGCAAAGATTGATACATCAGACCCAGTCAGTTGTTGAGTTATATTCTCATTATCAGGTGATTGAGAAGGACTAGTTAATGCCTGGTTCAAATCAATTGCATCCAACAGTGGTTTTATTGGTGAGGGAATTGTGGATGTGATGATTGGTGTAGAAATAGGATGTGTCCCGGGCATTGGACTGTGGATGATAGAAACGAGTGTTTCCAGAGCATCATGATGTGGAGACCCTATTTGTACAACCTGTTTTTTTTTGTGAAGAAACAGAAGGAGTTTCGGTTATGGGTTGAGATATTTGTACCAACTGCTGTGAGGAAGTAGCAGCAGTGGTTTCTTGTGACTTTTGTGTTGTCACTGGCAGGAGCTCTGGTATCTCATCCTCCAGAGATGCCTTTTTGATGGTTTTGGGGGGTTTTTGTGTTTTTCTTTTTGTTGGCTTTTTGGTGATTGTAGGTGTGGGTTTCAAAACAGTTGTGCTGCTGCTTTGATCACCTTGAGCAGTGGGCTCAGTAGCAGATACCTGAGGAGCAGTTGTAACTGCTAAAATCTGCTCAGGCACCTCTGCTTGTGTTTTGCAAGGTGCTAACATTCTTGAAAAAGTTTCAGTTGTTAAACTGTTTATTTGAGTAGAATCACCTTGGTTTATTACAGTTAAATCATCCTTACTGAATTTCTTTGCAAAATAGTAACTTAAAAACCTTGGAAACAGTAAGAATGATTTTGTTTCAACATTATTAACCAAATCTTTAAAAATTTCCCGAGAATAGTTAAAATTTTCTCCTTGAAGAATTGCATATCCCAGATTTTGAATCTTTAAAGGGATTTCATTGAAAGAAGTGGTTTTGTTTGAAACACATAGTAGGAGGGTATGAAATAAAAATCTGGTTGCAGACGGAAAATAACCTTTTTCTAAGGTAATTTTCTTCATCATTGTGGCTTCATACCCTCTCTCAATGAAGTCAGTTTGTAACTCGTTTTTAGTGAAAGAAATTTTACCTTCCTGATCACCGAGTTGAAAGACCTCTGAAATGGATTGTGGCGTGATTTGGACAACTTTACCCTTTATCGAAGAGTTTATGGTGGTTGCAGTGTCTCCTTGTTTTTCAAGGGTTGCATTTTTCCAGAACTCCCTTTGGGTCGCCAAATAGATTGGTGCATCGACAGTTAACAAAGTTTTGTACTTTGATTTTGCCATGAGATCAATGATGGAATCGAAAACTTTGGTGGTTCCTGGTTTTATGAGAAGACCCAGGAGATTGTGAGATGGTTTATGTGGAATTTCAGTGGAGATTGCCTTTTGAGAGGCTGTTTTCGATGATGATTTGGATGAGGGTTTTGAGGATGACTTCGATTTTGTCATTTTGAAGATGAATGATCGAAGAAAGTTGTGAAAGATGAGAAGAAAAACTGCTTTGAGAAGAGAATTTTTAAGAATTCAATTCGACAGTAAAACCCTGTTTTGGTGGTGAGTGGGGGATTTTATAGGGAAGAAAGTGAATGCTGAGGTGGCAGCCGTTACAAAAGGTCTGACCAATATGTACTGCCCACGTGACAACCCCTGTTGAAAGTGAAGGACAGTACTTGTGTGATAGGGACAGATGAAGGCAGTGGTATGAAAGCAGTGGATGATTTTCACTATCAGTGGATAGCATATCAGTGGATAAGACACTGCTTTTGAACAACAGAGTTTATCAAAGTAATGAGAGAGCAGGGGTTGACTTTCAGCAGTGGACAGACTTTTGAAGGAAGCAGACTTTTGAACAATCAGTGGTTAATGGCAGACTTTTAAGGATTTTAATGAAAAATTTTCATTTTTAGCTATTTTTAAGGATGGAGTTTTGATTTTCTGAAAACATTTTGTTGCTTTTATTCATAGAAAAACAAGGTGTTGCTTGTTATTCCATGTTTAGCATTCCAATTCTAGAGACCAAGCTTTCAAAAGTGGCTGTATCAAGTGCTTTTGTGAGCACATCAGCCAGCTGGTCTTTAGTTGGGACATGATGCAGAGAAATCAAACCTTTTTCATAGCAATCCCTCACAAAGTGATGTCTGATATCGATGTGTTTGGTGGTTGAATGGGAAACTGGATTTTTGATGATATTTTCTGCTGCCTGACTGTCCAACATGAGTGGTGTCTTCAAGGCAGTGATACCAAAATCCAGTAACTGATTTTGAAGCCATAGGAGTTGGGTTGTACAGCTTGCAGCAGCAATGTATTCAGCTTCAGCAGTGGATGTTGAAACAGCTGCTTGCTTTTTGCTTTGCCATGAAACTAAACAATCACCTAGAAACTGGCACCCTCCTGATGTGGACTTCCTTGTAGTGTAACATCCAGCAAAGTCACTGTCTGAGAAACCTGAAAGCTTGATGTTCCCATTAGCTGGATACCAGATACCAAGTGTGGGAGCACCTTTTATGTATCTGAAGATCCTTTTTACAGCAATGAGATTTGATTTTCTGGGAGCTGATTGACTTCTTGCACAGACACATGTTGCAAACATGATGTCTGGTCTAGATGCAGTTAGGTACAATAAAGACCCAATCATGCTTCTATAAAGTGTTTGGTCAATCAGCTCATCCTTTTCATCAGACATGACCAGCTTATTTGTTGCCATGGGTGTGCTGCATGGTTTACAATCATTCATATCAAATTTGGTTAAAAGT
This sequence comes from Helianthus tuberosus, assembly GCA_030545235.1. Lineage (NCBI taxonomy): Eukaryota > Viridiplantae > Streptophyta > Magnoliopsida > Asterales > Asteraceae > Helianthus > Helianthus tuberosus. The sequence continues at coordinate 2,196,500 of JARYGA010059793.1, forward strand.
TCTTTAGCATATTTGCTTTGATGAATGAAAGTTCCATTTTGCAATTGCTGTACTTGGAGACCAAGAAAGCATTGCAGCTCACCCATAGCACTCATTTCAAACTCAGCTGTCATGAGTTCTCTAAACTCTTCACACATTGAGTTACATGTGCTTCCAAAAATAATGTCATCCACATATATCTGGACAATCATTAAATCTTTCCCTCTCCATTTTAAAAACAATGTCTTATCAATGGTACCTCTTTTGAAACCATTTGAGAGTAGGAAGTTGGAAAGAGTTTCATACCAGGCCCTTGGTGCTTGTTTCAAGCCATACAAGGCTTTGTTTAGCCTGTAGACATGATCTGGATAAAATGGATCCTCAAAACCTGGAGGTTGACAAACATACACCTCTTCTTGAATTGTACCATAGAGGAAAGCACTTTTGATATCCATTTGAAACACCTTCATATTGTGGTTGACAGCAAAGGCCAGGAACAGTCTAATGGCTTCCAATCTTGCAACAGGGGCAAATGTTTCATCATAATCAATCCCCTCTTCCTGTCTGTAACCTTGAACCACAAGCCTGGCTTTATTCTTGACAACAATACCCCTTTCATCAGTTTTGTTCTTGAAGACCCACTTTGTGCCAATGGGACTAACCTCTTCTGGCAGTGGTACAAGCTCCCATACTTGTTGTCTTTTAAACTGTTGGAGCTCCTCTTGCATGGCTTCTACCCAGCTGTTGTCTTTCAGTGCCTCTTGGTACTTGACTGGCTGATGGAGTGATAGAAAACCAGCAAAAAGACAAATGTTTTGGGTTTGACTTCTTGTGAGCACCCCTTCATTTATGTTGCCAATAATTTGATCAGGTGGATGAGATCGCAAGAAGATTAAATCTCCTTGGTATGGTATGATGGCATTGGTTGGTGAAGGCTGCAAATGTGTATCATCTGAGCTAACCACTGCTGGGGACTTTGATGATCCAGCAGTGGCTTCAAAAGGTGGTGGAATAGGAGGTACTGAAGTGGACAACTGCTGACTTTTATCCACTGTTTGAGGACTTTTGTCAGCAGTGTTTGAGGATGTAGAAGCAGTGGTTGATGGGCTACTTTGGTCAACAACTGTTGAGGTAGCAGTGGTTGAGCTTTGACAACTGTTTTGAACAGCTGGTGCTTTTCCCTTTGTGGCAGACCTTTGAGGGATGATGATTTCATACTCATAGTCTGGTGTTGTATCCTCTGATGGACCTGCACTGTTAGTCTTTACAGCAGTATTTTCAAAAGTGAATTTTTCAAGATCAAACAGATCTGCAGGGTTTGTTGGGATTTTCATTGATGAGAGTTCATTGAACTTAACATTCAAAGTCTCCTCCACTGCCTTAGTCCGTGTATTGAACACTTTGTAGGCCTTGGCAGTGGTTGAGTATCCCAGATGATAACCACAATCAATTTTGGCTGCAAATTTTGAAATGGAATCTTTTAAGTTCAAAATAAAGCATGGGCAGCCAAATACTTTGAAATATGAGATCAGTGGATTAATTTTATACAGAATTTCATAGGCAGTCTTTTTTGTGCCTGGGGTTTATTAAAACTCTGTTCTGAACATAGCAAGCAGTGTTTACTGCCTCTGCCCAGAAAGTTAATGGCAAACCTGAATCTGCAAGTATGGTTCTGGTAGCCTCAATCAGAGTTCTGTTCTTCCTTTCCACTACCCCATTCTGCTCTGGTGTTCTTGGGATGCTGTACTGCCTTACAATCCCTTTCTTCACACAGAAGGCATCCAACTCCCTATTTTTGAATTCTGTGCCATTGTCACTCCTGAAGCTTTTCACTGGAAGGTCAAATTGCTTTTCAACCTGTATTACAAAGTCTTGCAAAATGCCTGCAGTTTCATCTTTTGAGTGCAAAAAGAAAGTCCATGTGAACCTAGAAAAGTCATCAACAATAACCAAACAATATCTTTTCTTTTTGAGGCTCATGACTTGAACTGGGCCAAACAAATCCATGTGTAGCATTTGCAAACACTGGGTTGTTTTGGACTCTTCAATGGACTTGTAAGAACTTTTATGCTGTTTTCCTTTTAAACAGGAAATGCAATGTTCAGGACATGAAAACAATTTTTGTGGTAGGCCTCTCACCAAACCATTTTTTGAAATTTCTGTGATTGTCTTAAGATTTGTGTGTCCCAGCCTTCTGTGCCAAAGTTCTGTCTCTTTGTTAGAGGCAGCTGAGAACAGACAGGCATCAGCTCTGGGACACTCTTTTGACATGTCAACAACATAAACATTGCCACTTCTTTGAGCAACAAGTTTAGTTTGACCAGAGTTGATTATTGCTTCAATCTTTTTGACCATTTCTGGTCCAACAATCCTACAACAGTCTTTTGTGAAGAATGACCCAAATCCCTTGTCACTCATTTGGGACACACTCAGAAGGTTGAATTTTAGATTGTCTATTAGATTGACATTTTCAAATTTTACTTTTCCAGACTCCACTGTACCCGACCCCAGAACTTTTCCTTTACTATTATTCCCAAAGGATATATCACCCCCTCCATGGATTTTAAAGTCTTTGAGGAGGGCTTTACATCCTGTCATGTGCCTGGAGCCTCCACTATCTACATACCAAAGACTATCAAAGCATGCAGAAGCTCCCTGCACATGAAGTAAAAGGATTAGTTCATTAAGGTCTCCAAAGCCAACAAGGCTTTGGATGGGGTCTCAACAGTGTCTGGGATGGATGCAGAATGATGGACAGTGGTTAGGTCAGGAGTTTGAACTGTTTTAGGACAGTGTTTCTCTAACCACTGTTGTGGGTCCTGACCAATCATCTGCTGGTAACTAAAAGGATGCTTGTTCACTTTGGGTTTAGAGGGCCTTTTGTAGGCCTCATAAACGTGAGGAATCCTTTGGTAAGACTGTTTTTCTCTGCCTTTTCTGAACTGATTGGCAGGGGGTGCATCAGTAACCTGAACATCTCTTTTGACAGATGTTTGGTTCAGCTGTTTTGTAACAGCTGTTTGAACTGGCACAAACAGTGGTTGTTTCTTGGTGAATTTGACAGAGGTTGATGATGATGATGGACTCAAGGATGTTTTAGCAATGTACTCATTCTTTTTCACATCAAAGTTTTTGAGATACACACATGCTTGAGTTTTGTGGTTTGTTTTACCACAGACAATGCAACCTTCAGCTGAAACAATGACACTTGTTCTGTTTAAATCATACGCTTTTAAGTGGAAACAATCTTTTGTTAGATGATTCCTTTTCTCACAGAATTCACAAAACAAGTTATCAATTTTTTCTTTCTTCTTTCTCTTTTCAGACTCCTTTGCAGCAGAGGTTTTAACCACTGCTGGGATGTCCTTGAGAGGTATGACTTTAGCTTTTGGAGCCTTGACACCATCAGTTGATGTAAAGTCCATTGGCTTGAAATTTTCAAGAATGTCACACTCATCAGACCATTTTGGTTTAAACTGGTATTCTTCAAGCTCCTCAAAAGTAGAGGATTCCATTGGTCTGTCAAGTGTGATTTTATTACCAAGTTTGTCAGTGATTTTCACTTCTTGGCCATTCTTGTTTGTGGGGATGAACTCAGTGGTTACATCAGTGGTTTGAACAGATTTTTCAAAAGCAGTGTTTTCATCATCATGTTTTCTATAGCCAACCCCAAATTTCACATTGCTTTTTCTCTGTTTTTCAAGCATAACCTCATATCCTTTGCAGGATTCCACCCATCTTTCACAAGTAATCTGGGCGGACTCCAACTCCTTTTTGCAAACTTGGTATTTTTCTTCCATAGTTTGAAGTTGGGTTTTGGTTATACTTTGCTCTTCTTTTAGACAGCTGTTCTCTTTTTCTTTTTCAGTCAATTTGTTTTTAAGTTCTTTTAAAGACCTTTCAAATTTGACCTCATCAGACAAGATTTTATCCCGAAGGTTTTCATTCACCTCTTTAATGTTAGAAAAAGCAATTATGCAATTGTCAGAACACAGTTTTTCAAGAACTTGAGGAGATACCTTGGCAGCTGCCATCATTGCACAATCACATTGATGATCTTCTTCATCATCAGCTTTCACCTTCTTTTCACCAGCCTTTTCTTCTTTCTCTTCTTCTTTGTCCTCTACGGACCATGGATCTGTCATTGGTTCAATCAGGGTACCTGAACTTTCTCCAAACAGTAGTTCACCAGCCACAGCAGTAACCACTGCTTCAGTCACCTCTTCCACTATTTCAAAGCACTGCTGTTCCTCCTCAGTTTCAACCCCCTCCTGTATTGACTCTAATGCCATCAAACAAAACTCATCATGTGAAGAATCATTAGAAGCATAGAGTGCAAAATTTTCATCACTAAGATCATCAGGCATACTGCTCCAGTCAACAAACCCTTGAGTGAAAAAACTTTGTTGATCTGGTTGTGCTGCTGCTGGAGCAGTGGTTTGAGGTGTAACAGGTTGCACTTGTACCTGTGGAGCAGGGGTTTGAACATATTGGATTTGTGGAACAGTAGTTTGGACATAATGTACTGGCACAGGGGCAGCAGCATAGTTAGCAGTGTTCACTTGAGCTGTTGGGGCATATTGGGCATAGTGCACAGTGTTTTGGTTTTGAGGTCTAGGATTTGAGCTAGGATGAGTAATTATGGGACCAGTAGTTTGACTCCTACATTCCCTAGCGAAATGTCCCAACCTATTACACTTGTAGCACTTGATTTTCGATTTATCCAACCCAACCCTTAGATTCCCATGCAAACCTGGGAATTTTTGCCCTGTTCTTTTGTAAAACTTGCTAGTTCTAACACTTAGCAAAGCCAGTTGGTGCAGGATGTCCATTTCCTCTAAATCAGTGGGATCAAAATGTTGCAAATCATTTAGTTCAAAACTTAAATTGTCTGACATCTGGTTTTCATTTGCAGTGAATGCATAACTAGCAGAGTGAGGATCAGGGTTGTTAAAATTTGCACCAGCAGTTATGTCAATGAAGTGATCATAACCCTGATCCTTACCACTGCTCCCAGATTCTTTTTGACCCAGAAGAGCAGTATTACCGAAAGTGTAATCATCGGTAACTTTTCCTGACTCTTGTAACCTCCTTTTCTGGTTCAACTCCCTTTCGTAGGTCAGGAGTCGACCGTGGAGTTGGGTCAAGGTCAGATCCTTGAATTCAGGTGAGTTTCGGGTGACAAAAGCTATGGTGTCCCATTTTTCTGGCAGTGACCTGAGGAACCTGCTATTTTGAGTTGAGTTTGTAAAAGTGGTGTTAACAAGCCTCAGTTCACTGATGAGACAACTGAAACGCTCAAATTGTTGCGTTAGTGATTCGCCTTTAACGTAGCAAAATGTTTCATACTGTTGGTTCAGGATTTCCCTATTGTTTTCTATGACTTCTTCAGTTCCTCCAAACTGTTCCTTAAGTGCGTCCCATAACTCTTTGGCACTGTTACAATGTAACAGTCCAGCATATATCTCATTGGGCAGCGCTGATGCTACGATGCTAAACGCTTTAGCATCTAGTTCGATCTTTTGAAAATCGGTTTCGGTATAATTTTCAACTGGTTTTGGAACGAACTTTTTAGCATCTTCAGCACTTGGCACTGAAGGAACATGGGGACCATAAATGACAGACTTCCAACAACCTGTGCTTTGTTGAGCGAGGATGTGTCCCATCCTCCTCTGCCAGATGTTGTACTCATTTCTTTTTAGCATAGGTGGTTTAAAAAGCGAGCCGATGTTGTTTTTATCATCCTGAGATTGTGACGTCATTCTTGTTGTTTTACAGACACTGAGAAATCAACTTTAATGGTGATTAATCCTTGCTCTGTTTTTCAACGGACGAACAAACGATCAGTATCAACTGTTATGAGTTGAACTATTTACGTCAAAATGATTGTTAAATCAAATTTGACTGTCCAAGCTCAGATACCAATTGTTGGATCTGAGTTTCTTTTTGATTGTATTTTCGTTTGAAATTAAGATGGAAATGAGAGAGTTGTGCAGCGGAATTAAGATGAAAACAAACTTTGCATACAATCAAACGAGAGTAATACTTTAATCAAACATCTTTACACAATGAATCGAAAGATTGAATTTGTTTCAACAACGATTACAATGATTGATGAATGAATGCAAACTCCCCCTCAGCCAGAGCTCAGTAGTTTGTTCGTGCAAAGAAGACGGTATTGCAAGAGCTAATAGAACAGTACAAAGTACTGAACTATTTATAGGCACTTGCAAACCACTGAGCATCTTAGCTGACGTCACCATGAAAGTGACATCTAACCTCCTAACAAACTCTAACCTCTGATCTATACAAACTCTGATATACTAACTACTGCTATTACATTTCTTTATATAAAAGACACTTAAACAGCTGCTGCATCCTTCCACTGCTGTGAACCCAGCAGTGCCTGTCCGGATCAGCAGTACTTGACTCAAGGCAGTAGATTGAGTCAGCAGAGCTTTGGTCTTCCATCAGTCTTTGACATTTGTCAGTAGATGCAAAGCAGCAGTTGTAGGACAGCACTTAGTAAGATCAGCAGATAGGAGGTCAGCAGATATTAAACCACTTTCAAGGGGAGAGATTTGCATGAACTAACTATAATCGTCTGCTTATTCTGGATCCACTGCTCTGATCCAGTTTTGGCTTTAATTATCTGTTCCTCTGATAGGGTTCAATCCCAACAATTTACCCACCAAAACCTTTTTCTTTTCCACCCCTTTATTTTAGTAAAAAGCTCGGTTTTCTTGTGACGTTTCTTAAAAAAATGATACTCTAGCAATAAACAAACAAGTTCCTCAAAGCAACTTTGTTTGAAAATGCTCAGTTTGAATAAAAGTCTGCAAAAACAAAAAGTTTTACGACGACCGACGCTTTTTACGCTTTTAGCTTTTTTGTACTAACCAAAACCACCTACCTTTAGCCCAAGCCTAACCCTTTCCCCAAGTCCTCTTGATGTTTACAAATGTTTATAGTTAAAAAGGAGGAGGATTGATTGCTTGGCAAGCATATGGTAGAAGTAAGTTCCATGCCGGTCTCAAGGGTTTCACAAAAATACATCTTCGGCCGAGTGTTGAGTGATCTCCCGTGAGGTATGTGAACTTGTATATAAATGGAATTTTAAAGAGGCATGTTATGCCCAAATAAGTAATTTCTCTTATGAAATGTTCTAAATAAATCATAACGGATAGGATTGTAAATAACATAAAAATAAAACCCAATAAAGATCTTGGATTCCCGACACTCAAGACAAGCCCAAAACTTCTCTCCTACCTATTCCATTTGGGTGTGTAAGCCACATAATAAAGAGTTTTAATTGAGGACAAGATAAGATTCAAGTGTGGGGGTATTTGATGTGTGTAAAATGCAACATATAAAATACATCAAATGAGGCATAAAACTAACCATTTTTTAGTACTAATGTTGGAAAAAGTGTGTTTTTGTGTTCCTTTTGTATTTTCAGGACCAAATGAGCTTAAACGAACAAAAGGAGCAAATATACAGCAAAAACCAACATGAATACAAGGAAAAGGAATAAACATGACATGCTCGACCCCTCGACAGCATTCCCAAGAGCAAAACATGAAACAGAAGGCTGACCACGGCCAGTGCTCACTGGACACGGGGGCGTGGTAAGAAGTCTGCATAAATGGACAAAGTTGTGGAAGCTTCTATGCCCACCACGGGGGTGTGCCCAGCTCAGCACGAGGCATGGTCAACTCTAAGATTTACAGAATCTTGCAAATCTTGGTAGTACAGATACGCTTCTGCACACGGGGCCGTGCCCAGCGAACACGGGCCGGGTGGAGCCCAATGCAGATAATTGCAATTAATGAAGGAAGAAAAAAGGGATGGCCACGGAGGCGTGTCCACTAGACACGGGGCAGTGGTCGGGCTTCTGTTCAGGCTATAAATAGGGGTACTTGGCTCACTTCAAAGGCATCCCTTGGCAAACCACCTCTCTCCCACTTTGCCACCACTCCACCACCACTATAACACCCACATCCACCACCTTCATCCATTATCCACCTTAGAGTGTGTGTAGTAGTCTCGGGATCCAAGATTGATCGTAAGAGTTCTTGCCAATCAAAGGCCATGTTTGGCTAAGTCTCTTACATCACTTGGTGAAGACAAGAATTTAATGTATTACTTTTGATTTTTAATCTTTTAGCACTTTTTATTTGGTTTTGTATTAATGACTTTAATAACTAGTTTCTTATGTTGAAGGTGAAACTTCTTTATCATTTGTCCGTGGTGTCTTGGCATTACTTTACTGTCTATATAAAGTAAAAGATTTTCACCATTCATATCTCTACGGTCTATATAGAGATATGTTGGCTACCTGGTCGGGGGTTAAGGGAATGGTTTAGTAAGGTTCTTGCCTTGTTCAGTGTATAGATCCTGTAAGGACCTGGGTCAAGTTTACTAGGACCTCCTTCAATACCCATTGGTATTGGATGGCGGGGGTGCGAATGGCTTGATCCCCTCATATGTAAACTACTATTATTACATTAAACCGGCTACTTGGGATTGTATCCCTGCTGACTCAAACCACTTAGCCGAGGGTAACGTCACCTTCAAAAGAGGGGCCTAGCACTTTTCGCATTAATAACTTAATTAATTATCTTTCAATATTCCGACCCTTTGGGATTGTATCCTTGCTGACTCAAACCACTGGGTTGAGGGTAACGTCACCTTCAAAAGAGGGTCCTACTACTATAACTAAGATAATCTCTTAAAAAGTGCAAAAGTGCGGAAATCATCAAAGGATACATTAAAGGCGAGTCGGATCCAAGTGATTCATCTTGTCCATCTGTTTTTTATTTTATTTTTATATCAGCATTTTTAGTTTTTATTTTTCATATTTAAAACCTTTTCCAAAAATTTTAGTTTGATTAGATGTTGAGGATAAACCGGTACTAAAAGCTCTTGTGTCCTTGGACGACCTCGGTATCTTACCAACACTATACTACGCTCACAATGGGTGCACTTGCCCAAGTGTGTGTTTAGTGTTAGTAGAATATCGTGTTTTATAAATTTAAAACTTGACTAATGTGTAAAATGGGCTTAAAATATCAATAAAAACATATTACCCCTTACACACACTAGTGCTTACATGAATTATGTGCTCATACGTGTTTCTGTGTATACGTACAAATACGTGATTATGTGAATTATGTGTATACGTGACTATGTGCTTACGTGTTCCTGAGCTTTATGTGGAAAATACTAATAATAAATATGGTGTATAAAACGCTAAACTTTTCAAACAAAACCCGATATAATCGAATCTCATCTAAAATGGCAGATGTCCTCCTTTGGATCACACACCCATCGAACTGTTCAGAGGAACAATGCTGACAAACGAATAGCCTCACTCGTGGCCAAGGAAATGGCGAAGGTGATCCCCCAGATCATCAGTGAAATTAGCGCTGCGAGCAGCACCTCATCGGTTGATTCCAAGAATGACTCGCCGAAAACTCCATTCAGTTCAAGCAGTTCATAGCCTGTGGTCCTATGACCTTTACTGGGGAAGATGGACCCAGTGTGATGTTTCAATGGTTTGATGCGACTGAAGTTACTTTCAGGCAAAGCGGATATCCCGAGAATCTCCACACTGTCAACGCCACTGGAGTCTTTCAGTCAAGGGCACTTGATTGGTGGACCACCGAGCATAACAGGCGCGAAAATGATGCAGCTTATGGTCTCACATGGGAGGAGCTCAGGGAGTTCATGATGAAGGAATTATGTCCTCCTCACGAAGTCCAGAAGCTGGAGAATGAATTCTGGAACATCAAGCAAGATGGAGGTGACAACGCTAGTCTCACCGCTCATTTCAAGCAGTTGAGCATCATCTGTCCTAGTCAAGTGGACACTCTTGAGAAATCCATCAAGAAGTATATTCGAGCTCTCCCTGATTGTGTCGCTGACTTTGTTCAAGCAGCGAAACATTCAACAATCGAGGAAACCTACCAACTCGCAGTTGAGATCAACGACAAGCGAGTCTTGGCTGGTGTTTTCAAAACTTCGACCAAGAGTCTCAGCCAAGCTACTGCAACTCCCAGCACCGACACTGCAGCATCTCAAGCTTCAAAGCCCAGTCGCCAGAATCGCAAGCGAAGGAACTCCAGCAAGAACAATGCGGTAGTCACAGCACCGCCCAACACCCAGCCTCGTCAGGTTGCTACTCCCAACGCACCGCCTGCTAAGCGTGCGTATACTGGTACTCACCCACTGTGACCTACTTGCACTTATCATCATCCAGTGGGAACAAACTGCCGCTTCTGTGTCAACTACAACCTCTATGGGCACTACACAGCTCACTGCCGCTCTGGCCCTCGCCAGCAAGCTCCTCAAGCTCTTCCAGCACCACCAGCTCAACCTCTTGCTCCTTAGGTTAACCCAGCAGTTCCAGCACCAGTTGCTAATGCTCGAGCTTGCTACACTTGTGGTTACCCGAATCACTTTGCAAATGTCTGCCCACAGCGTGTTGTGAAACAAGAGCCGCAGCAGCAACCGCCACCGCAGCAACAGCAACCACAGCAGCAGCAACAGCAGCCACAACAAGCAGCCCGTGGAAGAACTTTCAACATCAATGTCCGCCAGGCTCAGACTGACAACAATGTTGTCAATGGTACGTTCCTTGTTAACGGTATTTATGTTTCATGCTTGTTTGATACTGGAGCCGATAACTGTTTTGTATCGATTGAATTCGAGAAGCTTCTAAAACGTAAACGCGCTAACCTCCCAACGACCTTCGACGTAGAAGTTGCCACTGGAAGAACTGTTACCCTCAGCTCTATTCTCCGTGATTGTACTCTTGAACTCAACAATCATGTTTTCCTGATCGATCTCATACCTATGCAACTAGGTAGCTTTGACGTCATAGTAGGCATGGATTTTCTTTGTGAGAATCATGCTGACGTTGTTTGTTTCGAAAATATGATTTGTTTTTCTCTTTCAAACAGTGATCAACTACGTGTTTATGGCGAAGTATCCTCGAAAAAATTGAAGCTTATGTCTTGTAACCAAGAGAGCAAGTACCTACGCAAGGAGTACCCCGCTTTTCTAGCCCATATCGTTGTACCAGTGGATGAGAAGAAAACTGTGAAAGACGTCCCTGTTGTTATGATTTTTCGAACATTTTTCCCGACGATCTACCTGGTTTACCCCCTACTCGCGATATTGACTTTCGTATCGATCTTATACCTGGTGGTACCCCTGTTGCAAAAGCTCCCTATCACCTTGCACCATCCAAAATGCGCGAGCTATCCAGCTGTCACACCCCAACCGATGGCAGAAACATCGGGGCGCGGCACTAAGCGAATTAGATTGCTCAAGAGATTCCATAACGCTACTTATTTCGATATAGATTAAATCAAAATTTCATAAATGAGTCTAAAATGTCAAACACATTTCACAACCAAACATAAAGTACCAAAATAACATAAGGATTCAAATACTGTTCAAAATTGTCTAATTATCTAAGATGAGTTTCTAAGTTCATCCTAGCTTGATTTCTTGATTCCCAGCTACTATCAACCTGCAACATGTATTAAAATACAATCAACAAAAATGTTGGTGAGTATACAAGTTTGAATACATAGCATAATAGTTTAAACGTTTAAAACTCATATCCAACATGAACAACATATCACAAGTTTCAACATGCTAGTTTACGCGGTTCCTATGATAACCTAAGTCTCCAACGCGTTAACATGCCTTTCCTTCTTTGACGCATCGAAGAGGAGGTAAAAGAATCAAGAATCAAAACTTAACAAAACTCCTAAGTCTCAAGGAGCGGTGCGTTACCCCGATAGCGCTACAATTGTTAAGGCGAGTTACACATAAGAATCAAACGTTCACATAGCATAAAAGTCTTAAGTTTCACAAGTATCATGTTTTCATGTTTATAGCGGATATAGCATGTTTCAAATAAGTTTCAAGAGTCAAGTGTCTTGACATAGAATACATGTTGCATCCCAATAGTGTTTAAAACAAAAAGGGATCGAGTATACTCATAGTGGGTGCTTAGAACCAAACACTGCCTAATTGGATCGAAGGGAGTGCTGGATCAGCCTGCGTGCGGGGAACAGAGCATAAGTCCTCTAAGTGCTGACCCGGTCAGGAACAGAGTGTCGAATAGTGTGAAAATCGAGTTAAAGTGTCTGACTGGCTACCTGAGCGGATGGTCATCCGGGCGGATGACCATTCGAACGGATGGCCATTCGAATAGTGCGTAGGTGCTTGTGAACTGTTTTAAGTTTCTGATCATAGTGTCCTGTAAAACAAACAACAATGTGATAGAAATCAGATCATCTGGACGGATGGTCATCCGATCGGATGACCATTCGAACAGATGGTCAGCGGATGGAGTTTTGTGAAAAAATTTCTAAGTCTTGCGTAACGGGGTGACAACGTATCAAGCAACGGAAAACACACCAAGCCCAGCTCGTTCGATCGGATGGGTATCACCCCGTCGGACAGACGAGTTATTTTCCGTGGAATTTCATGTTTGACTCGTTATTCGATCCGTTTTCCGGTGGAAATCAGTTTCCAAGCTGACTCTTGACCAAGGAACGAGTCGAGAGCCTGTTTGAGTCCGATTTCACCAAGGTTTTGTATAAAACTAAAGAAAAGTTCAGAAATCAGATGTAAAACGTGAAGGTTATCAGATCTGAGCCGAAAACATGTGAAATTCCTTTAGATTTTGTATAAAAGTTGTGAAAATCCACTAGATTTGGAGCCGATCTTGGTTAAATGGTGCCCCACCACAGTTTGCATAAGCAACTGAGAGGAAACCACCTTCAAGAGGCCCAAATCAGTTGGTTTTCAAGAAAATGTTGAAGTGTTCGTGTGATTTTGATGAAGAATATAGTGTAGAAGTGATAAATGATGAAGGTTGTACAAGATTCGAGGAGAAATACTTATGAGTTTGCCTTGAATCATGATTAAAGTGATTGGGAGTGACTTGAGTGCAGGTGGTCGGATGAGAGTGTGAAAGGTGAGAATGAAAGGTTAAGGGTCCTATTTATAGATGATGGTGACAGGCTTAGTCGGTGGAGAGGTGCAAGGGTCGGATGGTTTTCCGATCGAATGGCCATCCGGACAGCCGACTCTCGTTTGCTAGTTTTCCGACTTCGGTTCGTTTTGCGAGCTAGGTTAAGCGTTGCGTTGCGTATTATTGTGAGTAATCATAGTACTATTGCACTTAGGTGTTCAAATAACATAAGTATCACAAGAAGTTTCTGTGTTTCAAGTTTGCGTTTAAGCTAGTTTCTCGTTCAGTAAGCATTAAAGCGTAACAAGTGCCAAGTTTCTAGAGTCATCACAAGAGTCAAGATTCACATTATTCATATATAAAGTATCTCAAAAGCATCACATAGAGTAAAAGTCTCACATATTTTAATAAAATAAATATTTAAATAGCATCATTTCTCACTATGGTCGATTGTCTCGAGTGTAAAGCATCACTAGCTAGGAAGTACGGAAGACTTGCTATTGATGGGTTAGTATCAAAACGAAGGGCGTTACACCAGCCAACTCCAGGAATTGCTTGATAAAGGCTTTGTATGCCCTAGCACATCACCATGGGGCGCACCTGTCCTTTTCGTGAAAAAGAAGGATGGATCATTCCGAATGTGCATCGATTACAGGGAACTTAACAAGCTTACTATTAAGAACCGCTACCCGCTACCCCGAATCGACGACTTATATGATCAACTACATGGTGCTACGTGTTTTTCCAATATCGACCTACATTCTGGCTATCATCAGCTGCGTATACAAGAGCAAGACATGCCGAAAACCGCTTTCCGTACTCGTTATGGCCATTACGAATTCGTGGTCATGCCTTTTGGTCTCACAAACGCACCCGCGGTCTTCATGAACTTGATGAACCGTGTGTGCAAACCCTTTTTGGATCGTTTCATCATTGTGTTTATCGATGATATCCTTATCTACTCGAAGTCGAGAGCCGAACACGCGCAACATCTTCGTTTAGTTCTCGAGCTTCTTCAAGGAAATCGCCTCTACGCCAAGTTCTCCAAGTGTGAATTTTGGCTCGAGGAGGTTCAATTCCTCGGTCACATCGTTAACAGACAAGGAATTCACGTTAACCCCGCAAAGATAGAAGCCTTAAAGAGCTGGATTACGCCGAAGACTCCATCCGAAATCCTTCATTCCTCGGATTGGCGGGTTGTTACCATCGATTCATCGCCGACTTCTCTAAAATCGTCGTGCCTCTCACTGCTTTAACTCATAAGGACAAACCTTTTGTTTGGGGTTCCAAACAGGAGGAAGACTTTCAAATTCTCAAGCGTATGCTTTGCAACACTCCTGTTCTCACTCTCCCCAATGGAAATGATGATTTCGTTGTTTACTGTGATGCCTCTAACCTAAGTCTTGGTTGCGTTCTTATGCAACTGGACAAGGTTATCGTGTATGCTTCTCGACGACTCAAAATCCACGAGAAGAACTAAACAACCCACGATCTTGAACACGGTATAGTTGTTTTTGCGTTAAAGATATGGCGACACTACCTTTACGGAACCAAGTGTACGGTCTTCACCGACCATAAGAGCCTACAACACATCCTGAACCAGAAAGAACTGAACATGTGCCAACACAGATGGGTTGAACTTCTCAACGATTATGATTGCGAGATACGTGATGTGCTAAAAGTGGTCTAATTAAACTAACTAATTTTTACCCTAAACTAGACACTCTAAGTTTTAAATTTATAAACTAAGACTCTCTAAAACCTAGACCACACAACCGGCAAGTGTACCGGTCAATGTAGTATAGCCTAAGTAAGTCCGAGTATCGAACCGACGAGACTCTCTAATTACGTTAACTAGACTCTATCTAGATTTAGACTGACACGGACTCTAACTGTACTTATGTTGAGGGGGGTTTTCTAAATATCCTAAAATTGCAATTAAAATTAAACTAATTTAGCTAAATTAACTAAATGCGAACTTGGACGAAGACTTAAACCAGTGGCGATGAAGGCTACCTAGGCTAGACGCAAGTTTAACTTGGAGTGGATTTCTATTCGAAGCTAATGTGGTATGGAACCGGGATCTTTTGATACAAAACCTATTAAGACACCAACTAAGCCCCTCAACCCTTCTCGAGGTGAAACCTATGGCACTACCTAGGCCGTTACGACTGCCGGTTGTTAGATTTCCTTACAGTCCTCTAACTTCTTGAAAAGTGCCTTAATATGACAATCTACCTTACAGCGCGAAAGTCTAAGGCAACTATGGATTCTAACTTGGTTTAATAGACAAGAGAATGGTTAGGGAACTAAGACCGATTTCTTACAAAACCTAATCCTAGCTATATACCAAACCGAGACCTATTAATAACCCCGAGCCTTACAGCGACAAGATTAGTAGAACACTTGATTTTATAAGATTACTGAATATTACTTCTAAGGTTATTCACGTGATTTCACCCTAAAGAATTAAAGATTTATTACGTGATATAGACACTCACCAAAATCTAAAACTCTAGCATTACCCTATTATGTGATATAGACCGTCACCAAGAATCATACGAAGCAATAATCAATGATCAAACAATACCAAGCATGCATATACACCAAATCAAAATATCATAATCGTTTACTTTTCAAGAAAACCCAAGAACCACATTAAAACCGAATAAAAATCCAAACTTTATTAAACCATTGTCATAAGCCTGGGTAGTTAAAGAAAACTAGCCAAGAATCATAGTCTTAAAAATAATAAAACAAGGTTCAAAACAAGAATTCATCGATAAAGAACAAAGAAAAATAGAAAACAAGAAGATTCGGTAGCAAAACCCGTTTATTCCTTGCTCTCCAAGCTTCTCGCTCGATCCCGTAGATTCCGTCGCCTTCCTTGCAAAAATCTCTAAAATCGTCCAATTGATGTTCTCTCCGTCTGATCTTGCGTCTCTGGTCGTGCGTCTGATGTATGCCTTCTGTCCTATTCTCACTTTTCGAAAACAATAGGAATTAATTCCCTCCTCCAGACCTTCACGCCCCCATATCTATATACTATATATAAGCATTTCCCAAGTCTAAAATAGTAATTTAACCCCAACTTTTTAAGATGGGACTAAAAGTCTCAAACAAAACCTATATTTTTACATTTTCCTTCCCATCTTACCCTTCGCTCCCTATATCCCCTTCCCCTATCAGATATTTAACACCAATGTTATCATCAGTTTCTTCCAATTCAATCGTTCTCTTCAATAAGGGTTTATGACTGAATCTCTACAGCCGCATAAGGAATTCGATGGATTACGCCAACTGAAATCAATTACCCCATACGTTTCATTCCTGCAATTATTTAACACCGAACCCATCATGGAATTGGGTAGGGTTTTCACCCCTGCCCCAACTCATCGGCCTTGGTGTTCTGGGATTCTTTTTCGATTGTCTGAACAGGTTCTGGTTATTGGGGTTGGAGTATGATGGCCGAGTTATTGGATTGGACTAGCCGATTGATTTTGTAAACAACACCGGATGAGAGAAGATATGCACCGGTAAGCGGATTTAACTTCGTGTTGTTTAGTAATTTTTGATTGGTTGACTAGATTCATCCAGTTTGGTTAGCTAAACCCTAGATCTGTAATCAAATCGAAACATATCAACCCCTATCTTCTTTTTTTTTTTTTTTTGAACAAGAATTCCTAAATTTTCTAGGCTAAAATTTCAAACTTTTTTGGGGTGGTGGGAGTCAGTTTAGTAATACAGGAGGGTCACATTCAAAGGCATTTTTGGAGTTTATATGGAGACTCTTATGAATGCTATTGTCAAGCCAGAGTATCTAAAGCATCAAGACGAACAAGTTAAGCTTCTTGTTGCACTTGTGAGATACCTAGAATTGCTGGCCTTGAAGCTCCATATGAAAATGAAGGTATTTTTTTGCTTTACGTGACTATATGTTTGATAATAAGTGCTCAAATTTACACAATTATGGTTTTTTTTTTCTTTATGGTACTAACTGTTTTTTTTTTTTTTTTTTTTTTCATTTGCTTTGAGGACATCATTCATTTGTAAGTACTTTCTAGGGTTAAAATATACTAAAGACCCATCTTTTGGAAGGATAGATAGTAAACATACCGGAGACCATTGCAAAGTACATATCATTTGCTGTGACGTTGGATCTCGAGTGCGATGATGTAGTGAATGAAATATTTAAAACTGTTTTCAATGTTTCCTGGTTAAGTTTTTTTAACTTTAATAAAGTATTTTGTTTTTGTACACGAGCATACAGAAATTGTTACTGTGGTGGTGGAGACAATAATGACGTTTTTTTTTTAAGAAAGTTTTACTCATTTTCTATCTGTTTTAGGCTGTGATAAGTAAGTTAGTGATAACCTCTTTGACCCTTTTTCAACTCACTTATAAACAAAATATAGATTTATTTCCAAGTGTTATTTTGCAGGTTAAAGGAGTAGAAGGCCTAATGGCTGCTTATGAAAATGCGGTGCATACCGTCTCTCTTCAACGACCAACTGTATTTGGTCAAGTAATCAACCACGCTGCAAAAATAGCTACTCAATCCCTCTCAACTAATCCCACCAAGTACTTTGTTTTGCTAATCATGACGGTAAACATGTAGTAAACCATTTATATATGCGCATTATTCTTTTCGTTGTTATAAAATATTTAAATTGTATTTTTTTTGTTAGGATGGAGTTCTTACCGATCTTCAAGAGACTAAAGATGCACTTGTTAGGGCCTCTGCTCTGCCTCTCTCAATTCTAATAGTTGGAGTGGGTGATGCTGATTTTAAACAAATGAAAAGGTAAATGGTTAAAAGTCATACCAAGTTACCAACTAAGTTAGATTCTTTAATTGTATTTGTTATGTATTATCCTTATGGGTCAACGTGTAAACTAAAAAAAGGAGTTGGCTAAACACCTAACGGGTTAAATGGGTTGAAAGTCGCACAAACTTTGTTTTCAGAGTTAGATTATTATTTGGATAGCATAACTTTTGCTATTATTTATAAGAAATCTAGACAAGAGTTTAGTTTCAACCCATTTACTTATGTATAGGTCAGTTTAAATCAAAGGTTTTTTGTGTCATTTGTAGCAAGTGATTCAATTTCCTTCAAAACCAGCTCATCAACACCCCTGGTTGCTAAAATATGGACAAAATGGAAAAAAAAATTATCTAGATCTTGTAGTTCTTGTATATATCATAACGAATTGATGTATGTTGTGTTACAGGTTGTACCTCTTGATCAAGTAAGAAAAATTTGTCAAGCACTGCTTGCCAGTTGCTTTAGTGGAGTATGAAGGGGAGCAACATGGTTTTCGTAAGGTTAGAAATATATAAATGTCTATGTTTTTTATTTTTATTTTTATTTAATTTCCTGGTAAAAGTAAGTTGGTTACTATAATGTGTGCAGGCCGAAAACATTATATTCACACTTGAACAACAAATGGTGTTTTTCGCACGTTTAGTGGGGCACTTTAAGGTTGCAGACGAAATCGTTCCCATCAAGATTGATAATTTCGACTAAGAAGTATGTATTTTTATATCTCTTCGCTCTTCACTAGCTTAGATGTAACATTTTTGCCCTATTTTCCTAAAGTGGTTCATGTTAGGCTGCTGGGAGTGGGGGCATTGGCTGGGGCGGGGGATGTCGTTCAACGCCAGCTGCTCCACCCCGGGTTGGCGTTGGCATGGCGTTGCCCCTTTGGCGTAGGTATTCAGCCTGGCATGGGGCGGAATATGAATGAAGTTCTTACACGACTTAAATCTGGGCCTGAAGGAACCTGTCGTTAATGTCTGGGCCCCGTCACAAATTGATTAGAGCTCTATTGAGCTGATATTCGCGATCCCCACAAATTTATAAACATCAGTTTCAGTTGTATAAAATAGTCTACTTCAATGTATAAGGATGCATATAATCATATTAATGCCAAACATACATTTTTTTTAATTATGTCTGGTTTATTTATTTGTTGAGTATCAAAATTCAAACATACAATTTCATACATAATTTTATTTTTATTGTCTGCTTGATTCGAATGTATAGCTTTAGCTATATTGAACCAATATCTCGTGGTCTTAGAAATATTCCGCAACAATTCAGTCAAAGGTTTGTTTCAACAATAAATGTTTGATTTGTTCATATAATGCATTAGTCGAGGTGGAAAACTGGTCATGCCAGCAGATCGGGTAATGGGTTGGGTCAGGTTGAGCGAGGTCACTATCTGCTTATGATATTTTGATCTTTCTTTTAAAAATAGTGTCACCTGCGTCACTATTAGGTGGCGGTACCTCGATCGTAGCAACCTTTATCATTATTTATCTATTTTGAATGGTAAGAAGCTCCCCTTCGAAACCGATCGCCAGGCTTTCCTTATGGTTTTTGTCGTTTTAAGGTTTGAATTATATTCTCGCCCCTTATTATCGACTCCGCCGCAACGCGCGGATTCCCCACTATTTATATATATGTTAGATATTTAGGGTTTTGCGTTAACTCTTTAAAGGCCCAAAAAAATCACTCCCCTAATATGATCGTGATGCATGCTGTCTTTGGCGGCCCACTCATCAAAACCTCCAACTGCTTATTTCACATCCAATATTGCCACTTTTCTAAATTAAATCCATCCACACAATTTTCCTCTTTCTTTTATAATAATCCAATATTGGCCATCCTAAATAAAATCGGTCAACAACAGGAAGCCAAAGAATATGCACATTTATTTTGTCTTTTATGTAGGAGAATTAATTAGAACTTTACATTTATGGTCCCTCATTTTTTTGTGACTTATTTTTAAAGCAACTTTCCTTTAATTGTAATTTGGCCCTCCAACTTTAATAATATAAAGATAAATGAGCTCGGCCCAATCACAGAAAATAGCGGTAAATTTCCTTATGTCATTGGCGGTCTACTCCACTCAACTGGCTAGTTGTTTCCTTTTTACTCTTTTAGCTCTATTTGCACCAGGACCTGACCCAACACAAAATAATATAATATACTACTAAAACTAAATAAAAACAAATGAAAATTGTACATAAACTATACACTTTACACTGGACAAATATGTGTATTTTACCCTACATCAATACGCTACCATCCAAGCAAGGCCAACGTCGTGGTCGATGCCCTCAGTCGATGAAGCTATGTGTATAGTTTTCGTAACATTCAAGCCTAGAATAACCTCGAAGCTCTAATTCGCGACGCTCAACACGCATGCTTCATTGAGAATACTTTGAAAGAGGAAATGAAGTGTGGTGTCGAAACTCAGTTGGTGACTAAATCGAATGGTATTTATCACTATCTCGACCGTATTTGGATTCCTAGTCACAATAATCTCCGGGAGATATTGCTGACTGAAGCCCACAAATCCCGATATTTCGTTCACCCCGGTGCCGACAAGATGTACCAGGACCTACGTTCCAAGTATTGGTGGTTGGGCATGAAAAAGGATATCGCTCTGTAAGTTTCGAAATGCTTGACTTGCTCGAAAGTTAAGGACGAACATCAACGACCCTCTGGCTTACTCGAACAACCCGAAATCCCGATGTGGAAATGGGAAAGCATCGTTATGGATTTTATTACGAAACTCCCTCGAACGCCTTCTAGTCATGATAGCATTTGGGTTATCATTGATCGTCTTACGAAATCCGCTCACTTCATTCCGATACGAGAAAACTTTAAGGTAGAACGATTAGCACGAATCTATTCCGACGAAGTTATTTGTCGACACAGGACGCCTCGTGACATCATCTCGGACCGCGATGGTCGTTTTACCTCACGTCTCTGGGAGACATTCCAATCCACTCTCGGTACGACTCTCAATCTCAGTACCGCATTCCATCCCCAGACCAACGGTTAGACTGAGCGTACGATCCGCACCCTCGAAGACATGCTTCGTTCGTGTGTTATAGATTTTGGTAGTAATTGGAATTCGCATTTACCTTTAGTAGAGTTCTCGTACAATAACAGTTATCACGCTAGTATTCAAATGGCACCCTTTGAGGCACTATATGGTAGAAAATGTCGATCGCCTAATGTTTGGCACGAGATCGGAGACGCACAAATCACCGGTCTCGAGTTACTACAAGAAACGACCGACAAGATCCTCCAAATAAGAGATAATCTCTTGAAAGCTCGGAGTCGTCAAAAGAGCTACGCCGATAAACGCTTCAAGCCCCTAGAGTTCGAAGTTGTTGATCACGTACTCCTAAAGGTCTCACCTTGTAAGGGGTGATCCGATTCGGCAAGAAAGGGAAACAAGCGCCACGTTACGTGGGTCCCTTTAAAGTTCTGGAAAGAATTGGTAAAGTGGCCTACCGACTCGAATTACCGTTTGAACTCAGCAATGTACACCCGACTTTCCACGTCTCAAACCTCAAAAAGTGTCTAGCTGAAGAAAATCTTCATGTACCTCTCGAAGACTTGCAAGTAAACGAAACTCTGCACTTTGTGGAAAAGTCAGTAGAAATCATGGATCGAGAGACCAAGAAACTTCGACGCTCTAGCATTCCCATAGTGAAGGTTCGATGGGAAGGCAAACGCGGTGCCGAGTTCACTTGGGAACTCGAGAGTGATATGAAAGCTAAATATCCGCAACTCTTTGTTACGCCCACTACTTAAATTTCGGGACGAAATTTCCTAAAGTAGGGGTGACTGTAACAACCCGACTTTTCAGATTGTTATCCGTTTGCTACTTACTTCGATTTGTAACCTTGTACTCCGAGATTCGATATAAATAAAGGTTTATGTTATGCTAAATACATTTTCATCACACAGCACCACTGCACGCTTAAATGCTTCATATTCGCAAACACTCAATGCTAACGCAACATGAATTACAGAGAATTATGCTACTTTACTTGCCGAGTGTGTTTGTTTGTTCGGTAACCACTCTCGCCTTCGCACTCACTTATTGTGCTAAATCGCTAAATCGCAAAAGTAATGTTATGTTGTGTGTTCTTATATGCTTTACTTGCGTGTGCTTTATATGTATTGTTTACTCGCTCGAAACGCTCAAATGCTTACTCGCACAACTCGATTATCATGCTAAAACGCAACGCAATACTTACTATCTCGCCAAAATACTTAAAGTACCAATACTAACTAACGCAACAAAACGCATTAAACGAGCATCCTACACGCAAAATGAGGAACTTAATACACAAAACAGCACCTTCGAACGAAACTAGCCAGCCTCGTACGAAGGCAGCCAGCTTCGAATGAGTGCTTCTGTGCAAACCCACCATCTCTATAAATACCCAAGCACTTCTCCATTTCATTCACTGCTGCCATTTCATACCGAAACGCTGTCGAATTGCTGTCCGATTGTTTTCAAGTAAGATTTATCATTTTTACATGATTACACAACGTTTTCCACTACGATTTTCCACATCACTTCGATTTCATCAAAACTCTTCTATTCTCACCTAAACTTCAACTTTTTCAACCAAACTTCTTATTTTCTACAAGAACCTTCATCTTTTTCATAAAACTCTTCATCTTTTTCATCAAATCTTCCTATTTTATCACGGATCTACACTTAACCGAGTGTATTGGGCCTAGATTCGGCTTCCCAAGATAGAAATCTACAGATTTCACACTCACTAAGTGTTAGATCTAGGTAAAAACTCTTTAATACCCTTTTAAACTTGATTTTCACACTAAAACGGACCTAAAACGGCATGTATTTCGTTCACTGAATAGTGGAACGAGGTAGTGTCAAAACCGTCTTGAATTGGACTCGGAAATACATCGGATTCAGGCGAGAACACAGCTCTGAACGCCAAGAACAACCACGAATGCGAGCTGGACTGTTATGTACGAAGCCCAGCTTCGTACGAAGGCACCGCCTTCGTACGAAGGCCCTGACTTCACACATCATAGCCCGATTCTCATCCGTGACTCAGACAAAGACCTCTCCGACTGTAAGTTTAATCAATAGCTTAAGGTTGGAGGGATGAACACTCGATTTTCCGAAGACAGGTGCGAAGAACACTCGATTTTGGACAACGGAAGCATCACTTATGCGAAGACCCACCTTCGTACGAAGCTTCTGTTTCCCACCGACACTTCGATTTCGACCGTTTCAGCACATTGGAAGACTTAGGCATTATGTCCCCGTACGCAGGCTGATCTGGCGCTCCCTTCAATCCATTCTCAGACCGTGTTTATTTTTTAGACACGCACAGTGAGTATACTCGAACCCATTTTCATTTAAAGCACTTTTGGGTGTTACATACATTCTCTATCAAAAACACAACACACAACGCAAACACTTTTATAAACGCTAACCGCTCCCGCATGCTATATGTGATTAGTTGAATGCTTGTTGCTATGCTTACACAGTGATTACTTGCCCGACCGCCTTTAGCAACGATAGTACTATAGTTTGGACTCAGCACCTGTTTGTTCAGGGGTTACTAAGGATCACATACTTTACTTCACGTGTTTGCTTCAGTGAACATGTGTCGCGCATACTCTACTCGCAATCACCTGGTTAGGTTGTATCATTATGGGTAGTTACTTGATTCACCCGTTACGTGTTACATGCTGGTTATGCGTAAACGCTTATTATACTATATCTTCGCTAAACTTGTGTACTCACCTTTACATTATTGTATTGACTTTATTTTAACGTATGTGATAGGTTTATGATTATCGTATGCTGCAAATGGATAGGAAGTCTAGAAACCCACAATAAAAATCTAGGTTGTCGGACTTGTTTTGTTTGAGAGACATGATATCTGTTATGACATTTGTTGGAATGTTTGATTAATAGTATGGGATATTAAACTTGTTAAATATTGGTAATGAATAGTCATTATGGATTCTCTTGAGCAATCTGGTTCGCCTAGTGCCGCGCCCCGATGATCCCGCCATTGGTTGGGGTGTGACATCACAAATTGTAACACCCGTTCTTATAATTCAAGGTTTAATGAATATTTTACGAAAACAATCATGTAATTACGATTACATATACACCGGAAATACGGGTTTACTAAAACTTTTACAAATCATAAGTTAATTAACATAACGTGATCGAATTCGTCGTTTAAAAATTTACGACGATGCAATGTGCGGAAGCATGTATCTTTATCGTGTTCGGTTCTTCGTTGAGCTTGATCGTCTTTCGGCATCCATAATGTACCTACATTTCATAAACATGAAATGCTTTAGTCATACGGAGATTAAAATGTGTCTAAACGAGCCCGGGAAGCGAAACTTGATAAAAAAAAATACATTTTTGTACAGGGCCCACCGTAAATTACGGTGGGTACCGTAATTTACGGTAGCCCCCGAAACTTTATTCTTCCACCGTAAATCAGAAGAGAACCACCGTAACATTTTCAGCTCCACCGTAAATTACGATGGACACCGTAATTTACGGTGGCCCCTGCATTCAGCTTTTCCATTTTGCCGTTTATTGACACGAAAACTTTCGTATCTTTCAATCCGCTTATCCGTTTGACCTACCGTTTCTTCCTACATGATTGTAATTTGATCCTCCATTATATGGAGTTTAAATCCAACGTCCGGATTAATAAAATTTAAGACTTTTAAGTCTTCGGCTTATTACCCTTTTTACCAAATGTTGACCCGTTTATGCATTTTATCAATCAAACATATTTGTTTGATTCCTACATCACCTACACTTCTTCAAATAATTGTTATATACCATATTAGGTTCTAATCACAGGTTTATTACACAATTTAAACCCATTTTCGCCCGTATGCTTAT
Organism: Helianthus tuberosus; assembly: GCA_030545235.1. Taxonomy (NCBI): domain Eukaryota; kingdom Viridiplantae; phylum Streptophyta; class Magnoliopsida; order Asterales; family Asteraceae; genus Helianthus; species Helianthus tuberosus. The sequence goes on from JARYGA010059793.1 coordinate 2,221,211, forward strand.
TTTGACCCGTTAAGGGTATTTAAGCACTTTCGAGCCTAAAATAGTTTTCGATTGCTTCTAGCATTTCATTACCACATTTCTTATCCTATAATCTCCCACCCCAACTGTATTTAAGGTAGGTTTAATGTTGTGATCAATATAAACCAATTTTACCTCTCGAATCATTATTTTACGGCAAAAACTCAAATAGTGCCATTTAGCTAATACAATACCTCTTTCAGCTTCTATACTTATTTTAAGTATTTACCTAGTCATAAAACTCGTTTCCAAACAACCTTTAAGGGTCGTTTGTTCCATTTAGCCTACAAGGGCGTTTTGATCGATTTTAGTCCTTTTATGACGAAGGACTCGCTCTCAAATTATTCGACCAACAATAACACTTTTAACTACAACATAATTATGCGTACCTGGCCTGGATCAACAAGTAGACCCAATTTATACCTCGTTTTCATTATCATACCATCAATGGTGACGCAATTATCCGATTGGCTAATCGGTCCTGTTAACATAAGACTTGACAACCATATTAGTCGATATTGTCAAATGGTGTTATCATCACCATTCGACCCGTTTGGACTATATGCCCAACATTATCTTATTTAATCAAAAACATCGTTTTTGATTTCCAATTCATACATCCATCCCCTCCTGGATTTTATAACCATACCCTTTTTCTTTTACACTCTTTTCTTATAAATTCAACCCATTTCGGCTTACGCCATGGGTATCCTTTTAACCTTGATTTACATTAGTCGACACTTGACAAATTTCCATATTTCCAATATTATCGTTATCACATTTACAACGTATCGAATAAACGGGTATTCTACATAAGTGTGTAAATTACACTTACCTCGCATCCACGCCACGCTTTCCTTTACGTACTTGCTCCGTTTGACCCGCTCCCTCCTCCAAGCTTTTATTCTAGCTTGTTACGCGTCAAACTATTGTCAATCATTTACAAGGCGGTTAAATTAGTCATAAAAGTCACGACTATTCCACCTCACTTATTTCCTATGCCGAAGCTACTATTCGACTTCATGATTAGTTAACTTAACTTATCTAAAGTTAACTACTTTCAATCGCATGGTTTACGACATTAAGTCTAAATCAACATAGTATTTAGAACTCTTATCACCTCATATCATGCGTAATTGCCATATCATTCGAATACGCGTTTTCACTCTAAATTTCAATACTTTAGTTCTCATTTAGGCATTTTAACAAACACCTAATGTGCATAATTTCACATATTTACTAACTAGTTTATAATTAGTTATTTTCACCAAGATTTATATAACAATCAAACCTCTAAGTCTAGTGTTCATGAATTACATCAAGAACTTATATTATAACAATCAATTTTCATCATTTTAACACTCTCATCTGAGTGTTCATCTTATTGTCATAAAACCCACTTAGCACATAATAGGGTAATTACCAAATCCCTAGTTTTGACAACAATTCATCAAATTTTCTACTAGGGTTTGTTTCTAAACCAAGATATAATCACAATAACACTCATAGATTCAACATTCATTCCAGAATTTTGATTATGATTGTTCATCATAATCTCAAGTATCACCAAATCATAAAATTCAACATACCTTGTAATCCCCACGACTAGGTGATCACGAATTTGTAATCATGCAGACGATTTGGGTTTGATTTGAGCTTCAATTTGAGAGATTTGTTGGATTTAGGGCTAAAGCTCCATGGGAGCTTTCTCCTGGCCTTACCCACGCACGCACACACACACACTTGTGTGTGTTGTGTTTTTTTTTAAGTTTATAATTCCAATTTCAAGTTACCCGGCTTTGGTCCCTCGTGTTTGGTTAGTTATTAATTAGATCACAACCTAATTATTTTCAATAATATTCCCACTTATTAACTAGGTTTAATATTCCTAGTTAACTTAGCGGGTTCGGGAATATTTATGACTAAGTTTATTTTAGGTCCCATTAACTCGGGCCTTTTATCCTTTTTATTTCCTTAAAAGCTTTTATTCAACTTTTAGTAAATATTAGGATTATTTATTTAAGTCCTAATATTCACCGGGTTAAATTTTACCACTAACGGTATTTTCCCCGTCTTTAGTATTAACGGGGTTTAATTACCAAACCCGTTTTCGGGGTGTTACACAAATGTACCTACACCTTCAAAAGCAAGTTGCAGAAGAAAAACGAAACATGAATATGGAGTTAGTACGAATAATGGTGGATGCTAAGTACAAAGAGACTCAAGCAGAGGTTAAGGCCATCAAAGACTTTATCCTAGAAAACATTGGTACAACTTTAATACTTCCTAAATATCAAGATAATACCAAAAAGGGGGAGGAAGATTGCATGAGAAAGCTCCCACCTCTTATCAAGAAAGCTAGAAAAAGATCTGACATTGCTGCACTAAAAAAGGCTAGGCAAGAAGAAATTGCTAAAGCAGTAGAAAAAGAGAAGATGAGAGACACAAGGGAAGCAAATATGTAGATAACAGTACAAGGGATTATTGAAAGAAAGAAAATACAAGATAATCAAGGATCTTCAACAAAGGTTAAAGAAAGCACTGCATCAACTACCATCCAAACCACCGTCCCTTCTATCCAAACCACTGCTCCCATAACCCAAACATTTGTTGCCACTACAAAAGTGACGACAGATGTTACAATTACACTACCACCACCACCACCAACACCAACACATTAGTCTCCTAAAGGACTTCTCAATTACAAAAGAAAACTAGAACCACCACAGAACTTCCACAACCACCAACACTTCAAACCAGAACCAAGATAACAAAATTCATTGTCCAAGATGATGATGAAGAAACTCCTGATGCATCACTTGTTAAAACCACAACCACCACAACCTTATCCGTCACATCTCAACCATCTACCACAGCAACCACATCACTCACCATTACATCTCCACCTACAGAATCACCCATGACCATACTTGACCCACTAGAGTTAGAAAATGTATCAAAAGAGATGCAATTTTTCTACTCTACAACTGATATCAGCTAACCTACCTTTCCATTCCTCAGAAGATATTCAAAACCTGCAAATGTACAATAATACTTGAATCTAAACAGCATACAGGCTGAAAGAATAGTTGCTTTTAAAAGCAAGGGAAAAAGTGATAAGGAGGCACAACAAATCTTATATGCAGAATTCACAAAAGTGAATAGATTAGAAGATTTTGCCAAAGATGTCAGCCAAAAGGCTTCACAAGGACCAGTAAACAACCTTGAGCTCAGAAAAGCTTTAAGGGAAGATTACTTGGAATTCATAATGAAGAACAAGCCTTACACAACCACAAGGGCCCAATTCTCTGGTTGGACTATAGAAGCCCTTCTAGAAGAAATTGAAAGGATTGAGAAGTTAAAGCTCAATCCAGATATCAAGCTCACTCCTACTAATCTGAAAGCAGGTAAAAAGCATGTTAGTCAAAAATTGTTGAACTGAGAAGAACGAAGGAGGAGGAGATGGCATCAAAGTTTGGTTTTATGCAATCAATGGCCAGGTAGGATGATTCAACAATCAAAGAGCTACCAGAAATTAGAAGATTTAAGAGCTAAATATCTCTCAGTCCCCCAAAGGCCAAACTATGAAGACATAAATGTACCTATCAGCTTGCTGGTCAATCCTTCAAAACTTCCATCTACAAAGAATGTCTCCTCAGCTGTTAGAAGTTATCTCAAAAGATAAAAGGAGATGTCTTCATAAAATCTCAAAAAGTATGAAGATGATATAAGGAAGGAATGGATTACAAATGAACTCATGTATGGGCATCCAGATGCAAAACCAGAAGAGCTGCTTGAGCAAATCATGGGAAAACAATTTTCCTCTCCTCTTCGGTCCTAGAAAATACATAAGCCTAAAAAATATAAAATGGTCTTCCAATAGATCAAGCCATGAATTGATAATAGTCAGGGCCAATGGAGAAGTGAAAAAGACTTCAATGAATAGTGTCATAGGCCTGAAAATTGAATATCTGCAAGCTCTACTAGATCTTCCACTTGAAAGGGATGCAGATAACTCTATCTCTAAAAGATTTGAGAAGCAATTTAAAGCCTAAATCAGAGAGAGGTTGAAAAGGAATACAAATTGATCCAATAAACATTTGTTTTGGCATCATCTGTTCTAGGGGGAGATTGTTGGACCTACAAAAGAACATGTGATATTCAAAACATGACAAAGATATCAAGAAATAAACAGTTGATGTAGCATTCTCCTCCCAAAGATAGTGAATCTTGAACACCCAAATCAGGGCATTTGTTGAAGACCAACTAACATTTGTTTGAAGCCTTGGAACCACTGTTCATGAAGAAAAAAAAGTATGTTCAAGTCCTAAAGTCTGTTGAAGTAAAGGTCTGATGAAGAAGCCCAAACATCTGTCTGACCAAACAGATGTTTGGAACAAAGCAATAGAGGATAGCTTAACAGTTCTTTCCCAATGTAACAGTATTTGCTTTTTAACAATGTTTACCATAGTTAGATCATTTGTTTGATTCCCACAGATGTTTGCAAACATCTATGAAATCTTTTTTGTTAGGAATGTTAGATGTCACTATCAGGGTGATGTCAGCCAAACACAAACAGAGGTTTCGTATTTAGTATAAATAGATCTCACCTATTAGAGATCTATTCATCACTACACATCACCTTTTCTTTTGTACGAACATAATTGTTTAATGATCAGTCTGAGGGGAAGTCTGTAGAGTCAATCTTTTGTAAAACATTATTGTAATCATTTGATTATATATGAAAAACTGATGTTGATGATGATTTCTCATTTGTGAATTTTTATCTTTACTTACAATACAAATTTTTTTTTATCTTAATTATTGATTAGTGACAAACCTTGTAAACTCAAACTTAACTGAAAATGACAACTTTTTTCTAAAACTGGTCTGGCCATCTATTCTGATCTCCCGTTCAACCGCTAGCAAACCGGTTCAAATGAAAGTAGTTAAATACACTCAATGGAAATGGAAATGGCTATAAATAATAAGAGTTCTTTATATTATAAAAAATTGTTGTAAATGGTTGTGAGTGAAGGGGCGAGAAAATATTATTGTTTATCTGTATATTTAAGGGAGCATTGTTGACACTGTAATTTTTTAATATTTTTTGAAAGAGTTTGTAAGTGAAGAAGATGGAAAACGTAATGATAAATGTATTAAAAAATTAATTAAAAAGAGAGAGAAAATATAGTTTTAATGTAGTTATAGGATATGAATGGTAAAAGAAATTTGAGTAGTACATTTATGGACGTGATAGAAACTTAGATCTGTATCAATAAAACCGGCTTTGATTTAAATTGAAGTTATTAATTTTGGACGGCTTTAACGTTTCATTTATTAATGAATGCAACTGAAAGTAAATATAATTTAAAAAGGTCAATTTTGTTTTATTACTAGTTTAGAAAACACTAGTTATCTAACAAAAGAAGAGGATGTCGAGTTAGCTCTAGAGGAAATAGATGAGATACTTTATAATAAATTTATATTTTTTAAATTTTATATTAGCGTTTAACACGTTGACCTATTTAACGTAATACACCTGTCAATTTAAATATGAGTCGGTTAATTATTAAACATCTAAACTCCAACGTGATTTATTATTGATCGATGACTCAAAATATTATTATTATTATTATTATTATTATTATTATTATTATTATTATTTTGTCAATTACTCAATATAAAAAAATGCATGTCACGAGTTTTTTTTTTTGGTTTTCTTGTTTATTTTTTATACCGAATGCCGATAGCATATTGATACCATAATGAACTAAGCGGGTAAATTGAAACTGTTCTTTTTGTTCATATTTTGCACTAAACTCACTGATGTTGGATTTTGGAGTTTTAATTGGCCGGAAATTGGACGCTACTTTAGTTTATACCTAAAAAACCCACCGCAACACGCTGATGCGTCTACTGTTACTATTACACAAGTTTGATAAACAATAGTGACACCTCATTGTGGGCCATGGGGTGTTACATGTGCATCTCTTTGACCTGTTTTTCACCTGGGATAATCTATATTGTTTGGAATAATATTACATTAATTATGTTATCTATAATAGAGTTTGAAGTTATTAGAAACTATGGTTCTTAATATATATCTGTAATTGTCTGCTGTCTAACCAATGTCAAAAGTTTTGAATCATATACTTCTTAATAAAAAATTATCTTTAAAGTGTTTCGTGTTCCATCTTGGAAGTAATTATAGAGCTATAGTTGCATTAACACATGAAGTTGATATAGAAATAACCATATTGAAGGAGGGGTTTAATGGTCATACTATAGTATTATTAGTGGAATGGTCAACAAGAAACATAACTAATGTTAGTTAAATTTGTAATTCTGATAGCAACCGGTAACTAAAGTCACTAACTTATGAAACTGAGAATCAAGCCCCTACCTAAAAACAACCTAGACATGACCCATTAAATTCTTGGCCTTTTTTTCTATCCCGAGGACCTCATTTGTATTACTTTTTGTTGCTGCTGTTAGTGTCTAGCATTATGATAGTTGTTACCCGCTAAAAATACATATTTGACAATATTCAGATGCCCTTATTAACTTAAAAATGCAAGACTTCTAAATGGTATTGTTTCTCATAAACTTTTGGCTTGCAAGTTTCAATTTTGTAGCCTGCACTTGCATAAACCATCTTAGGTAGACATTTTAGCAATAGCGGTAAAATGAGGCTTCCCTTACGCTATATCAAACTATATGATCCATGAGAAATCTTCATAACATTCTCTTATTTTATATGTAAACTATATTATTGTTCAAATTTCATGTATGCCCGGTTGTCGATAATTTCTATAATCAAGAAAAAAGCTTCATGTTTGCCCATTTTTTGTAGTTTTGATGAACAGTTGATATTCTAATGCATTAATTTTTCTAACATCCGTTTAGCAAAAAAAAAATATAAGTTGAAAACGAATTACATTTCTTTAAATGTTTTAGTGTTTGTTCTCCATTTTTATTAGAAACCGACTCACCGTTAGTAACTTAGTGATTTGGTTGGTAATTTTATTTTCAAAGATAGATTGCAAGGATCATTAGAAAGACTCACAAGCAAATGAACTGAGAGACCAATGTAAGTCCTAAATCAAGTGTATTTTTATCCTTTTTGAAGATTTGAGGCTTAAAACAAGTTTTCAGCACAGATCTTCATGTGAGTATTCTTTATCAGTTTTTTGTTTCTCTTTTTTACTTGGTTCTTGATAATTTTTAGGGTTCTTGATTTTAGATATAATGTTTGAATCACTGCTCCGGGTCAACCGTCAAAACCGGACCGTGAACACGCCCCTGCCGTTGGTCAGCTGCAGTGCTCATTCCTCCCCTCCATCAGTGAATCTCCACCATTAACTCCGTGTTCCTAGAATGGATCTCTTAGTTGTTGAGAAGGTTGCCCAAAAGCGGTATACAAGGCATACCCAGTAAAACATACCACCGAGCCATTTTTTATTAACATAATGCCCAAGGAATTCCAAGAATTCTTGTTATACATTTGTTCCAACCCTCAATCCTCTTGCTTTTTATTTGTGTGTGTGTTTTTTGTAAGCTAATTTATGGGGTGATAAATTATGCTTCCTTGAAACGTTGGATTTATTTGTTTGTGGAGTCAAAAATATACTTTTTTGTTGGTGCACTTGTGTCTGTACTTTGTCTGTATTTCGTCATGATACCAAACAATGTCTTGTGTTAGTCTGAGTTACGTCTTAGGTTTGTTATTATGTGCGTTCGATGTAAGTTTGACCAAGTCAACCATCCTCCTGGTTTGACTTGACCAAACAGTTAGCACATTGTTTGTAAGTTGTTTGGGTCGAAGGATGAGTCATCGAAGGATTGTTTATATCCTTCGATGAGCTCGAAAGATAAACCATCGATGGATGTGGATGGACCTCGAAGGATATCATCCTTCGAGGTATATGTGGATCCTTCGAGCTGCTTCAGATCGATAGATGATCTTTCGATCAGTCTATCTGATCCTTCGACCAGACGTGCTGTGATGGGTATATATACCCATGTAATGTGTTCACTTCAGGGTGTGAGAGAGATAAGAGACAAGAGAGGTGAAAGGTGAGTGAGCTTAGTCTTGTAGAGAGCGTATTTTCAGTTTGGTCAAGGGCTGTAACCGTGTCCACTGAAATACAAGAGAAAACTTTGATATCTTGTGTGTCTACCTTTCTCTTTGTAGCTTGTGTTCTCATATAAACTACCGGTTTGCATTCTAGCTTGGATTCCGCACTTGCTAGTGTGTTAAACTTAACAAGGATAAGGTTTAACCTCAACCTCCGAGGGACCTACAAGTGGTATCAGAGCTTTTCGAAGATTCATGGATTTTTCTTCCACAAGAAGTTCAAAGTCCACAAGATGAACGTGCAGTGTACTTTTCTCCACGGTGTGATTGAAGAGAATGTGTTTGTTGATCAAACCAACCGGGTGTGCGGATGCCTTGGCATGGATTGAACAACCGCACACTACTTCTCAAGAGAAAGATAAAGACCTTCGCTGGTGCAATGTGGAAGACCAGCCGGACCCAAAGGTTTATGATCTTGTTGCTGTCAAGAGATTTCTCAGTAGCTGCAAAAATCGACTTTGAAGTCCACACCGGGTGGATATCCAGTTTGGGAGAGCACTCAGATTCCTTGCAATGCACGAAGCAGTTGCAGGATACGGTTTTGAATTTCTAATCTCTCCTATACTTGTCGATATTTTAGCTGCTTTATGAATTTTTATCATCTCATACAGCACCCTTTGACCAGACACTTTGATCTCGAATATCACCTCACACGTGATTGTTTCATTATGAAACTCATCAATGTTGTCATGGTCCACACCGATGACCAACGTGCCGACCTTTTTACCAAAGCATTTGACAAATCAAGATTTGATTTTTTTATTATTGGTAAACGGCATTAAGGTCAAGCAAGAGTAATCCACATCGGAAAATCATTTTTGTAAATACCTTTGTGTTTTAAATTTATCTTAGTTTGTTGATTTTAGGGGGAGTAAATCCAAAATTTGAAAATCCAAAAACATCGAAAAATGTTATAATCACAAAAACAATAGAAAAACAAAAATGAGTTTCCTGGCGAGCAAAAGAGAAAATGATAGTACATCAGTGGTCTGTCCAAACCTCTTTAAACCCTTAAATGAAAAACGATAAGCAGCTCTATATAAGATGTATCGGTAGGCTCACAATCATTTTAAAGTGTGCAGGGTGATATAAACCTTAAATCGACTGAAGACCAGGTGGGAACCATTCATTGGCATATGGTCTTAGTACCGAAATTTCGTTTGAGAGATTGCCGAGGTTCTGAGATATTCGGTCTTTATGCTGCTTATCATCTGGGTATCATGGTTGTATCTTTTACCGAAAAATAACGGGGACGCAAGTCTAGATCTTCCATGATACCATACATACGTGTACATATTGCATTCGACCTCAATAAGTGATCAACAATCACATGTCCAAACAAATAAGTGATAAAATATCACATTTATCCGGGAGTCAAGTTCGTCTCTCTGCTGTACGAAAGTACTGACCTGTTCACGGACTTGCTCTTGTGCCCTTCATGCATATGAAAATCAAGTTCCTCATCAATAAGTGATTCTATCACATAGGGCTTGTTTTTCAAATCAAAATAAGTGAGAATCTCACATCATATACGGTCAAACAGATGATAATCGGTATACTCACCGGTAAGATGAACCCTCGTGCATACCTTGATACGGGAATGTGTCGTGATGTGGATGAACACCGGTCGGTAAGTATAAATCATACCTTAATCGTATCCCCTCGCCATGATTACATCTGATAAGTTGAGCTTATGTGGACAACAATACCGATAATTGTTATAGGATGCTTATCTTAATGTTAACTAATAGAACAACAAGAGCGTTTTGGCATGACCGTACACTGATATGATTCTCTTACCCTCGAAACTCACAAAAAGAATGTCTGTAAATATTTATTTACTGCTTTCGTTTCTGCATCTTTATATATATTTATTTATTGCTTTCCGTCCTTACTTTTGTAAAATGAAATATTCAAAATTCCAAAAAGATTTTAGGTGTGTTTTAATATAAACTTTATAAAATCCAAAAAGATTTTATTTCTATTTTATTTTCGATCGTACGATGTTGGATCTCGAGTCTTCGTTACCTGAAACCTGATTGAAAACCGAAACAACTGATTCTTCATAAACGGTCGAGATTTGCAAAGTGTTGAAAGTTAAAATTTGAAATGGATAAAATTTGTTAAACTTTCAAACTGTCGGACGGTAGTTGATTGAACAATGGTCACATATGTGTCATTTACTTATGATATTCCAAGCAGTTGTTCTCATTACGCGTTTAGATTTCTTGCATGTGCAGATTCTAAAGGCAAAGAGAACATGGTCGATGACAAGCTTTGGAATGAAGACACGACGTGAAGGCACTCAAATGATGAAGATGATCGAGTTGCCGCTGACCATCATCAACACCACAAGGATCTCAAGTTGTAAAGATCAAGACTTTCACGAGCATAACTCAAGGGGGAGCTTATGTTAAGGGGGAGTTTGTCAACACACTTCCTACATGAAACGGGGAGTTTGTTGGTACACTTTCTGCTTTCAAGACGTGAAGACTTTAAAGATCCTCCGACATTGAAGACTTGAAAGGACGTCAAAGACTTGAAAACACGAGGGACCTACAAGAATTAAGATCGAGACAAAGCTACAGCCAAGGGGGAGTTTGTTGGTGCACTTGTGTCTGTACTTTGTCTGTATTTCGTCATGATACCAAACAATGTCTTGTGTTAGTCTGAGTTACGTCTTAGGTTTGTTATTATGTGCGTTCGATGTAAGTTTGACCAAGTCAACCATCCTCCTGGTTTGACTTGACCAAACAGTTAGCACATTGTTTGTAAGTTGTTTGGGTCGAAGGATGAGTCATCGAAGGATTGTTTATATCCTTCGATGAGCTCGAAAGATAAACCATCGATGGATGTGGATGGACCTCGAAGGATATCATCCTTCGAGGTATATGTGGATCCTTCGAGCTGCTTCAGATCGATAGATGATCTTTCGATCAGTCTATCTGATCCTTCGACCAGACGTGCTGTGATGGGTATATATACCCATGTAATGTGTTCACTTCAGGGTGTGAGAGAGATAAGAGACAAGAGAGGTGAAAGGTGAGTGAGCTTAGTCTTGTAGAGAGCGTATTTTCAGTTTGGTCAAGGGCTGTAACCGTGTCCACTGAAATACAAGAGAAAACTTTGATATCTTGTGTGTCTACCTTTCTCTTTGTAGCTTGTGTTCTCATATAAACTACCGGTTTGCATTCTAGCTTGGATTCCGCACTTGCTAGTGTGTTAAACTTAACAAGGATAAGGTTTAACCTCAACCTCCGAGGGACCTACAAGTGGTATCAGAGCTTTTCGAAGATTCATGGATTTTTCTTCCACAAGAAGTTCAAAGTCCACAAGATGAACGTGCAGTGTACTTTTCTCCACGGTGTGATTGAAGAGAATGTGTTTGTTGATCAAACCAACCGGGTGTGCGGATGCCTTGGCATGGATTGAACAACCGCACACTACTTCTCAAGAGAAAGATAAAGACCTTCGCTGGTGCAATGTGGAAGACCAGCCGGACCCAAAGGTTTATGATCTTGTTGCTGTCAAGAGATTTCTCAGTAGCTGCAAAAATCGACTTTGAAGTCCACACCGGGTGGATATCCAGTTTGGGAGAGCACTCAGATTCCTTGCAATGCACGAAGCAGTTGCAGGATACGGTTTTGAATTTCTAATCTCTCCTATACTTGTCGATATTTTAGCTGCTTTATGAATTTTTATCATCTCATACAGCACCCTTTGACCAGACACTTTGATCTCGAATATCACCTCACACGTGATTGTTTCATTATGAAACTCATCAATGTTGTCATGGTCCACACCGATGACCAACGTGCCGACCTTTTTACCAAAGCATTTGACAAATCAAGATTTGATTTTTTTATTATTGGTAAACGGCATTAAGGTCAAGCAAGAGTAATCCACATCGGAAAATCATTTTTGTAAATACCTTTGTGTTTTAAATTTATCTTAGTTTGTTGATTTTAGGGGGAGTAAATCCAAAATTTGAAAATCCAAAAACATCGAAAAATGTTATAATCACAAAAACAATAGAAAAACAAAAATGAGTTTCATGGCGAGCAAAAGAGAAAATGATAGTACATCAGTGGTCTGTCCAAACCTCTTTAAACCCTTAAATGAAAAACGATAAGCAGCTCTATATAAGATGTATCGGTAGGCTCATAATCATTTTAAAGTGTGCAGGGTGATATAAACCTTAAATCGACTGAAGACCAGGTGGGAACCATTCATTGGCATATGGTCTTAGTACCGAAATTTCGTTTGAGAGATTGCCGAGGTTCTGAGATATTCGGTCTTTATGCTGCTTATCATCTGGGTATCATGGTTGTATCTTTTACCGAAAAATAACGGGGACGCAAGTCTAGATCTTCCATGATACCATACATACGTGTACATATTGCATTCGACCTCAATAAGTGATCAACAATCACATGTCCAAACAAATAAGTGATAAAATATCACATTTATCCGGGAGTCAAGTTCGTCTCTCTGCTGTACGAAAGTACTGACCTGTTCACGGACTTGCTCTTGTGCCCTTCATGCATATGAAAATCAAGTTCCTCATCAATAAGTGATTCTATCACATAGGGCTTGTTTTTCAAATCAAAATAAGTGAGAATCTCACATCATATACGGTCAAACAGATGATAATCGGTATACTCACCGGTAAGATGAACCCTCGTGCATACCTTGATACGGGAATGTGTCGTGATGTGGATGAACACCGGTCGGTAAGTATAAATCATACCTTAATCGTATCCCCTCGCCATGATTACATCTGATAAGTTGAGCTTATGTGGACAACAATACCGATAATTGTTATAGGATGCTTATCTTAATGTTAACTAATAGAACAACAAGAGCGTTTTGGCATGACCGTACACTGATATGATTCTCTTACCCTCGAAACTCACAAAAAGAATGTCTGTAAATATTTATTTACTGCTTTCGTTTCTGCATCTTTATATATATTTATTTATTGCTTTCCGTCCTTACTTTTGTAAAATGAAATATTCAAAATTCCAAAAAGATTTTAGGTGTGTTTTAATATAAACTTTATAAAATCCAAAAAGATTTTATTTCTATTTTATTTTCGATCGTACGATGTTGGATCTCGAGTCTTCGTTACCTGAAACCTGATTGAAAACCGAAACAACTGATTCTTCATAAACGGTCGAGATTTGCAAAGTGTTGAAAGTTAAAATTTGAAATGGATAAAATTTGTTAAACTTTCAAACTGTCGGACGGTAGTTGATTGAACAATGGTCACATATGTGTCATTTACTTATGATATTCCAAGCAGTTGTTCTCATTACGCGTTTAGATTTCTTGCATGTGCAGATTCTAAAGGCAAGGAGAACATGGTCGATGACAAGCTTTGGAATGAAGACACGACGTGAAGGCACTCAAATGATGAAGATGATCGAGTTGCCGCTGACCATCATCAACACCACAAGGATCTCAAGTTGTAAAGATCAAGACTTTCACGAGCATAACTCAAGGGGGAGCTTATGTTAAGGGGGAGTTTGTCAACACACTTCCTACATGAAACGGGGAGTTTGTTGGTACACTTTCTGCTTTCAAGACGTGAAGACTTTAAAGATCCTCCGACATTGAAGACTTGAAAGGACGTCAAAGACTTGAAAACACGAGGGACCTACAAGAATTAAGATCGAGACAAAGCTACAGCCAAGGGGGAGTTTGTTGGTGCACTTGTGTCTGTACTTTGTCTGTATTTCGTCATGATACCAAACAATGTCTTGTGTTAGTCTGAGTTACGTCTTAGGTTTGTTATTATGTGCGTTCGATGTAAGTTTGACCAAGTCAACCATCCTCCTGGTTTGACTTGACCAAACAGTTAGCACATTGTTTGTAAGTTGTTTGGGTCGAAGGATGAGTCATCGAAGGATTGTTTATATCCTTCGATGAGCTCGAAAGATAAACCATCGATGGATGTGGATGGACCTCGAAGGATATCATCCTTCGAGGTATATGTGGATCCTTCGAGCTGCTTCAGATCGATAGATGATCTTTCGATCAGTCTATCTGATCCTTCGACCAGACGTGCTGTGATGGGTATATATACCCATGTAATGTGTTCACTTCAGGGTGTGAGAGAGATAAGAGACAAGAGAGGTGAAAGGTGAGTGAGCTTAGTCTTGTAGAGAGCGTATTTTCAGTTTGGTCAAGGGCTGTAACCGTGTCCACTGAAATACAAGAGAAAACTTTGATATCTTGTGTGTCTACCTTTCTCTTTGTAGCTTGTGTTCTCATATAAACTACCGGTTTGCATTCTAGCTTGGATTCCGCACTTGCTAGTGTGTTAAACTTAACAAGGATAAGGTTTAACCTCAACCTCCGAGGGACCTACATTTTTCTTTGCCACTGAATTTATATATAGATATAGATAGTGGCCCTCATTTGAATTGTGAGTTATTCAAAATTTATGCTAATATATTTTATTAAAATGGTTTTTAGGGAACTGTTGGTGTTGCATTAGCTAGATTGCTTGGAGTTGTTAGAGCACAAGGCTGGCCGTTATTAGATTTTGTAAACCAAAAGATTGTTGTTATTGGAGCTGGAAGGTAGTGAAAAATAAATAAGATATGTTACTATTAATACTAATTTAGAGTATTTCTGATATATATATAGTATATACTATATAGGCTTCGTAGAACATCTCAACATCATATTCTGTATTTTGTTTTCAGTGCAAGGCTCGGTGTTCTTAATATGGCCTATCAGGCTGTTTCAAGAATGACGGGAACAACATCAAATCCTCAGTTTTACTTAATTGATAAAAATGTATGGTTGCACTTATCAGTTATCTTTCACTGGTCGTTTACCTACATTTACATCAAGGTGATATAAAAGGGTTAAATCCACTTAACAACATAAAAGTCGTGTGCTTGCAATGATTTAGTCAACAATATGAACTTGGACTATAGGTCTTACAATATGAACTTGCATTTACGGTTCTTGAGATTATGGGCGTTTTTTTATCGGTTGAATTTGGGGGAAATTGAAATGTAGTGGAAAGATGGAAAGTGATTTCATGGGTATGAATTTGAATGATTTAGTGGTTGTGAAGGAAGAAGCTCCTGAAAGATAAAAGGAATCAGGTACGATTTCATAAATTTTTGTTCGATAATTTGACCAAATTAGAAATGCACTCCTTTAAAAGGTTCAAGATGTTACTAATGAATTGGGACTTTGGGAGAATTTTTATTACACTAAGGTTAATTTTATGGCATTAGGGGCAGCTGGTGTACGTCGTATAAAAGCAGTTGAAGATGCTAATGGCTGGAAAGATAGAGCCATTGTGGAGGACATGGATCTTGCAATTCGGGCTAGCCTCAAGGTATTGTTAGTGCTATGGATTTTCATCTTTTCAATTTTGAATTTGTTTTAATTAAAGTTCAAAACTTACAGTTTATGTTTTAGACATGATTAAATTAGTGTTATAAATGGGTAAGCATAATATTATGAAATTTAGAGGGTTGTAGTTGAAATTGCTCATAAAAGTTATCCATGCTTGAAGTTCTTTGAAGCAAAAAGGTGTAGCGGTCATTTTAAGGGATTATAAGAATACCGTTATATACAAAGATAAACAAAAATTTAGTAAAAATCAAAAAGAGGAAAAATAGCAGAGAAGATTTATGCATGTATATATATATATAATTCAATGATACAGGAGGTGCTCTTATTTGTGGAATGAAAGAGAATGCTGAAAGAAGTAGTCAAACATGTGGTGCAAGTCTATCTTCATGTGAGAGTACCAAATCGAAGCAACCATAGGCCCCATGTGAAAAATGGTTTCAGGTAAATATTCTTAGATAATTTTGTATAATTATAAGATTATAATTTTTGTAAGTATTGACGCATCATGAAATGAATTTGATGTGTCTCTTTTGTACGAGCCTCTTATGTATCAGCATCTTCATTTAATATAGGTATTCAATTCTTGTTTCTTATTGTTATTTGTGTGATTTTAGATGTGAATTTGAATATGAATTTGAGCAACTATAAGGAACGTTACCTATTGATTACTATAATATTATTTAGTAGCATATATTAAAACTTCTAAAACTACATGTGTTTAATAAAATGTGACATGTAAAATTTTTAAAAACTACATGTGTTCTTACACGGATTTTACATCTAATTATTATTATTTGTATCAGTTACTCAATATAAAAAATGCATGCCACGTGTTTATTTTTTTTAGGTTTTCTTGTTTATTTTCTATACCATAATAAACTAAGTAGGCACCAATCGAATTCCTCTCGTAAAAAGCAAAAAAAAAAAAAATCACTAGTTAATCTTGAACTTAACTTATGAAAATCAGCTTTTATTCCTATTAAAAATAAAAATGAATGGGCAAATAATGTTTACCAAAATCAAAACTTGCCACATATCATTTATTTTTCAACAATAATTTATATTCATTAAATTAAGTTTTTCTTTAATAATATAAGTTAATTAACTTTTTAATACATCTAAATACGCAGTTACATTTAATTTTTTTCTGTTAACATATTAATATAAATTATACCGAAAACATGGTCGTTGTGTTCAAAAGACGGTATATTTTATCATAAACCATACTTAATACTGGTATTGTCTCACTACCACTATTGTACCAATATAGACCCAACAACACCGTTATCAATATCCCTATTCATATTTATCGTTTTCGGATTTAAACTTTACATACTAACTTAATTAATGAACGTAAATCCAATAATTATGTCCCTAACAATCAAGTATCGTGTTTCATGCGCGTTTCATCATCGTCAACGTATCTAACCCCAGCCCCTGCCACCATAGTAAACACACGCGGCCCCACCCACTGTCACAAACTGCTTTAAACCCAAACAATAATGCATTTCCATAACCCAAAAAATAAAACCTGCAACAAATCCTCAAAACTTTCCCAAACCCCCCTTCAAACACAATGTCTAAACAGTCCAAACAGACCTACAAAGTATGCTTCTGTTTCCGGCGGAGGTTCCGGCTAGCCGCCACCGAAGCTCCACCGCAGATCAAGACTCTGTTTGACCAGTACTCTGAAAACGGCATCATGAGTGTAGATCATCTTCATCGGTTTCTTGTTGAGGTGCAGAAGCAGGAGAAAGCTAGTTTGGAAGATGCTCAAGCGGTTATGAATAGTACTACGCATATTTTTCATCGCAAGGGGTTTAATCTTGAGACCTTTTTTAAGTACCTTTTTGGGGATGATAATCCTCCTATTGATCTTCATCGTGGGGTAATCACTTTTTATCTCATTGCTATGGTTTTGTTTTAATTTCTAAGTTGAGTAAAGTCAACATGTTTCTATAATTAGAAGTGTAACTTTTTTAGGTTCTGATGATGTTAAGATTTTACTGTTTTAGTACTTGCTAAAGTTTCATGAGTTAGAAGTGTAACACATCATGAACTTTTTGACAAAATTCCCAAAAAATGAGTACTGTAACACATCATGAAGCCTTTGACAAAAGTTTCATAATTTAGAATTGTAATACATAATTTGTTTATGAATTTACATCGAGATAGTTGGTAAACGGGCAACAAGCTGCGCCGCTACCCCTTTTTGAATACCAAAACTAAGCCTTTTAAAAACTACGTCCATAGATCTCGGGGTCATAACATTACTATGCATGACCCTTTGAACTCGACTAAGTTGTCCACAGCCTCTGGCGCCAAAAAACCAAAAGTATCGAAAGCAAATGGGATAAACACG
Organism: Helianthus tuberosus; assembly: GCA_030545235.1. Lineage (NCBI taxonomy): Eukaryota > Viridiplantae > Streptophyta > Magnoliopsida > Asterales > Asteraceae > Helianthus > Helianthus tuberosus. The sequence goes on from JARYGA010059793.1 coordinate 2,239,114, forward strand.
TGCTGGTTGTCAAGGCACGCTTTCTCATGTTTGATCACTTTACCAGAAGCAGCCTTTAAAGCATCATGAACCCTTTGTAGTTTGTAAATACTAGTTTGTTGGAAAGATGGGTGGTGGATTTGGGTTTAATTAATGTAGGTTTTTGTGGGTTGAAAAGTTTGTTGGATGTGTCTATGAATTGTGTATGGATTACTCTTGGGTTAAAGTGTTTTCTTGTCAAAATTATTAGTCGGATAAGTTGAGAAAATGAGAATGAGTGTTTTTGTGTTGTAAAAAATGTGTAGAAAGTACGTATGTGAAATAGACTAAAGATTTTTGTTTTATAGTTGGAGGAAGCATCGCAACGTTTAGTTGCAATGACATGATGCTTTGTGAAAATAATGGTGGTTATTTAGTTATTGCTAATGATTGGCTTCTGTCAGCAGTAACTTGGTTAATCTTAAGTTCTTAACCCCCCTGGTTAGTGCTGACCGCCCATCGTTCCTGCTAATCACAGTTGCGGCAACAATTATAATATAAATTATTACTACTAATAATCAAAGTTCCTGCTTATAATTATTAGTCTACGTGCATTCAAGATTCAACTATCGATATCGAATTTTCACTCGTCGAATTTTCGCTTGTATCAATGTTTATTCTTATTCTTCCTTTGGTCATAAGTAAAACTAATTACCTAAAGGGTTTGCTGACACTTAAAATCGCCAACAATTAATTTGTTTCTTGATGAGTAACTCGCATACTTGCTTGCCATCAAACAATAACTGAAAGAATGTATAAGGGTTCAGTTTAAGTAAGTACATTTACATATTGTTTTATTAGTTTTTTTCCCATATCTCTAAGATGATCTTTCTTATTTATCAGGTTCATCATGAGATGAATGCCCCACTGTCTCACTATTTTATATTCACCGGTCACAATTCCTATCTAACCGGGAATCAACTGAGCAGTGATTGTAGCGATGTCCCCATAGTTCAAGCATTGGAGAAAGGTGTAAGAGTCATTGAGTTGGACATATGGCCTAACTCAACCAAGGATGATGTGCATGTTCTTCATGGAAGGTATGGCGTATGTATATTCGCTTTGCTATCATAAAAACAATTATGTTACAAAATCTCGATTAACATATGATCAATCCTCATGAATTTCCGATTACGTTGTATAGGACGTTGACTACTCCGGTTCAACTGATCAAGTGTTTAAAGTCTATAAAGAATCATGCCTTTGTAGCATCTGAGTACCCTGTTGTCATTACTCTTGAAGACCACCTTACTACTGAACTTCAAGCTAAAGTGGCTCAGGTGAGTAACTTTAACGTATTGACGACTTGAATTGATTCCATAAAAGATTCACTTTCTTGATTTTAGTTCTTTCCTTTATGATCGGATTGTAGATGGTTACCGAAACATTCGGAGACATGCTGTTTACTCCCGATGCTGAAAGTTTAGGGGAATTCCAGTCTCCGGAATCTTTGAAAAAAAAGATTATTATATCTACGAAACCTCCTAAGGAGTATCTTAAAGCAAAAGAAGGTAAGATAAGCGGAAATGGTTCACAGAAAGATAACGATTCATCGGAAGCCTGGGGTGGTGAAATTCCCAGCTATAAATCAAGGAGTGGTGCGGATTTTAAGGTACGTAACCGTAATTTGTTGAATACAAGGTGGGTCCCATGCTAACTATCTTCTTGCAGGATGATTTGGAAGAAGAAGAAGAGGAAGAAGAGGAGGAACTTCAAGATGACAATTGTGCCCCTGAGTACAAGAATTTGATCGGTATTCATGCTGGAAAGGGGAAGGGCGGTTTAGACGATTGGTTGAGAGTCGACCCTGATAAAGTCAGACGTCTGAGTTTGAGTGAGCAAGAGCTTGAGAAAGCAGCAAAAACTCATGGGCCACAGATTGTCAGGTACTGTCTAAATTTTTGTAAACGTTTTGTTTTTACTCACAAAGAATGTATAAATTTTCGTAAACGTTTTGTTTTTACTCACAAAGAATGTATGCTAAGAATTGGCTTGCTTTAGGTTCACTCAGAGGAATATTCTGAGAGTGTATCCTAAGGGGATACGGTTCGATTCATCTAATTACAACCCGTTGATTGGGTGGATGCATGGAGCTCAGATGGTGGCATTCAATATGCAGGTTAGACATCTAACAATCTAAAAATTTTGTTAGTCAACCATAATCTTCTAATGGATATCTTATGTTAAATTGTGTTCCTTTGTTTAGTTATTGTGCAATCATGGCTACGCCACTTACTGTTATCCTTTCACTTTAGATTAGAGGTGTCAAGATTGGCCAGTTGGACTCATTGGGTAGGTTTGTGTTGAGAATGATGAGTCTGTTTTTAATGGGACGAAACAGGCCGGCCAGGTTGGTACTTTGATCGACCATGGTCCTTGTTTCTCGACACATTGGTTTAAATGCTATTCAGATATTTGATCCTGTTACAAGTAGATAACCGGAAGTCTATTCCCTTTAGATTATGGACTAGGTGGAGTTTGAATGTTGCATCATATTATTTCTAGTTAAACCATGAAAGGATTGTAAGTAGCTGAACTCGGTAATCAGAATTGTGTGTCGTATTATTTTGTCAATAAAAGCTTACATGTAGGGTGTATATAACTATATATAATAAACACATTTCCACTCTAGACCCTATTATATAATCTATTATAATTATTGTTTAATATTCCCCCGCAAGCTAAGGCAGGGAGCGAGCCGCAACTTGGACCCTAACAGAAGAAAACGTTGCGAGGGCAGCGGCTTTGTGAAAACGTCTGCAATCTGATCGTCTGTGGTAATGAACTGAACTGAGAGCTTCCCTTGTGCCAACTTTTCTCAAACTAAGTGAAAATCAACCTCAACATGTTTTGTACGAGCATGAAATACCGGATTTGCTGAAAGATAGGTAGCGCCTAGATTATCACACCATAAAGTAGGAGCTGTCTTGAGAGGAATCCGAAGTTCTCCTAGAAGAGCTTGAAACCAAGTAAGTTCGGCCACAGCATCCGCTAGAACCTTGTATTCGGACCCTGTTCATGAGCGAGAGACAGTGTGTTGTTTGCGTGCAGATCATGAAACAAGATGAAAACCATGATAGATTGCATAGCCCCCGGTGGATTGACGGTCATCGGGACACCCAACCCAGTTTGCATCTGAATAAGCCGTGATGGAGTTATACGCAGCATCTATATAAGCATGAGGCTTAAGATTTGAATTACGTTGTAGTCGTAACCCATAAGAGGCCGTACCCTGTAGATATCGTAATATACGTTTGACCGCGGACCAATGATTCTCTGTGGGAGAGTGCATGGACTGGCAGACTTTGTTGACTGCGAAGGTAATATCTGGCTACGAAAGCGTAACATACTGAAGGGCACCAATTATCAGTTGATATCGAACAGGGTTGTCAAAGGCCTTATTGTCTCCAACTGCAAGGTTAGCATTAGTGGCCATGGGAGAGTACACCAGTTTTGACATAAAGAGACCAACCCGCTTTAGCAATTCAAGAATATATTTCCGCTGAGACAAGACAATAGAATATGTTTGGTAGTGTAATTTGTAACACCCAAAAAATATGACAAGGTCCCCATGTCTTGTACGGCAAAAGATTGGCTAAGGTTCCGCACCACCTGATCAATAGCTTGTGAATTATTACCTGTCAAAATGATGTCGTCAACAACTCAACATAGACTAGCATGTACCCGTGCTATGCAGTTATAGCGGTCCAAAATCGAATAGCGGTCAAGGTCCTCTATATGATATATAGGTTATAGCGGTGGTATAGCGGTGATATAGCGGTAATTTTTATACCATGCATAATTTATGTATTTTTATATATATATATATAGAGGCCGGTTATCATACAAATGCGCTTATCGTACATTACGTACGCTACAATCTCAGCCGTCAGATCATCTTCCGGCATTGAAATCGCATGTTGTTTTTAATAACAATTTCGCATGTTGTTTTTTAACATGCGATTTCATCAAAATTACCACATGCGAAATTGTTACAAAAAAACATGCTATTTCATCAAAATTATCACATGCGAAATTGTTACAAAAAAATAACATGCGATTTCATAAAAAATTATCACATGCGAAATTGTTACAAAAAAACCAACATGCGAATTCAATGCGCGATAAAAGATCCGACGGCTGAGATTGGTGCGTACGTAATGTACGATAAGGGCATTTGTACAGTACTCTTTACCTATATATATAAATATATCTTAGAAAAATACTAATAGTAATATCAAAATTCATAGTAATATCATTCCAAATATTAGTAGTAATGTCTTCCAGATGATGAACAGCTTCCAGCGAACTCAGAAGAACCAGTGTGCGTCCAGCGACATTGGTCGTACATAATATATTTAGGTTTTAATTGGTCGTACATAATAGATTTAGGTTTTATTTTGCATTTGGGCCTTTACTGTTATGGGTTTATTTAACAGAAGTATGATTTATGTGGGCTTTTCCTTATTATTGGGCTGATATTTGGCATACCGCTAAAATCGATTCTTTAACCGCTATATAGATTTTCAAATAGCGGCCAAATAGCGGTATTTAGCGCCGCTAATAGCGGAACCGCTATAGGCTACCGCTTTTTGGACCGCTACACACCCTGAGGTCCGCTAACCGTTATAGCACCGCTATTGACTGCATACCCGTGGATAAGTAAACAAACAATAACGGGTCGGTCCGAGAACCCCGAAAACCAAGAGCCACCCGAGGAGCTTGTTTTAGGCCATACAGGGACTTGTGTAATAGACCAGACATGATCCGGTCGGTTTGGATCAACAAAGCCTGGGGGTTGCTGCAAATAAACTCTTTCTTTTAAAATCCCTGTGTAAAAATGTGTTCTGAACATCCACTGTTAACATCAATTAGGTTTAGGGAGGATCCCTGCTCTGTTGTTGGCTGGTGAGGCTGCTGGCAATTAGGTTTAGGGAGGATCACTGCTCTGATACCAAGTTAAACTTGGTATTAAGAATTGCATACGCATTTACATGTAGGGTGTATAAAATAAACATATTTACACTCTAGACCCTCGAGGGTCTCTCTGGAAGCAGCCTCTCTATCCTTAGCGATAGAGGTAAGGTATGCCTACATCTCACCCTCCCCAGACCCTACCAATAGCTTTGCTAGTTGTGGAATTTACCGGGCACGATTGATTGATTTACACTCTAGACCCTATGATATAATCTATTATAATTATTGTCTAATATAAGTTGATTGTGCTCATAGTTGGCTTACATATGTTTATATATATAGAGTCAGATATTACACAATACACATACATAGATGTTACATATAGTTAGTTCCCTCTAGGCTATGATAATGACATATAAGAACATAACAAGTCTATATGCACCTGCAAGTGAAGGACAGGTGTAGCTTGGATCATAATGAATTTGAAGTGGCAATGACTTTTGAAAAGACATCATCATTTTGATCATTTGTTGAGATAAACTGCAGACGAAGTAGATTTCCAGTTTTAAGAGGGAGGAATTCATGATTTTATATTTTTTAAATTTCCAATTTTATCCAGAAGTAGATTTCTAACTTTATACAACATATTCAACTCACATCTAGTCACAAACTCACAATCTCTATGGAATATGTTTTTGAACAGGGCAATCATTCTGATTTACCATTTCTGTAAAAAAAAAAAAAACAAATCATTACCACTAACGACAAGTTTTTATCCGCAGGGCTATGGAAGATCCCTTTGGGTGATGCAAGGAATGTTCAAAGCCAATGGCGGTTGTGGATATGTTAAGAAACCGGATATCTTGATGAATAAGGACGCCATCTTTGATCCTAGAGTTACATTACCTGTCAAAATGACTCTCAAGGTAAACACTCATTTTACTACTTGGTTATGTATATATTATTGTTGCTTTATGCTTGTATCTACATTTCTCAGTACAGCACACAGACAGACTGGCATTGCTAAATGACCTGAACAAGTAGAATTGAAATTTCATGAATCAATGTTTATGGATCTTTTATGTTCGAGTCGACTAATAAAACCTTTCTTGATGCTTCTTAGGTAACCGTCTTTATGGGTGAAGGATGGTATTATGATTTCTCGCATACACATTTTGATGCATACTCACCTCCAGATTTCTACACAAGGGTAAGACACTATGTAATAAATGTTGACCTTTTACCCAACTCAACCCGTCTTGATCCGACCCCACCCGTAGGCTTATACCTGACCCATCCGTTTTAACATATGCAGGTTGGAATTGCTGGAGTACCTGCTGATACCATAATGAAAAGAACAAAAGCAATTGAGGACAGTTGGATCCCAGCATGGAATGAAACATTTGAATTTCCATTAACAGTCCCGGAACTAGCTATCCTTCGAATCGAAGTTCACGAGTATGACATGTCAGAAAAGGATGATTTTGGTGGTCAGACATGCCTACCAATCTTAGAGCTGCGTAAAGGCATTCGAGCAGTGCCATTGTACAGCCAGAAAGGCGATAAGTACAAGTCGGTAAAGCTACTTATGCAATTCGACCTTGTCTAGTTTGGTTCATTTGTCATTCGGGTATTGGTGCCGGGCCAGATTCTGTTTGTTGGCAGGTTGGTGTAGCCGTAACGTTGCGTGTATTAGTGTATATGTTGTCTTGTTGGCAGGTTGGTGAAGCCTTGTTGTGTGTATTAGTGTATATGTATGTCATTTGTTGAAGTTCATTGTATGTGAATATTTGTGAGGAGTTTTGTACAAACCCATGAGAAATATACGTTTTTGAAGGTGATGTGTTATCCGTAGCATAAATTAAAAGAGTGTTATAAAGATCTATGCCTTGCCTTTGTGTATGTACCGTATTTATCAGTGGCGGACCTAGGATTTATTTTCTGGGAGTGCGATCGAAGGGTTTTACTATATTTTTAAGGGGTGCGATTGGGATTTTTGTTTAAATAATACACTAATAAGTTTTTTTTTTCAAGGTGGGCACCCTCCAGCCCACGGACTATAGTGGGCCCGCCCCTGATCTTTATGTAGAATCACATAATATAGAAATGCTAAAATGTGTGTTTACCATCTTGTTGGGCCGGTTTTGACGACGTTGACCATTAACTATAGTTTTGAAAAATGATAAATCAAACCGGTTAGATCAATTGGGCCAGTCGGAAAACCGTTTTGGTAGTGTGAACTAGTTATCTTTTATTTTTCTAAATTGTGTTGGCTTTTTTGAATCGATAAAGATGGTTAATACATGTCGTGAGATGTTGGTCCAGTGATCAAAAGGCTTGCCCTCCCTAGTGGAGGCGTAGGTTGGATTCCCGTTTGGACCATTTTCGAGAGATATCTGTGTGAAGGGACGAATTGGGACTTTAATCCCTAGTTCGAACCTTATGGGGAGTGAGAGTCTACGGATTCCATCCGGTTCCCGCGCATCAGGGGACACGGTCGAGGAGTCGACATTGGATATAGCCCGGAGCAGGATGAGTTTACACGTGAGATTCTTTGTTGTAAAAAAAATGATTGATGCATAACAAATAAATAAAAAGGTTAAATAGCCTATTTGATTTACCTGGTCGGTTTGAAGTTATAAGTAGTTATCAGAGGGTTCAATCCTCAAACTGTCAAAATTGAACCAACTGGTTGTACTAACTAATTAATTTATCGATTTCTTAAGATATCTAAGTTATAGCAGTTTGATGAAATGCTAGAAACGAAAAGATCTTTAATAACAAATAATATCGTCTAGAGAAGATAATAGAGGAGATAAAGATGAGCTCGATCATTTATGTGATTAAAAATAGGGCCAAACTTCAGCTTTTAGATTGGAATGTTTGGTTTTTCCTTTTTTTAAGCGTGAATTTCTTTTAATTTCGTATCATCTATGGGGTTTGAACCCAATACTTTTCTCTTTCAAACCCAGGTGTTTAAAGACTTTCCCCTTCAAACTCATTGGAATATTTGGTGTGATCTTAACCTCACCTTGTAACTTGTATTTGTGTTTCATTTGATTTAATAAAATCTCACCATAAAAATAAAAAAAAAAAAAAATAAATAAAAAAATTGATGAAGATCCAGGTTGCTTGCTGGTAGTGGTATTAGGTATTGGTGGTTCGCTATGAAGGAGTGGTTGGCAGAGTATGGTTCAATATTTAATCTGTTTATTCTTAGCTGTTAACTAGAACTTTTAATATCTTATTAAATGTGTTGTAAACATAGAGATAGGTGGTGTATTGCTATTAAAAGGGTGGTGTCTCCCTTGTAGATAAAACTAGAAATACGTATTTATAAAGAATTAGGGCGGTAAACAAACTGAATCAAATGGGTTCTTGTTTATGTTTGTTTGTATTGCATTGAACTTGTCCACAGTCAGTTTAGGAACACATATCGTACGAAAATTCTTGTTCGTGTTCGTTCATTAAGAAAGTGAACATGTTCACGGACACAGATGAACATGAACATATACCATTTAAAAAAAATAAAAACAAAAAAACATTCTTAATCCCGAACATTAGACATAATCACCTTGTTAAGCACTTGATATAATAACATAAACATAATTATTCCCAAACAAAGGCACAAGTTAGACATAATAAGCATAAATATAATTAACCCAAAATAATTTATCTAAGTTTCTAATAACTAAACATAAACAAAACAAAACAAACGACCATTAATGGGCGTAAAAGAAAATACAACTAAACGTTCACAAATGCAACTAAATAAACGCAACCTTTGTTCGTGTTCATTCATTTAATTAATCAAATGAATTTCCTTGTTTATGTACATTCATTTATTTAACGCATGAACGTAAACGTTCATGTCAAACGGCATTCGGTTCATTCACATTACTATAAAGAATACAGAATAAATTTATGATTTGTTTAAATAAATTCATTATTCCTGGGCTAGGTTTTAGTTTAGTAATTCTTTAATTTAATTTAGTATCAAGAGAGAGTATAGAAAGAGTGCACATGGTATATGACAAAACCTATCAAAAACCAAATGAGATATTATTTAAAAAATAAAAGGAGTGAATAATTTATTTTTATCATTTAAATCTGTTAGTAACTAAAAAAAGTACAAGTGTAGTAATTAAAAAAAATTACAAGTATCCATCACTTGTGGTCTAGTGGTTGGAAAGATTTGGGTTCTCCTTGAGACCCAAGTTCAATCTTCGCAAGTGCCATATTTGGTGGATAAAGGCAATGAAGGCTAGTTCCCCCAGACCCTAGGTCAAGAGTTTGAGCCCGAGCCACCCCGGGTTTTGGTCCACCGTACGTTGGCAACGATTTCACTGGAATTGAAAGGCCCAATTTGAGAAGGGCAAGATCTCCGATACAAACAAAACGTTTACTAAATTTCTGAACAAAAAACAACAAAAGAAGAAAGCCTGCTATTAATCAAAGTTGCGATTGCTAACTGCTCCTGGAAATAGTGGTGCACAAATCGGGTTTTCTGAATACCCGGTTCCGGGTATGGAACCAGGTTCGGGTACGATCGGGTTCTACAAAATCGGGTATTGACAATACCCGGGTTGGGTCCGGGTCCGGGTTTTATATAAAAAATGTATACCCTATATACCCGGGTTCGGGTCGGGTTTTCTAACACCCGGGTATTATAATACCCTATTTTCGGGTTCGGGTAGGGTCGGGTATGGATCGGGTTGGGATCGGGTATGCCTCGGGTAATGGTATTCATTTTTTTTGGATAAATCATAGAAATATAAAATGCAAAACCTTTTTATTTCATAAAACATAGAAATACATGACACCTAAATAATCATTGAACCGGATCGAATAAGATGATGAACATAGATAGCTTCGAATAACTTGATCGTCTTCGACTCTTCGTTTATTGTTCGTCATCAAAGACCCCTTTTATAGGGTATAGAGATACAGTGTAAACCAAACAAATGATCATAATACACTTTCTAACGGCTATATAGCCGTTACCGAGGTACAAAACTCGAAAAAACACAAAAAAACGAAAAAACCTCAACAGGGTATTGGGAAACCCGGACCGGGTATTGAAAAAACCCGGTTCCAAGTTGGGTTGAAACCGTGTACTCGTAAAACCCGGGTTGAAAACGGGTAAAAAAAACCCGGTTCCGGGTTCGGGTTTTATAACAGAAATGCATACCCAACCCCTACCCTATGGGTAGGGTCGGGTTCGGGTATAAAAAACCCGGGTTTTATAATACCCGGTTCCGGGTTTTATTTTCGGGTCCAGGTCCGGGTTCGAGTTTTTTGTGCACCACTACCTGGAAACTTGGTCGTGAACTGCTCCCCACCACTCCACGATTTCATTGTTGTGTTGACTAAGTGGGTCAAGCTAAAACCCAAAAATATAATTAAAATGCTCTGGCCCAACTGGTCTGGCCCTGTTCTTCTTTCTGGAATACACGTACTGGATCCTATCACAAACCCCTGCCAGTGGCATTGGGTGGTAGAGTAAGGTTAGGGCCATATGTTTAGGAGGGTGTGAGATCTTTCTTACAACAAGTTAGAGATTCTCACCGTTAAAAAAAAAAATACAAGTATAAGAAAAGAAAGAGACAACTTGATGTGGTTAAAGTGAAAATTAACGAATTTAGTAACATCTTTTTTTTTTTTTTTTTTTTTGAAAGGCAAACTTCAAAATTTGTGAGCTGTTAGTGAAATCAGTGAGTGAGCTCGTGCCTGCAAAATTTCAAAGTAAATTTGCAACAGTCACATTAGTCTTAGCTAAGAGTATTTAGCTAGGGGAATCGATTATATACATTTTACATGATTTATTGAATCTTTCGATTTTTTTTCAATTATACCGTGTGTTGGTTACCTATTGTTCTACATTCTTGAAGTCTTGATCATGTTTTGAGTTGTGATTGATGAAACAATGGCACCCATCTAGAAATAACGTAATGTGATGAATAAAAACTAAAAATAAGGTAACGTGATGAATAAAAACAAAATAGAGGGTTAATTACTTCCTCTTATAAGTCAACAATACAATTTCTCTCTTCTTGTGCATTGTTCTCATGAAGGAAAACAAGACTTATAATTGGAGTCTTTTTTTAGTTAATCAGTCGCTTCTAAGTTGACTTAAATAATTTTATGTTAGACTATTAACATATTTTACCAAATTTTATTCCATGTCGAATTTATTATGTGTCGTTTAATTTATGTTTGGTTCGGTTCGATTTGTATCTCATGACAACTCAATTTTTGGACATAAAATATATATGGATTTGGGTTTTGACTTCATAATTCATATGGTAGATCAGGTTCATAAATGTATTGAAAATGGATCAAACCGAATTGATTCGGTACCAAACATAAAACATCCCTAAAATACATGTATAATTATATATATGGAGTGTTTTTAGGGGCTGCTTGTTTACCTCTTGAGGCTCTTAATGGTTCAGACCTCTTACTGGTTCAGCACTTAATGGTTCAGACTGTTTGTTTCACGAGCAGATGTCTGAATGGTTTAGACATTTGCCTCTGAATGGTTAAGATTTATACATAGTCTGAATAGTTAAGACCTTTAATCTGAATTGGTAAGACATTTGCCTCTGAACGGTTAAGCATTATACAGGCTCTTAATGGTTCAGCACATGGTTCAGACCTTTTACTGGTTCAGCACTTAACCATTCAGATGTTGCCAAACGGCCCCTTAGACTGTTTTAAGAATTAAGCTTTAATATTTTTCTAAAGTTTTTACTAACTTTATTTTTGCTATTTAAAATTCTAAAAAGTTCTTTACCTTTTAAAATTCTATATCATGTTGTAAATATCTTAAATTGAAAAGGGCATGTAGCCCAATTATACCAAGATGTTTAAATAGTTCGTTTAAGTTTCAGTGTGAGCAAATATTGTAGATTTAGATTGTCGTTAAAAAAAGGGTACATTAGCTTATTTTGGTTGACCCAAACCCGACCTAAGTTTCTACCTATCGATCTAGAACCCACTTTGACCTATTTACTTTTATATCGTGTCAATAATTGTGAACTAATAAATAATTGTTTTCTAAATTTAAATTTGGGTTTCCGTCAAACACTTCCATATCCTTGTGAGACCCGCTTTTGGTCGTCTCTTGTGTTCGTAATCAAGTAAGAGGTCAGGTGTCACCCAACTATGACCGTTTCAATTCTTCAATTTATGTATCTACATAATTGGAAGGAACACTTGGACCCAAATAAATTGAATTTAAAAATAAATAATAAAAGAGAAGAATTTCAAAGCAAATTGTTGATTTTGATACTTTAATTTGAAAACATCTAGAGAACTTGTCATTGATATGATTTCAGTATCTATTGTAAATTAATATGCTTTAATGGTTTGTCACAAATTTTATGTGATTAAAGTTACCATTTAGGATGCTCGTTACATAAACTCCGATCTTAAAAGTTAATTTGAAACATAAAATACTCGGCTAATTTTTTTTTAAACGGAAATTGTAGGGGCCAAAGGACCCACTACCCCACAGGGCGAGACAAGCTCTTAAACCCTGTCCAGACCCAACTCCATACTGAAATCCCAATATGTACACAGCAGGAATCGAACCTGGGACCTCCCCAGAGGTGAAACCTTACGGAAAACTCCTCTGACCAACTAGGCTATACCATGTTGGCTAAAATACTCAGCTAATAATGTTACACATCTAACAGTTCTATACATAACTTTTAAGATTATTATATAATATATCTAGATTCAAGGCAGATAAAATGGAATTAAAGTTTGACATATACCACAAGGAATGCTAAAACAAACAAATCCTGATTTATTTCATTTGAGGATCTTGATTATCCTTACTTTCCACAATCATATCCTTCAAAGAATGGCACTTGCAACTTGTTGCATCAACCATATATACACCCTTTACAAATATACCCAAATCCCAGATATATCAAAAAACCCATAAAAATGAAATAAACAAAGAAAAAAACAATTAGCAACTCAATCAGACACACCACTAGAAATGCTACCATGGCTGTCACTAAACAGTCCCAAAGCTCTCTCCAAATTAGCAACAATATCAGTCATCGTTGGTCTATAATTACCCTCTACATTCACACAATGCAACGCCGTGTATGCCATCAGCTCCACCGCCTCCACCTCGTTCACCTCCGGCGGCCCGACCCGTTTATCCAATATCTTACCCAAATCTCCGGCCATGATAATCGGTACAGCATAGTCCACCAAGCTGATTGGTGCACCACCATTGACTTCTTCACTTTTAAATATTGCTCTTCTACCTGTTAGAAGCTCTAGCAGCACCACTCCAAGACCATAAACATCACTTTTTGTGGTAAGCACATTGAGTCCATAGTATTCTGGATCAATGTAGCCAACGGTTCCTGCAGCTTTCGTATGTCTGAATTCGCGATCCGACACTGGACCCATTAGTGACAACCCGAAATCAGATACCCGAGCAACCCAATTCGCGTCTAGGAGAATGTTGGATGATTTGATGTCTCGGTGTATTATAGGAGGGACTGCATAATTATGAAGGTATTCAATACCTCTTGCGGCATCTAAAGCAATCTTGATCCTCATCTTCCAAGAATTCAACAGGCTGCTACTCTTTTCGGTGTTGTTTTTGTTGTGTAAATGATCGAAAAGAGCTCCGTTTTTCATGTAGTCATAAACCAAAAGCCTCTCGTCGCGTTCTTGGCAATAGCCCACGAGTCTAACCAAGTGTTTATGATTGAGTCTAGACAGAAACGCCAACTCTGAGTCGAACGCGCTTTCTTTTTCTTGAAATTTCTTGGCTTTATCACTGAATTCGCCTCTTTTAATGGCAACCTCGCGACCATCTAACAGTTTGCCTCTATAAACAACACCAAAACTCCCTGCACCGATCTTGTTTTCCGGAGAAAAGTTGTTTGTGGCTAGAGCAAGATCAGCAAATGTGAACTCCTCTTCTTTCTCTGCTTGTTTCGAAGATGGCCCGCTTCTCTGTCTCCTGAACCCTCTTGACAACTGTCGCCTGATCGTAGCAGACCTAGAAATCGGACTACCGTTACTACGATGTGAACCATTGCGATTCGAGCCATTAACCGTAGGCTGCACTGAGTTATGTATCTTCTTCTTCCCAAAACAAACACCAGTCCAGAGACAATAAATTACAGTACATATACCAGCAACAGCCCCAACTGATCCAACAATGGCAAATGCCAATAACCCCCTAGTCAACCGCTTCGAATGTATAACCCTCGGCGGTGCTGGCGGCGACGGCGGTGGTACCTCTTCCGGAATCGGTGGAACAAGATTAGTTAAATCACAAGGTCTACAAATAGATCCATAACCAGAACATAGTGTATCCGATTGAGGATATACACCACAGCTACAATCTGAAACAACACAAGGACCTGGAAGAATCCTACTCAATGGAAGCTCAAACCCTACCGGATTCGAACCATTCTGATTCCACCCTTCTCCCCAACAAATTACAGAAAAATTATTACTAGTCAATCCACAAGTAAAATCTAACCCAGCAACAATACTCTCGAACGAAATTGTACCTATATAACTATCCATATCCCCTCCTCCACCTCCCCAACAAACTACAGAACTGTTCAACCTTCTCAAAGCACAAGTATGATTCGCACCAAGTGCGAGTCCATTAAACTCAAACGGCGAGTGATCCGGCACATCAATCTGTCCATAAGCATTACTACCTTTACATATCAAAACACCAGCAACACTCACACCACACACATGACTACCACCAGCTACAATACTCAACAAACTTATATTCATAAACTGACCTTCAATACCACTCGCTAAACCTGAATTACTTCCGAAACACGCAACCGAACCGGTGTCGTTTAACCTGATACCACAAGTAAACCCTAGGCCAGACGAAATTGACCGAAACTCAACGTTTTGAGGTGCAAATGACTCGTTGCTTCTCCAACAATTGATATTATTATTATTACTACGATTAGTGTTGTTAGTAATGGCGCAAATTTGAGAATCACCTACGGTTAACTGACGTAAACGTACCGTTTCGTTGAAGTACAGGCGTTTTGGAGTTACGGTGGAGTTCCAGCAGATTAAGGTGGAGCCGCCGGACCTGACGCCGCAGAAAACATCCCGGCCGCCGGAGATTGACTCGAAGGAGATGTTGGAGAAGACTGGAAATAGTTGACCGTTGCGCCAGCATTGGATGCGTTGACTAGGTTGACCGGCGACGATGCCGCAGACGGTGGTGGTGGCGCCGTAGCTGACGGAGATAGTTGTGGCGGAGCCGCCGAGGGCGGTGGTTGGTGAAATGATGGTGGAGAGTAAAGCTCCGGCGAAAATGACGGCAGCGATGAGTGACGTCATGCTATGTGGGAGTCGCC
The DNA here is from genome assembly GCA_030545235.1 of Helianthus tuberosus. NCBI lineage: Eukaryota > Viridiplantae > Streptophyta > Magnoliopsida > Asterales > Asteraceae > Helianthus > Helianthus tuberosus. Next base: position 2,254,431 of record JARYGA010059793.1, read on the forward strand.
GGAGGTGGAGTATTTCATCGGAAAAGTTACCGGAAAAAAGAGTGGAACTTGTAGGGTGGAGAAACAGTTGAGGTAGTCGAATGTATAGGGGTGGGTGATGATAGGGTGACAGACTGTGATGTTAGGAAGTAGAGTTGGGCGTATGATTGAGTGACGCGTGTAAAGTTGGGCACGTAAGCATGCATTCTTTGTTTGTTAAAACTAGATAGCAAGTTTGACCACTACGATGGACAATATAGCCTATTTCTAAGGTTGTTCACGAGTCGAATTGAACCGATTAGATCTTTACTCGTCTTGATTTGTTTACAAATCGATTCGAACTGAGCGTTTTTTCAACTGAGTCAAAGTCGAACGAGCATCTTTCAATCCGACATCTTCCGAGTGAGCATCGATCGAGTATCGAGCGTCACATAACAACATAGGAAAATGAAAATAGGGGTGTTACTTTTTAGAGTAAGGTGAAGTTTTCGTCCATGAGGTTTCACCCAACTAGAACACAAGTATAAATATTTAACAAATAACAAGAAATAAATAAAAATAATCTGGTTCTATCGAGATTAACTGAATGGGAAGATGAATCGTCGACTGACTGATGCAAAACCCTAGTGAGTTGGCGTCTTGCCGAAAGGCAATAAAGAAATCGAATAATGATAGCTGATAAGGGGCTTTGATTAGGATTCTGTACTTCTGAAAGACTTGAGTATCAATTGACGCGTCACATTTTGGTAATTGACATTTCAACTCCATTACTCAAATGGACATTGGAGTATCGAAAAATTAACTATTGGTACTAGACTTCAATTCTAATTACTTAATTGGGTTTTATTTAGATCTTGGACCAAACATTATTAATGTGAGCCTCTACTTATTCTAATAAAGATTTGAGTAAACTGCAATTTTACACCCTGTGGTTAGGGGTGATTGGCACCCTTAACCCCCCCCCCCTCCCCCTAAGGAAATAATTACAATTTTACCCCCCACTGTTTGCTGTTATGTTGCAACCTTACCCCCTGGCCTCAAATTTGTTGACTAATCTGTTGACTATAACTTGAAATGACTATAATGCCCTTTCATATTACCCCCTGTGTTTTTTGCACTCTGTGATATTACCCCCTGCCACCACTGCCACCGCCATTCACCACCACTGCCACCTCCAGCCACCACCACAACTTAATATCCCTTTCATATATAACACCACCACTACTTCCGTCACCGGAAACCTGCAACTCCGGTCATCTTCTCCATTCACCACCACAACCACCACTGCCACCTCCAGCCACCACCACAACCACCACTGCCACCTCCAGCCAAACCGAAGTTGCTGCAGTCGGTTGCATGTCAAATACACTGGGTCAACCCAACCTACCGTACTACATCTAAACATTTTTCAAGAAAATGGGTGTGTCACTTTGAGGGTGTAGGTAGGTAGCAATGGATCAAGAAAACCCAACAAATCTTCTTCAAGTCCCTCTTATTGTTCAAAAATCTAGAGAAAGAAGATGGGTTGAGATAAAATCTAGCACTAGTTCATCAGAGTCAATAGTTGAACTGAAACAACAGCTGAAGTTAGCTGGACCTCTTTGTTTGGTTAGTTTTTTGCAGTACAGTTTGGAGATCATTTCTGTCATGTTCATTGGTCGTCTTGGGGAGCTTTCGCTTTCTGTTGCTTCCATGGCGACCTCTTTTGCTTCTGTCACTGGCTTTAGCTTCATGGTATTAGTATTACACTTTTTAGTTTTCATCATTACTCTGTTTATGGGTCCTATGTTTATTTACTTTAATGTGTAATTACAGTTTTAGTTTTCAACATTACTCTGTTTATGGGTCCTTTGTTTTTTACTTTGATGTGTAAAAAACATGCCTTTGAAGTTTGATTAATGGTGGTTTTTTTTGTTGTTGTTAATTATATGAGACTGTTCATGAATCATGCTACATATGGTCATGGGTTGTTGCAAAAAGTAGAATCTTGCCTTTCCTTTCTCGTTCAAGATATGATTTTCTGGTAGTATTCATGATGGATCCACAAATAAAAGCAAGCAAAATGTTATAAAACAACTTATATATAATGGAAAGTGGTAGATTGTGTTAAGTTTTTTTAGCTGACTCAGCAGCAGCTTCGGTTTGGCTGGAGCTGGCAGTGGTGGTTGTGGTGGTGGCTGGAGGTGGCAGTGGTGGTGAATGGAGAAGATGACCGGAGTTGCAGGTTTCCGGTGACGGAAGTAGTGGTGGTGTTATATATGAAAGGGATATTAAGTTGTGGTGGTGGCTGGAGGTGGCAGTGGTGGTGAATGGCGGTGGCAGTGGTGGCAGGGGGTAATATCACATAGTGCACAAAACACAAGGGGTAATATGAAAGGGCATTATAGTCATTTCAAGTTATAGTCAACAGATTAGTCAACAAATTTGAGGTCGGGGGGTAAGGTTGCAACATAACAGCAAACAGTAGGGGGTAGAATTTATTGACTTTCCTCCTGAATTGGTGTATATACATTAGGCTACAGGGTGTGGTATAAAGCCCCTAGAGGCTTTATCACGCCACCTCACCGTCACATCACACATGGGGCTTTAAAGCCCATTTCTTTAACTTGCATGCAATGGTTTAAAGCCCCCATCATCATTACCTAATTATTATTTTTTATTTATATATTTTATTTTTTTAATTTATATGCCAATTTTAATAGCTACAAAATATATAAAAAAACATAATTTCATTAAAATAAAACATTACAAAGTCCTAAAAAATGCAAAGTTAAAAAATAGAGTTAAATGCTATTTTAGTCCCTGTGGTTTGGGCCATTTTGCCAATTTAGTCCAAATGTTTCATTTTTAACCTGTGGGTCCAAAAAAGTTTCACAGTTGCCATTGTAGTCCACTGGGTTAACTTTATCCATTTTTTCTGTTAACGAGAAGGCCAATTCGGTCATTTTATATGGCTGAATTGCCCTTTTAGTTAACAGAATTATATACAAAATGACCGAATTGGCCTTCTCGTCAACAGAAAAAATGGATGAAGTTAACCAAGTGGACTAAAATGGCAACTGTGAAACCTTTTTGAACCCACTGGTTAAAAATGAAACATTTGGACTAAACTGGCAAAATGGCCCAAACCACAGGGACTAAAATGGCATTTAACTCTAAAAAATAAGTACTAGAAAATAAAAGCTACATATATTTCGCTCGAATTTGTGCCTTACGAGCCTCCAAAATGACTTGGTCTTACTCTGCTAGTTGTGAAAAGTCTTTCGCGAGAAATTTCATATCTTTCTGGATTTGTTTCTCCATTTTTAGTTCGTACTCCTTTTCTTTGATCGAGAGAAGCTTGTTGAGTCTATTGTCGAACTCGTCCAACCTTGACGGACCATTCGATGGCGTTGAAGAAGACGTGTCTCGTGCTCGTGTTGTTGCTTTACTTCTATCCCTACCCTTTGGTCGTCGCAGCTCTTGCGGTTCTTCAAATTTCTCGAAGTCGCCGTTTAGATTAATAGTAGTACAAGCATCGTACTCGGACGGTTCAGTAGTGGATGTTGATTTGGACCTTTTAGACCTATAGGCGGTTGGGTCAAACGGCGGTACAAGATGCCACTTGGGAGATTTGCGAAGAAGCTCTCACGAAGGTATCATCGTAAACGCATGCTCATGATTAATTCTATAGTCGTTGTGGGCAGCGGTCATAACGTCCACGTCACTCGAACCGCTTCTTCTTCTAAGATTGTTGAAATTATTATGTATGTTGTTGAAATTACTAATCTTGGTCCGCATTGCGGTCCACTTGCCCGAAAAAGAGTCGGTCGTACGATATTCACCACAACCCATTGCAGCGAAAAACTTCTCACGTATACGCCTCCAAAATACTTTTACATCTTGGTCGTTTCCTATATAAATGTATAATTATTGAAATACATTTATAAAGGTATGTAAAAAAGTTTATGGAGAGAAAATTTACCAACAATCTCATCTTCCGACACGTCGAGCCATGCTTGTGACAACGCAAGTTCTTCCCTAGGCGTTCACTTTTCGACCGTCTTAGGAGCACGTGCTTATTCTCTTTATTTCGTATCGATATGTAAAAAAAGTCCTAAAAAATAATAGGCGTATGTTGTTTAACTATCCTTTGAAATATAGCAAATTGTGATTCAATAATTGCTTTATTCTCTTTATTTCGTATCGATATGTAAAACATATCAAGCTCTCTTTTGAATTTTCTCTTGGTTTCGGTTTCGCCTCTAAACTTTTGGAGATGGAAATTGTTCGGGTGATGCTTGATTGTCAACTTGGACCAGTTTCTGTTTGGTATGTGGTAATGGAATTGGCGAATGAATGGAATGGACGAGGTAATGGAATGGACGAGGGAATGCAATGGATCATTACCATTCCATGTCTTGTTTGGTTATCATGTGAATAGAATAAATTATTATTGTGTATTATTTGGTAGGCAAGAAAAACGAAGTAATAAATCAGCGGTGAGTGGTGGTGGTGGTCGGTGGTAGTGATTGTGGGTGGTTATAGCCTTATAGGTGGCAGTGGTGGGTGCGGTGGCGGCGATGGGTGGTGGTGGTGGCGGCAAGTGGCGGTGCGGCGGCGACGATGAGTGGTGGTGGCGGCCAGGCGGCCGTTGGTTGTGGGTGGTGGCGGAGGTGGCGGTGGGTGGCGGCAGCGGCGACGGTTGGTGGTAGCGTCGACAATGGTGGTGGGCGGCAGTGGCGAGTGGCGTTGGCGGTTGGTCGCGGCTGTGGGTGATGACGGTGGCGGGTGGGTGGCTGCGACGACGGTGGCTGTCGGGGTGAGGTGGTGGCGGGTGGCGGCGATCGCATCGGTGGTGGGTGGTGGTGGTGGTGGGTTGTGGCGAAGGTGGTGGGTTGTGGTGTTGTTGATGAATGGTGCAAGGGGGGATGAAATGAAAAAAAAAATATGGGGGGGTGGATGGAATGATTTTGAGGGAATGGAATCTCTTTTGGAATGAGTGATTCCATTCCATTGACCAACCAAACACTCTTTTCTTCATTCCCTCATAATCATTAATTTCATTCCACCTATCAATCCGTTATACCAAACACTACAATAGAGAATCCTTTTAAGATGACTCGAGACCGACACTTTAATCTTTAGAAATACCTTCTGACAATAAAGTTATGTATGAATGCATAAATTTAAGTGTGATAATTTTTTCATGCTTATTTATGTTATACGGGCGAGAGATTAGTTCAGAGAGTGTGCAAGTATAAGGGGGGACGGGACGCCCCCGTGATGGTCCTCCACCACGCGTGGAAAAACAAATATCACCGCAGCCACCATGTTCTAGCGTCAATTTGAAAACGCGTCAAACTTATAATGCGTTGTGTGTGCTTGTGTGATGAGATGTTTTTAAATGGAGATGAGTGTGTGGTGACTGATGAGCATTTCCACTAAAATCCACCACTAGTGATGGAATAAAGCTCGATGACGTGACGAAACTTAATTGGATGTTATGAGTGATGAGCCCCCTTACCCCTTATGAGAGGATACGAGGGTTGATGAGAGAAAGGTTGTTTAAGAAAAGCCTTTATGAAATGCATTAGAAAAAAAAAATCTTTGTTTATATTATGAAATGTGTTAGAAAAAAAAAGAAGAAAAAAAAACTTGTTTATAGCCACCCAAATTGTTTCTCGTTTGTTATAAAAAGAACAAAGTACTATAGTTTATATTATTACTAGGTTATAACCTCGTGTATTATACGAGTTGAATAAATAAATTTTATATATTAAATAATAAAACAATATATATTTAAAAACCTCCTTTATTGCACGGGTTGAATAGATATAATTTTATATATTAAATAATAAAAAGTTATATCTATAAAACTATATTATACGGGTTGAATAAATATAATTTTATATACCAAATAAAAAAGTAATATCTTTAAAACCACGTGTATTACATGGGTTGAATAAATGTAATAGTTTTTACTAAATAATAAAATAATGCATCTTTAAAAAACCCCATTTATTACACAGATTGAATAAATGTGATTTTATATACCAAATAATAAAAAAATTACATCTTTAAAAATATGTGTATTACACGGTTTAAATAAATGTAATTTTCTGTACTAAATAAAAAAATATATATATCCTTAAAAAAAACATGTGTATTATACGAATTGAATAAATCTAATTTTATATATCAAATAATAAAAAGTTATATCTTAAAAAATCTCATGTATTACATGGGTCGAGTAAATGTATTTTTGTATAGTGAAAATAAAAATATTTAATATATTAATACAAAGTTTGGTTTTCGTGATAAAAATAGATTATTCTGTTGTTACAAAATTTTTTAACGAAGTCTCAATAAATGTAACCATTTATTTAAAACTCCGTAAATATATAAATGATAAATATTATTAGTTAATTTTATTTCAAGTTTCGTAAAATCTATTTGATATCAAACTAAACAAAACGTTCAAATATATAGTTAAGATCAAAGTAGATAACTAAGTTTGAATTTGAAGTAAATAAATAAATATAAAAGTAATAATTAATTGAGTTAATTACTGTTTTCGTCCCTGTGTTTTGTCAAAAATCACTATTTCAGTCTGTTAGTTTAAAAATTGCGATTTCAGTCCCTGTGTTTTCACTTTCGTAACCATTTCTGTCCCTGTGGTTTCACTTTAGTAACAATTTCAATCCATTATTCTGTTAAGTACATGGATTGAAATAGCTACGAGGTTGACTGAAATAGTTACGAAAGTGAAGCCATAGGGACTGAAATCTCAAATTTTAAACTAATTAACTGAAATAGTGATTTTTGACAAACCAAAGGGACGAAAACAGTAATTAACTCTAATTAATTCAGATAAATAATATTATAAATGAGAAGGAGATTAAACTAAATAATAATTATCCATAAGTTATTAAACTAAATAATATTTAAGAGGAGAGTTATCTATAATTAATTAAAAAAGATCTATACTATCTATAATAAGAGATTATGAGCTGATGTAAATCTGCTTACTTGTCAACTTCTAAGCTATGCCACATGGAGTTGCTGATGTCATAATTCCGTTTACAATATTTATATCTACATAAATCTATTTCAAATATATAATCTGATTTTATTATTATAAAAAAGGTTTTCTTTAGGAGGGAACTTTGAAATTGCATGGGGAGGAGAAATTGCCATTAATGCACTGCAAGAAGTAATCATATCTTTCTCTCTCCTTCTTCTTCACACTTTTTATTCAAACATTCTTCTCATTATGTAACTTCACCGATTCCATTTCACCATTTTCTTCTCATTTCAAAATGTCCGCATCTTCTGTGCAAACTCTGTCATCCGGCAAGAAATCCGACGGTGAACCACCATCTTTGTCACTCAGTTTCATTGATGACTTGAATCCGTCTAAAGATATGTGGAATCTCAAGTGTCGAATCATCCGGAAATGGGTTCAGTCCTTTCAGATGGATCTGATCTTGCTCGATGAGAAGGTATTATTGTTTGTGATGCAGTTTCGCGTGCAATCAAATGGCTCAAGAAACTATTGATAATCAAAGACGATAAATTGAACCAACGGTTCCAAGAACAAAGTTCTTTCTATTCAATAATAAACCAAAAACCCCCTAAACAAATAACCCTAGACCCTAATTTATAACTATGAAAAAGATAAAATAGGAAACTAAATAACAAAACATTAGGAAATTGAAATTGGAATAAATATAAAATAATATCTGATATCCCTGCATCATACTCCCCCTCTTCGAAAAAAACTCGTCCTCGAGTTTTGCCTTCGAACCAAACCCACTTGGGTCAAAAGGAACATCAACCCGATTCTGAATTATTATTGTGACGACCCGCTTAAACAATCGAACTTCTTTGATCATCTTGCCCGACTCTAGACTTGTACCACCCGGGTCAAATGCAATATTAGACCAACTCACGTTCACAATCAACACTTTAATAGAGTCTGCTATGTTTTGTTCATTATTGGTGTAAATGAAAGGACCACAATCCCCTAATTCATTTGTGTTATCTATGTAATCATGAAACCCACTTGCAACATGCAAGTCCATGTGCACTGTAACCATCTCCGCTTTTTCATCATCTTTAATTAGCCCACCATAATTACTATCCAAATATTTAGCAAAATTCAAATTATCCATATCTTGAATTTTGGAAAAAATATTCAAATATGAAATATATTTGGTGACTTCCGAAAACTGGGCAATTAATTCGTCACCTTCCAAACTATTTGGCGAGGTTCTTGTGTAATCCAAGGGTAAAGCATAACCACCGTTGACCACTGTCTCACAAACAACTGCCACCAATAGAGAGTTATCTTCTTCATTAGCCTGACCACTAATCACCACCGTGGGTCCACAAACATTGATGCTTGCAACATTTATAAGAGAACAAAGCAAATTATCGTTGCTAACCTTTGCATGGCCACCGTTGACCATAGAAACATCTTCAACATTACGTCTTTTGAAACCCAGTAAGTTCTGACCATCACCGGTAACCCAAGAATACCAATCCTCGTCCCCGTATTCATCATACACGGGAGGAGAATCATAGATGGTGTCGCCATTGGTAGGATCCTCCTCGTCCCCGGATAACTCATCCCCGACAGGTTCTTTCGGTTTCGTTTCCTTCCACGACGATGAGTCCTCAAGATCTCGAATCCTTTGCTTGAGTTGCCAGATCTCGTGTCGTAACTCGAGGTCGTGGACTCGTTGTCGGAGTCTCTTGATCTTAAGAATATCCCGTGGATCACGGTTTCCGTTCTCGTTGCCTCGCCCGGCGGATCTACGGTCACGGTTTAATCGATCTCCACGAACACGTGAATCACCAATGTTCTTGTCTATGCCTCGGTCGGCGACTCTTCGAACAAGAAAACACTCGCCACGTAGAGCCATTTGAAAACCAAAGCTCTGATACCACCTGATGCAGTTTCGCGTGCAATCAAATGGCTCAAGAAACTATTGATAATCAAAGACGATAAATTGAACCAACGGTTCCAAGAAAAAAGTTCTTTCTATTCAATAATAAACCAAAAACCCCCTAAACAAATAACCCTAGACCCTAATTTATAACTATGAAAAAGATAAAATAGGAAACTAAATAACAAAACATTAGGAAATTGAAATTCAAATAAATATAAAATAATATCTGATATCCCTGCATCATATGGGGCTAATATCTTCTCAAAAATTGATTTGCGATGTTTTTTTACTCTTTTTATCATTTTCGTTTTGAGTTTTGTGTAATTTAGGGTTAGACAAAAAGAAACAAAGAAGAAAATCTTTTTGTTTGTTTTTTTATGCGAAATAGATTATTGTAAACTGACTGTTTGTTTGTTTGTTTAAAGAAAGAAAGATGGCTTTTTGTTTGTTTTTTTGGATCCTTTATAATTTAGGGTTATATATAAAGAACCAAAGATGAATATTTGTTTGGTTTGTTTATGGTCCTTCGTAGATGATTATTGTTTATTGTTTTGTTTGTTTGTTTGTTTTAGGGTTATATGGTTATTTATTTTCTGTTTTGTGTAATTTAGGGTTGGTTTTTGGTCATTTATAGATACTTACTGTTTGTTTCCCTGTTATAGGATTAGGCACAATGAAACAAACATGAATATTAGTTACTTATTGATCCTTCATATATTGAGACTTTAGCCACATGTACCTTTTATATTTTTTTGAGATACTGTTTGTTTGTTTGTTTCTAAAGTATGTGCTTTCACTTATTTGTCAGGGCCGTAAGATTCAGGCAGGGATTAAGGCTCCATTAATACCTGTGTTTATCTCACAGCTTCATGAGGATGAAGTTGTTATTCTCTCCAGATTTGGTGTTGGAGAAAACACTGATGCTTACAAAGTTATTAACCATGGTTACAAGATTAACTTTTACCGAATAACGGTTGTTACACGTGCAAATGGTTGGCAAGGTGTTGATTACGGATTTAATTTCATCGCACATTCACACATTCTTAATGGAGATGGAAAGAATCTGCTCACGTGAGGTATGACTGTTTCTGATAATCTGATATATGTTTTGCCTCCCTTTTCAATGTCACTAATTTCTGTTGCTATGTTTACCATTTTAGATGTTGCTGGAATTGTTGTCTCATGTGGAGATATGGAAATCTTTCCTTATGAAAGAAAAAAGATGAATTTGGATCTTCAAGATGTCCAGTAAATTCTAATTTGCCATTTATATAAATTTGTTTGTGTGTTATGATTGTATTTAATACAATACCAATGATTAGTTTATTTTATATAAAAGTTCATTAAATGATTGTTCTTATTTAATACAATACCAATGATTAGTTCATTAAATGGTTGTTTTAAATGGTTGTTTAGTAAATGAGTGTATGAACTTTCAATGTTGTTCTTTTAATGCTATTCTTTGAGTTAAAACATCTACTATATGCTGTTCTTATAAGTTGGCTATTTGGTCACGTTATAATAACTTTTAACCAGTGTTATAATGATCCATGACAGTATCTTTGTGTTGCTCCCCCATCTAACAACCTAACAACCTTTAACCACTGTTACATATAACTACTGCTAGCTAAGGTCTGATACTATTACAACAGACAAAGTAAACAACTGTTTCTTCATTCCACTGCTTCATTCCAAGCAGGGCTTTGGTCTTTAGCAGCACTTGACTTAGGGCAGTAGATTAAATAGCAGCACTTTGTCTTCAGCTGTTGTTGTACACAAGCAGTACTTAATGGACAACAGTTGTAGTATACAAACAGTGGATGAGGGCCATCAGATGTTATAACCACTTTAAAGGGGAAAGTCTAATGCAAACAGCTGCTTAAGAGATATACACTGATGTGTACTAGTTTTGGCTCTTATTATCTGTTTCTTACAAGAACGCAAATGATTGTATTTAACTTTTAATGCTGTTCTTTTATCTTTTTCTTTTAGGGGAGAGGTAGTCCGTTTGTACTTTGTGGAATGTGTATGCACAAGAATTTAATGATTTTTTATCTCAAAACTCTCCGAATGAGACTGTGATGGCTGTCATTCAGCATGCGAGGATTAGGAAGTGGCAGGGTAATTTATATTTGACTGATTTATTTCGTTTAGTTTTCCCAATCTCCATTTTGTTACATTTTAAGAACATTTTTTTTATTTCTTTAGTGATTTGTAATGAATTGTTGGATATGTATATTGTTTCTTGCAGGTCAATATACTGTTCAGAGTGATAAGTTTGGAAGTCGTCTATTTCTCAACCAAGAAATTGATGAGATTAATGAACTTCGCAAGAGGTACTATCCGTGATTTATATTTCATATTTTCATGTTTTTATTAACATAAGTGTGAGTATTAACGCTAATTGTGTTTTTATTTTTATAGTCTTTTAGTGAAACAATTTGAAGTTGGTGCTTCTTATTCTCAAACCATTCTTTCATCTCAGAGTGTATTTCCAGTCCGTCAAGAATTTCTAATTGAGACTCCTAAGAGACATGTTGATGAAATTATTGAGATTGATAGTGTACGAATAATTCTATATACATTCATAGGCATTTTAATTTTGTTAATGTTTTCTATGTTTTATCAATTGAGCATGTTAATAAAGCTTTATCTGTGATATTGTAGGGAATGTCATGTGTGGTAGTTGCAACGATCAAAATTGTTCAACAAAACTATGGATGGTTTTATCCGGCATGTCGAGACTGTAACAAGAAGGTGTTGACCAAAATTGAGTACTTACAATATGCTAAAACCATTTCTGATGAGGTCATGAATCTGTCACCTGCTTCATTGGTTTGTCCGAAATACGATAAAGAATGCACATCGATAACCATAAAGTAAGTTAACGTCCGATCTTTTTATGTCCAGAACTGCTATGGTTTTTGCTGTAATTTACTTGGCATTTATTACAGGTTCAAAGTACATCTGAGAGTGCAAGATGAAACTGGCAGCGTTTCTTTTGTGATGTTTGATAAAGATGTAATGAAGCTTATTGGTTCAACTGCGAATGATATAAGGGAACGCCAAGTGAAGCTCGATGATACTGAAACTTTTCCCCATGAAATATCACAGTTGGTTGAAAAGAAGTTGGCGTTTAAAATTGAAGTTTCTGATTACAACCTTAACCATGACTACCACGTCTACACTATCCAAAAAGTATGTGATGATCCGGACATAATTGCTGAATTGGTTGGTGGTAATGGAAATGCTCTTGAGGTTGCTGATGAGGTAAGAGTTTTTGTATATCCTATATTGATTTATATTTTTCTTCCTAATTTTTTGTTGGTGCACTGAATGTCTGCTGATTACGTATTATCAAGTCTTTTGTCAAGATAGAATGAATGAGCACTCAATAGATTAGAAATTAGGGTTTTACATGTTTATCTAGGGTGTTTCTCTTGAAGGGGTTTCAAGGCAAGTTCAATAGAAACCTATTGATCAGCTTTCTATTGAACTGATATTGTGCATATTCAATAGAAACCTATTGATCAGCTTTCTATTGAACTGGTAGTGTGTCATTTTCAATGAAAACCTAGGGCCTATATATAGGAGAGTGTGTCATTTGAATAGAAACCAGATGGTGTTTGTGTGTGAGTCAAGGTGCTGTCGAAATTTTGTTAGAAATTGATTGTAAAGACTCAGAATCGATTAATAGAAGAAGAATTGAAAGGAACAAAGCTGTTATGACTTTATATATGTTGATTCCGCCTTCATATTTGAAGATGAACTGCTTTAACTGACTTTTAGGGTCACGCAACGGTCCAACAAGTGGTATCAGAGCTCAGGACGAGGAGTTCATACCATAGCAGCTTGATTCTACCGGATTTTCTCATTTCTACTCAATTCTTCTTATACTTTTCTGATTTGAACTAGTTCCAACGGTCGGAATGGTCTGAATTTTGAATATATTGTGTAAAACATAGAATTAACAAACCCTACAAAGTATCAGATCAAGATTCAGATTAAAACTGATAAAAAATGGCTTAAAACTAGCTTTCGTTTGAATTGTTTTTCGAGCTTTCTATTGAAGAAACCAGCTTTCTATTGAAAAACTCAATAGAAACCAGCTTTCTCTTGAAAAACTCAATAGAAACCTCCATATAATACAGCTTTCTTTTGAAAAACTCAATAGAAACCAGCTTTCTATTGAAAGGTTCATATAATCAGGTTTCTATTGAAAATAATCAGGGCTTTCTATTGAACTTGGCTTTCTCTTGAACTGTTTCAAGAGGTTTCGTTTGAATTTGAGTTTTTTTTTTTAAATCAAGAAAAGTCTAAGTGTTTGTTTGTTTTGTTTGCAGGTGATTTCGAGGTAATTCAAGGACATAAAATCATGGTGAAAAAATCCGAACCTATTCCTTGGAAAGATAACCGAACTGAAGAGCAGAAGTATAGATACAGAAAAATGATAGCTGAAAACAAAATCACTAGAATTTCTGGTATCTTTTTGGAAGCAAAGAGAGCAAATAGATGGGATCCGAACAGGGAGTGTTATCTTGATCCATATGGAAACATTGCTATTGATCACAAAACTCTTGATATCGAAGCCATAATCCAAGAGTATAAAAAGGAGGATGATTATTGGCAAAAGAAATGGTGGGGAGATGAAGAAGAGAAAAAGAAAAAGAAAGAGTTAATAGATGAAATAGAAAGAAATTCAGAAAATATGAATTTGGATGAATTTCTTGAATTAATCAAAAAGATTAAAGAAGGAATGACAAAGAATGAAGAATCAAAGAAGGATGAAACTTCAAAAAGTGAAGTTGTGTGCTCAAAATGTGAAAAATCCGAAGCAGAAAATGTCAATCTCTTGAAAGATGTAGAGAATTTGACAGTGGAAATCAAAAGCTTGAAGGATGAGAAAGAATCTGATGATAAACAGATTCTTGAAATGAGAGAAAATTGTGAGAAATTGATGTCAGAAAATGTCAAACTGTTGAGTGGTTTGGACAGTTTGACATTGGAAATTAACAAGTTAAAAGAAAAAGAAAAAGATTTTCAAAATCAAATCAAGATTTTAGAAGATGAGAGAGATATTTTTGGTAAAGATAATCTTGAAAAACAAATTGAAATCAATTCTCATCTTGCTAAAATCATTCAGCTTGAAAAAGAAGCTGAAAAAGCTCGGATTAAAATCAACGAGCTTGAGAATAAATTGAAAGGTTTTGTGAATTCTACTTCACATGTTTGTCCAAAACCGATCAATTCTGTTCCAATAAGTGACAATGTCACAAATTTTGAAAAAGTCAAAATTGAAGATTGTGATGAAATATCTGATGATGAAAAAGAAAAGAAAAATATTTTTAGATTTACAAGAAAAATTTAAAAAAACTGTTTTGCAATCTACTGAAACAGGTGAATGTTCTAAACAAAAACCTGTTAAGAAGAGTGTAGAACAGAAACAAAAAGATACAAATTTGAAAAATCCTAAAAATGAAAATAAAAGCTCATCAGATAAGTCATCCAATCATTATCAAAAATCACAAAAATCTAAAAATGAAAACTCACAAAATGTTGGTAATAAGTGGTGCAGGTTTGACCACAGTGCTTCAAAGCCAAAACCAGTTTTCAAGAAGAATGATTATTACCACAAAGCCAGACAATGTTATGATCTAAGCATATGGTGTGAAAGTGGTGAATGGTATGATAACAGAGTGTGCTACACCTGTGGTGTGAGAGGACACATTGCTGTTAACTGCCAGAATTGGAATTATGAAACAAGAAGATGCTATAATTGTCAAATTAGAGGACATCTTGCCAGAGATTGCCCAAGGAGATCAATGGGAAGATTGAGGGTTGAATCTCAAAGAATGGCAAAGAAACCAGTCAACGTCAAGCCCAAAGAACAGAAGGTTCAAGAACCTAAAGTTCAAGAAAAGAAAGTAAAGCTTTCACAGGGGCAGAAAGACAGACTGCGAAAGAAAAGGAAGAAGGCGAGAGAATATCTCGAGAAAATTTTGTCTTCGGGTTCACCAGACAGATTGAATAAGAGTTCTGATGAATCAACTAACTTGATTGCAAAGTCAAGCAAGATGAATTCATCGGATACAAATCTGAGGACGAAAGAAGAAAAGAAGAAGAAGAAGAAAATGGTCGGCGATGAATCTGATGTGTTAAAGTCAGACAAGCCACCATCAGGCAATGAATCTGACAGGTCAAAGTCAGACAAGCCATGTGCAGGCAATGATTCTGGTTCATCAAAGCCAGAGGAGCCTAGTGTTGAGGTAAAAAAGGAGAATTCGGGTTTAACAAGGGATGATGCAAATTATCCACCATTGTTGAACAAGAATTCAAAATCACCCAAGGCTGGTCAGGCTTGGGTGAATCTTTTCAAATAGAAAAACCTGACTTGCCGGAGCTTCCAGGTTGGTAAGTGTGAAGCAGGTATCGGCATCATTCTTGAGAAATTCACAGGATGGTAACTGTGATATTTCGACTTACATGTGGTAAATCAGGGACATTAAATTGTATTTTGATTTTCTACAAGTGTTTGTGTTGATAGAATCTTGAACTGTTAAATTTTTTAAAATGGTTGAAAAAGAACAAGGTGATGAAACCCCGAGTTTGTGAAAAGTCAAACAAAACTAATTTTCCGGAAAAACCATTTGATTAAAACAAACTTAAGTGTTTTGAAATCATAATGGGAAAATAGTTTGTTGACAGGGGGAGTTCTGATTGTTTATGCCAGGTGAATGGCGAATTGAAGTAATTTGATATCGGTTGTCAGTTTTGTTTTCAAATTTTCCTTGAAAATCAAAATTGAAACATATTTTGATTTTAGGGGGAGAAAATTTTTAAAAAAATTAGAAAATTTGAAAATGTCAAAAACATTGAAAAATTTAAAAATGAGTTTTGTTGAGAAAAAGAGGAAATGATAGTAAATCAGTGAACTATCACAGCATGCTAAAGATATGAAATGTCAAATGTGATAAACGGCTTCACTGATGATGTGCCAGTAGGTTTTTGCACATTCAGTAGATTGTGACGAGATATAAACCTAAATTCAAACTTGCTTATATCGTGGGTAACATCTCTCGGATATATAGGTAACCCCTGAAATCTCGTTTGAAAGGTTTCATATTCTGATATACAGGTTTTTATTCTCAATGATATCTGGGGTATTATTCCAGGACTTCTGCTGAACGGTAGTTCTGACCTAGTCCTCGAATAATACTTTCCGCAAATGCTTGAAACATAGCATCACCCTCAGCATCAATGATAAGACAATAAAATTGCTTAGCAATGCTGTTGTAAAAAAGATCCTCTAAAGGGGACACACCCAAGTTGAGTCATGATCTCTCTGCTGAACGATGGTTCTGACCTGAGCTCTCATGATTCTTCATAATTTATTAACCCCTTACAGATATCATTTGTGTTATAATTACCTGTAAGACTGAATATTGGGATCTGGATACGGGAGTATATTCTGAGGTGGGACACGTGATTAAGTTTAAGTATCTAAGACATTAAACTCGTATCTCGAAGCAGTTGAACTTTGTGTGAAAATTTAAGTGGACCAGTATACTGACAATCAAGGT
Source organism: Helianthus tuberosus (assembly GCA_030545235.1). Classification (NCBI taxonomy): domain Eukaryota; kingdom Viridiplantae; phylum Streptophyta; class Magnoliopsida; order Asterales; family Asteraceae; genus Helianthus; species Helianthus tuberosus. The sequence continues at coordinate 2,270,926 of JARYGA010059793.1, forward strand.
GAATCGTTTAGAACTTAAAATGTCAAAAGCTTAACGGTGCTAGTGATTTGTCTCATAAACTGATATGATCCTCTTACACAAGCTCACAAAAATATTGTTTGTATATATTTCTTTATATATTTCTTTACTGCATTTCTTTAAAATCAAAATTCAAAAAGATTTTCGACAACTGATGTTGAAAAGCTGATATTCAAAATTCCAAGTGCTAAACATGATGAATTGGTTTGGGAGAATATGTTGAAAATTTTGAATGTCATATACAAATGTTTTGAAAGATTGTGTGCTTAGTTAATCAAGGTCATTCATTTAAACTTGATGTAACTAGTATGTTTGTTGTTTAAATGATGTCTACCAGTAAGTTTCTTAAATCTAAGTGTTATAAATTTGTGAAACTTATGTTGTGGTAGAGGATATGCAGGTTTCAGGAATTCCCACGGAAGCTAAATGTCAAAGTTTGAACCAGATAAAGACCTCAGATTTTAGCATATTGAGAGGGGGAGTCTGTGAAAGGGGGAGTCTGGATCAACAGTCAAAGGGAGTTTGAAGATGGAGCTAGGAAGTGAACCTGAACCTGTGAAGAAAGAGTTTTTGCAATGAGAAGACAAAGTTGATAAAGGCAAAGACTAAAGAATTGAATCTAAAGACTTCATCAACATCCAAGGGGGAGTCTGTTGGTGCACTGAATGTCTGCTGATTACGTCGTATCAAGTCTTTTGTCAAGATAGAATGAATGAGCACTCAATAGATTAGAAATTAGGGTTTTACATGTTTATCTAGGGTGTTTCTCTTGAAGGGGTTTCAAGGCAAGTTCAATAGAAACCTATTGATCAGCTTTCTATTGAACTGATATTGTGCATATTCAATAGAAACCTATTGATCAGCTTTCTATTGAACTGGTAGTGTGTCATTTTCAATAGAAACCTAGGGCCTATATATAGGAGAGTGTGTCATTTGAATAGAAACCAGATGGTGTTTGTGTGTGAGTCAAGGTGCTGTCGAAATTTTGTTAGAAATTGATTGTAAAGACTCAGAATCGATTAATAGAAGAAGAATTGAAAGGAACAAAGCTGTTATGACTTTATATATGTTGATTCTGCCTTCATATTTGAAGATGAACTGCTTTAACTGACTTTTAGGGTCACGCAACGGTCCAACATTTTTGTAGTTTAAATATCTTAATTAAATTCCCTTTTGGTAATATTTTGATATTAGGTGTTTAGTCAAGAAGGTTCAGAAATTAAAGCTGTTCAATTATCTGAATCCTCACAGATGGCCGGTGCTGATATTTCAAAGGTGAATAAGAATTCTATAGTTTTGTTTTTTGGTTTAGTATAGATTATATTACATTATTTGATACCTTAGTAGTTGTTTTGTGATTTAATTGAAGGATGTTGTATCTGTTATGGCCGACTCTTCCGTTGTCGAAGCCGAGAAGGATTCGGCCACCAATCCTAATGGTAAACGTTCGTTGCAGGATGTGGAAGGTCAAAATGTTGGGGAACTCTCTTTTAACAACAAAAGGAGCCGGAGGAAGCCATCTAGGCTTAACACTTAGCTTCTTTCACATCGTTATATTTTGATGGTAAACATGCTATGTTTTTGGTATGTACTTAAGTACGTGGTTGTTTGAAGATTGGTTGTCGTTGGTAAGTGTTAAACTACTCAAATAGTTGTTTTCTATGTTTTAGATGTTGGTAACTTATGAACTTGGAACATGTGGTAAACCATTATGTGGTTTACTTTTTTGTATTATGCTGGGAAATATAATCTTTGGTTATAATGTGTGCTTTTGATTTGTGAATATAGTATATGGGATGTCTAAATTAGTTTGACATGGTCTAAATTCTACTTTTTTAATATAGAGTTTGAATGTATCTTCAGCAGTTGTTGTACACAAGCAGTACTTAAGGGACAACAGTTGTAGTATACAAACAGTGGATGAGGGCCATCAGCTGCTTATTATCTGTTCCTCTTTTGTTGGTGCATACATCTGTCGTCTTCGTCTTATATCGAGTCTCGGGTTCGTTGCACTGCTGAACAAGAGTGATGTCATCATATTGAATGATGACATCATCAAAGTGACATCATCATTGTATCATGCTCACATGAAGACAAAGTAGAAAGTTAAATTTGAAAGTCATATTAGGTGATCGTTTGAAAGTCAAACTTGTAAGGCATGACCGTTTGAAGGCATGACCGTTTGAATATGTAACAGTTTGAAAGTGTCATGTTCGTTTGAAAGGGTGACCGTTTGAAGAGTGCCATGACACCTTCAAACGGACAGGGTCTCTCCTATAAATACCCTTCAAATGGATTCATTTGTAACGTTCTAGTTTCTGACACGGAGGTGCTGTCGAAGTGTCTCTGTATTGTAAATCCTTTCAAGATCAATAAACAAGACATTTATTAGTGAATCCAAGCAAAACGAAGACCGAATCAATGAATTCCACCTCTGATTCGGTCTGAGCACTCTTCTGATCGACTCGTTAGGTCGTTTCACGATCCTACATGTGGTATCAGAGCTGATTTTCGAAATTCCAAGTGCTGAACATGATGAACAGGGTTGGGAGTGAGTGCTGATTTGAAAAAAATTCTGATTTTGAGAAAGAAAGTTAGATTAGTTAATCAAGGTCATTAATTTGAACTTGATGTAACTATTACTAGTGAGTTTTTCTTATTGATTTAAGTAAAAACTTATGTGTTTGTGAGAAGATTGTGCAGGAAATGAACTTAAACAGAGTTAAAGACAGGATGCAATCTCAAGGTGATAGCTAATCCAGACAGCGATCCCATCATGATGAGAGGGGGTGTCTGATGAGGTTAGAGCCAAAGAGAAGATCCTGGTATATGCCAAGAAAGAAAAGAGACTGATAAAGACTGAAGATGCGAAGACTCGACACTTAAGACTCGTCAACATCTGAGGGGGAGTCTGTTGGTGCATACATCTGTCGTCTTCATCTTATATCGAGTCTCGGGTTCGTTGCACTGCTGAACAAGAGTGATGTCATCATATTGAATGATGACATCATCAAAGTGACATCATCATTGTATCATGCTCACATGAAGACAAAGTAGAAAGTTAAATTTGAAAGTCAGATTAGGTGATCGTTTGAAAGTCAAACTTGTAAGGCATGACCGTTTGAAGGCATGACCGTTTGAATATGTAACAGTTTGAAAGTGTCATGTCCGTTTGAAAGGGTGACCATTTGAAGAGTGCCATGACACCTTCAAACGGACAGGGTCTCTCCTATAAATACCCTTCAAACGGATTCATTTGTAACGTTCTAGTTTCCGACACGGAGGTGCTGTCGAAGTGTCTCTGTATTGTAAATCCTTTCAAGATCAATAAACAAGACATTTATTAGTGAATCCAAGCAAAACGAAGACCGAATCAATGAATTCCGCCTCTGATTCGGTCTGAGCACTCTTCTGATCGACTCGTTAGGTCGTTTCACGATCCTACATGTGTTCAGCTAAACACTGATACTATTACAATAGACACAGTAAACAACTATTTCTTCAGTCCACTGCTTCATTCTAAGCAGGGATTTGGTGTTTAGCAGTACTTGAGTTAGGGCAGTAGATTAAATAGCAGCACTTTGTCTTCAGCAGTTGTTGTACACAAGCAGTACTTAAGGAACAGCAGTTGTAGTATACAAACAGTGGATGAGGGCCATCAGCTGTTTATTATCTGTTCCTCTTTAACCACTGTTACATATAACTACTGCTAGCTAAACACTGATACTATTACAATAGACATAGTAAACAACTGTTTCTTCAGTCCACTGCTTCATTCTAAGCAGGGCTTTGGTCTTTAGCAGTACTTGAGTTAGGCCAGTAGATTAAATAGCAGCACTTTGTCTTCAGCAGTTGTTGTACACAAGCAGTACTTAAGGGACAACAGTTGTAGTATACAAACAGTGGATGAGGGGCATCAGATGTTATAACGACTTTAAAGGGGAAAGTCTAATGCAAACAGCTGCTTATGATGAATCCACTAATGTGAACCAGTTTTGGCTCTTTTTAGCTGTTCCTGTTTAACCACTGTTACATATAACTACTGCTAGCTAAACACTGATACTATTACAATAGACAAAGTAAACACATGTTTCTTCATTCCACTGCTTCAGTCCAAGCAGGGCTTTGGTCTTTAGCAGCACTTGAGTTAGGGCAGTAGATTAAATAGAAGGACTTTGTCTTGAGCAGTTGTTGTACACAAGCAGTGCTTAATGGACAGCAGTTGTAGTGTACAAACAGTGGATGAGGCCTATCAGATGTTATAAACACTTTAAAGGGGAAAGTCTAATGCAAACAGCTGCTGATGATGAATCCGCTGATGTGAACCATATTGTTTGCCTCTTATGAATCAACAGTGAATAAGCTTTTGACAAATGTTTTGAGCATCTGCGGCTCTGATGAAAGGAATGATTTAAAGTCTAATGCAAACAACTGCTTATGATGAATCCACTGATGTATTATAATATGTTTTTAGTATTTGATCGTTCAACCATTCACCTGTTTTGGCTCTTATTATCGTTCCTCTTTAACCACTGTTACATATAACTACGGCTAGCTAAACACTGATACTATTACAATAGACAAAGTAAACCACTGTTTCTTCATTCCACTGCTTCAGTCCAAGCCGGGCTTTGGTCTTTAGCAGCACTTGACTTAGGGCAGTCGATTAAATAGCAGCACTTTGTCTTCAATTTTCGTTATATTTTTTGAGTTAAATCGATTTTCGTTATGACAGGATATAATTCATAAATATAATTCTTTGAGTTAAACTTCAACTTTAAATAAGTTGGCTATTTGGTCGCGTTATAGTAACTTCATTGTAGTAACCAATATATTGGTCAAACCAAGACAAGGATGATTAAAAAATATGTAGTATTTAAATCCATATAAATTATGATGTTTCTAAGGGGTCCCAAGAAATTTATATGGATTTAACTACTACATGTTTCTAAACATTATGACAGGATATAATTCATAAATATAATTCTTTGAGTTAAACTTCAACTTTAAATAAGTTGCTATTTGGTCGCGTTATAGTAACTTCATTGTAGTAACCAATATATTGGTCAAACTAAGACAAGGATGATTAAAAAATATGTAGTATTTAAATCCATATAAATTATGATGTTTCTAAGGGGTCCAACGAATTCCTAATAAAACCAAGACAAGAATGTTTAGAAACATGTAGTAGTTAAATCCATATAAATTTCTTGGTGCACATAAATTATCGAACAATGTGACTCGGTAAAAATCTATCATTAAACTTCAACTCCAAAGTATAAATCTTGTGGATCGCGTTGTAATAATTTTATTGTAGGAACCAATATATTGGTAAAACCAAGACAAGGATGATAATAAAATATGTACTATTTAAATCCATATAAATTATGGATTTTTCAGTTTCACTTGGTTATATTTTTTTATACAAAACCAAAGGGCCCCAAATTTGGCTTAATTTTGCAATTAAATGGTCTAATTCTTTCAATAATTTCTGGCCCATAAGTTGTGAACCATAAAATCCTGTCAAAGGCCCACAAAATGAATCAGGTATGTTAAATCACCATTTCATATTGTCCGCTATGTTTATAGCTTCTTTTTCGAATGAATCAAAGTGAATATTTAAAATTAGCGCCAAAAACTCAACCTATAATTCAAGACGCTCTTAGTTTGGAAGCAATCGATGAACACTAAATGGTAGGATTTTCTATCTCATTTGTTTAAATCTATTCTCAACATTTGATGTGATCATCCACTTATTTAGGTAGGTTTTCAATAGGGATCTTCAATCACCACTAGCTGTTGAGAATAAATGTTTTTTTGGACAGTGATTACAATAATCACCTATAGCTAGCCCTAAATCACACATATGTGCTCAATTCTTATGTACAGTTATGGAGAGTAAAAAGAATTTGATACCAAGACATAGAGAGTATTTTCCACAGTGCAGTCCCCAACAGTCCAAAGAATCAAGGAAGATAAGAAAGTCTATCTTGAGTAAGCGTAGAAACAGGGGTGTGGTTCAATTTGTACAGACACCTCCTGTTATTGATACACTTCTGGGCAATGTTACTATCACAAAAAACGATAACGGAGGTATGTTTTTGATGGTCACATGTGAAAATTGTAAGTGTTTGTAGCATAAATTAACCAAATCTCTTCATGTATAGCATGTCACACGCCCGACAATTTAGATCGAACATGTGTTAGCACAATCCCTCTGACTTCATCCAGTCTTGGTAAGGTTATAAATCTTATTTTTTTAAGGTATGCTATCTGATTTGACCTTGTCCCTTTGTTTGAATTTTAGGACAATCTGGAAAGGCTAATTATGGTGTTTATGACTCTAGAAAGAGGAAACAAAGTTTGAAAACCATGGATATAAGTAAATTTGATTTATCCATTGTAGCTGATTTAAGCAGGACATCTTCAATGGTCACTCCTCTTCAACCATCAAATCATAAAATTGATAGAAGTCCATTAACAGATATTACAAACTGTATGCTATATACACTTTTGTTATTATTGTTAATCATTTGTTGAATGTTAATGTAAGTTTGATAACATTTATAAATTTTGTCTTGCAAGTGGATTGTGTTACAGTAAGGTCCCGTCGAAGTGATATTCCAACTCCTCAGAATATTGACAATAGAACTTCTCGACAGTTGCCAAAATGTTCCGTAGTAGCGTTTAGTGGTATGTGTTTTACTTTTAATGCAAAACTAAATATAGGTTTCTAAGTCACTATATTTGTCAAATCTATTGCTTATCTTCCTATCTGTTGTAACCGATGTTAATTTGCCTTTTCCAAAATGAAACGGCAGGAAAAGAAAATTCCTACCCTGGTGAAAGGTCTAACTTTGATGATCCCGATTCGGAGGATTGTTTACCATCTTCTATCGTAAAAAAGATTTACGGAATTGCAAGAGGTAACTACCCTCCTTAAACTTATCAAAGTATCTTTCCAAATAACAGTTTAATCTCCTAATATTTCACTTATATCATCGTTTTTTTATCTGCCTATATAATTTTGTAGAATACGTTGATCATGGAGATGCTATTTTTGTATGTTCTTACTGTCATGCAATGATTTGGAAAGATGAAATGCTTAGGGGTAATTTGGATTCTAAGAAATCTTCTTTTTCTCTTTGTTATTCGAACGGAGACGTTGAATTGCCTTCCTCACCTGCTCCTCCTCCGCTGCTCGAAAGATTTTACAAAAGAGTTACTCCTGAAAGCCGCAATTTCATGAATAACATTCGAGCATATAACATGATGTTTTCCTTCACATCCCTTGGTGGCAAGGTTTCTAAAACTTTTCAAAAAACCAAAGGTCCTTATGTTTTTGGACTGCAAGGACAAAATTACCATCGCATTGGTAGTCTGCTACCGAATGATGGTGAAGAGCCCAAATTTTCACAGCTTTATATTTATGATTCCCAAAACGAGGATTTTAATCGTCAAAAGGCTGTAAGGTAAATTAAGCATTCAGTAAATTCTGATTTATGTCAAGTGTTTTATATATATCTGATCTATACAATAATGTCATTTTTTACACAGTGTCGAGCAAGGTTCGAAGACAGACACTAAACAACAACTTGATCTTGCCATCATATCGAGTCTTAAAAAAATGTTGGATTCATGCAATCCACTTGTGAAGTCATTTAGAATGGTACGAGATTGTTTTAAACAAAATGATTGGCAAAATGTAAGACTCAAGCTCATTGGAGTAAGGGATAAGGATGGTAGAATTTTTAACTTGCCTACTGCTGAAGAAATTGCTGCCTTAATAATTGATGATTTTGATGGAGCATTTGATAAAAGGGATATCATAGTTCAAACAAAATCAGGCGATCTCCAGAGAATCAGTGAGCTTCATCCCTCTTATCTTGCATTGCAATATCCACTTATCTTCCCATATGCAGAAGATGGATTTAGACTTGGTATTAAACATCGAGGTGTTTCAGTTGATTGTGACATACTTAGAACCAGTACCACAATGAGAGAGTTCTTTAGTTACATAATACAAGATAGAGCCAACCAATTTTCGTTGTTACTCAATGCCCAAAAGCTATTTCAACAGTTTGTAGTTGATGCGTATACAATGATAGAATCTGCACGGTTAGCTTACATAAAGACACAACAACCCAAACTTAGAAGTCAAACATTTAAGAATTTAAATCAAAGTGTTCAAAGTGGCCAAAGCGATGCGTCAAATTGTGGAAAACGAATTTTGTTGCCATCTTCATTTACCGGTGGAGCGAGATATATGATGCAAAAGTATCTAGATGCTATGGCAATCTGCAAAGCTGTAGGATATCCGGATCTCTTTATAACAGTCACTTGTAATCCCAATTGGCCTGAGATTTATAGATGTTTAAAAGACAAACGGTTGAACCCTCAAGATAGACCGGATATTATCGCACGGTTATTCAAAATTAAAATCAATCATCTAATTCAAGATTTCAAGAAACATAAATTCTTTGGTGAGATACAAGCAAGTAAGTCATTGTAAATTGTTTTAATTAATTTCTCAAATAATACTTTTACTAACACTTTTTTGGATGTAATATTTCAGTTATTTATACAATCGAATTTCAGAAACGTGGTCTACCTCATGCTCATATATGTTTGTTCTTAAGTGCTGAGAGCAAATTTCCAACGGCTAAAGAAATCGATTTGGTTATTAGTGCTGAAATACCTGACAAGAGATGGATGCATCACTGTATGAACTTGTCAAACAATTTATGATCCATGGTCCTTTTGGTACAGACAATCCTCATTCTCCATGCATGGTTAATTTAAAATGTTCGAAGAAGTTTCCGAAAAAATATGTAGATGAGACTTGTGTTGATTCTGAAGGATATCCTGTCTACCGACGTCGTCAATCATGCAACACAGTAGAAAAAAAATGGCGTCTTACTTGACAATAGGTTTGTGGTTCCATACAATGCTATGCTACTCAAAAAGTATCAGTGCGACATAAATGATGAGTGGTGTAACCAAACAGGATCCATCAAATATCTCTTCAAATACATTAATAAGGGTCTGGATAGAGTGACAGCTTTTGTTTACGAAAGTACCTCCACTGCTAATGTGAACCCTCAAAACAAGGAAATGACAAATAATGAAAATCTCTCAAACGAAACAGAAGTAGATGAAGTTAAAGCATATCTTGATTGTAGATATATTTCAGCGTGTGAAGCTGCTTGGAGAATCTTTAAGTTTGACATACACTATCGGCTTCCATCTATTGAAATATTACCTTTTCACTGTGAAGATGGTCAGGCTATTGTTTATGGCGATAATTCAAACTTGTGTGACGTGGTCAGTAACCCAACTGTGAAAATGTCTATGTTCACATAATGGATGAAATGTAATCAAACGGATGCATTTGCTAGAACTTTGAAGTATATAGAGTTCCCCAGATACTTTGTATGGATACGCAAAACACGAAAGTGGGTACGTAGAAAAAAACCTTTTGGTGCAGTTGGTAGGATACATTATGTACCTCCATCACTTGGTGATTGTTATTTCTTGAGAATTTTATTGAATCACGTTATAGGACCAATGAGTTTCAATGATATAAAAACAGTTGATGGAAAAATATATCATACTTTTAAAGATGCATGTTTCGCTCGCGGTCTGTTGGACGGTGATAAGGAGTATTTAATGGCCATTAATGAAGCAAGTGCATGGGCTACTTCTGATTTCTTGCGTACATTTTTTGTAATGCTCTTGATGTCAAACTCCATTTCTAGGCTGGGTATTTTCTGGAAGGAAACAAAATCTCTATTATGTGAAGATATATTATATCAGCAACGGAGGATTACTGGTATTCCTGGTAATTTTAAAAACTTAAATAAAATTTCAGATTCCATTTTACTTTAATCAAGTGTTTAAAAAATCTAATTACTAAACATCTGTTGTATTTTTTAGATTTAGTTCTTAAAGAGGAAGAGATTAAAAACATTTGCTTAGCACATATCAAAAAACTGTTACTTGGTTATGGAAGTACGTTAAGCAACTTTACTGACATGCCAAATGTTCCTGACAACTACACTTCAGCATTGAACAATCAATTGATAATGAAGGAACTTTCGTATGATCGGTCTATCTTAAAAAAGGAACTTGCAGCTTCCCTAAAATCTTTAACTGATGAACAGCGAAAAGTGTATTAAACCGTCATGAATGCAGTTGTTAAAGGAAGTGGAGGAGTTTCTTTCTATATGGTTACAGTGGAACTGGTAAAACATTTCTGTGGAAAACATTTGCAGCTGCGTTACGTTCCAATGGTGAAGTTGTGTTGAATGTTGCATCCAGTGGTATTGCATCACTTCTATTAGATGGTGGTAGAATGGCTCATTCCAGGTTTGTAATTCCGATAAATGTTAACGAGGATTCTATATGCTCTATTGAACCAAACAGTGAGCTAGGAGGCTTAATCAAACAAACTAAGATGATAATCTGGGATGAAGCGCCAATGACACATAAGCATTGTTTTGAAGCTCTGGATAGAACAATGAGAGATATAGCCCGTTCCAATAATCCGTCCTTGCAGAACAAACCTTTTGGTGGAAAGATTGTGCTTTTTGGCGGTGATTTTAGACAAATCCTTCCAGTCATTCCAAAAGGTACCAGAAGCATGATTGTAAATTCTTCATTGAATTCTTCTTATATATGGCAGGATTGTCAGTTACTCAAGTTAACTTAAAACATGAGGTTAAAAATGGGTACCAAATCAAGTAATTTTAACGAGACCAAGGAATTTGCTGAATGGATTTTAAGGCTTGGTGATGGTCTACTTGGTGGTCCAAATGATGGAGAAGTGGAAATTGAAATTCCAGATGATTTACTTATACTCGATGCAGTCAATCCTACATCTTCATTGATCGCTTTCACATATCCGGATATGCAAAAGTTTTTATGCAATTCAAATTACTTCCAACAAAGAGCCATTCTTGCACCCACAAATGAAGTTGTGGATTCAATAAATACAGAACTGTTAAATAGTATGCCTGGTGAAGAAAAGATATATCTCAATTCAGATACTTTATGTGAGTCTGAGGATCAAACCGACCTTAACATGGCATTGTTTCCTCCGGATGTATTAAACAAATTGCATCTGTCAGGATTACCTAACCATAAATTGGTTCTCAAAGTTGGAGCTCCGGTAATGTTACTTAGAAACATTGATCAAACAAATGGTCTGTGTAACGGTACACGACTTCAAGTAACAAAACTTGGAAAACTTGTAATCGAAGCAAAGATTATTACTGGAAATAATATAGGTCATCATACTTTGATTTCAAGATTGAAAATGACACCGTCCGATAAAAGAATACCGGTGAAAATTGCACGAAGACAGTTCCCATTATCTCTATGCTTTGCAATGACCATCAACAAAAGCCAGGGACAATCACTTGAACGTGTAGGCTTATATCTTCCAAGGCCGGTTTTTAGTCACGGACAACTATACGTTGCTGTATCATGAGTAAAGAGAAGGAAGGGTTTGAAGATCTTGATATGTGACAGAGCAAAACAAGTGTGTAAAACCACAACTAACGTGGTCTACAAAGAAGTTCTACAAAATCTATAGTCGTTGTAGAAATAGCATTTTGAAGAAAAGTCTTTTAATGTTTGAAGTTATTTGGTATTATGTTTTGCACATCCTATCAACATGTTTCTTTTATCTAATGATAATGGATGTTATTTTACAGAATTGTTTTAAAATATAGTATACATTTTAAAAAAAATGATACCTTTAACAATTATAAAATAATGAAAGATAAATAACAATAACATATATCTAAAAGACAAGAAATAACTAATACAAGTAATACTTTCAACCGTTTGTTTGTGGTTCAGTAACATATGAATTAAAAACTTTTCAGTAGCTAACCCTTCGTACCACCAACATCAAAACTAAACTACCAACCTTTACAAAAGTGTTTTGAGCAAACCAGCAACCACAAACAAAAAACATTGTTTCCATACAAAATAATATTATCTGAAAAAGCGCCACAACCATTCAGTCAAACGAGAAAATATCTTTACCCATGACGAACTGAAGGGTAAACTCTTCACGAGGAACCAAGTTTTTATCCTTCACAAACTGTTTCATGTTTTTTATGTAAAACCGATCATCAGGAGACTCGATACCAACTCGAACATCCCAAACATTTCCAGCAACATCTACAATCTTTAAAGTTCTTTTCCTATCCAAGCCAAGTTTTTTAGCAAGAACTTTTTTAATGCGCTGTAACAAACAAAAAATAATGTTAACAAAGATAGTATTATAATATGGTTAACACAATGTAAGGTCCTGTTACTACTTTTTGGTTACAGAAACTTACAAAATGATTGTCCACACGGAAAACTACTGGAATAGTTTCGTTGTTCGTAGTTACAGCGAGCATTTCAGTTTCAGTTTCATTGTCCTTAGTTATGTCATCCACATCTTCACCATCAGAGATACTGATAACCTCTTCTACCACTTCTTCCTTAATAGCAGCAAATAATTCCGGTGGCAACATTAAATCAACATCCTTGGAATAATTGAAAACATACATATCAAAAGTGTGAATATCAATCATTTCAAACACAAGAAGATGTTCATCACTTAGTGAAAATTTCTTCTTAATCCGATCCCATCCAGTTGTTATGTAAAGCTGATTGTCACTAACATCCATTCGAACAAAAAATTTATGCTTCCCAGGACCTCTAATAACAACCGGATAATTTGGAATGGTATTGTCCATCTTGTGATGTACAAATAAATGATTGGTATGCTACAACGAGAAAAAAAATATTAGTAGTTTCATATACGGAACCATAATAAATAAGAAACAATAATAAATATACCGAACCCAGATTGCGAACTACATACCATAGCATCAGGTTTATCAAAATCGCCATTGGGTCTGTAGTAAAAATAATCAGATGGAGCAAATGCAATATTGTCATAGAAATAAAATATCCGGAAACTTTGTAATGCTTCTTCATACTGAAATACGAGCCATGATCCAGATTGTAGTTTGAAAGTTTGAACTACGGAATAACACCCATTGTAGAGATAATAGAAGTTTCCTATAACATATATCTTGACTTCAAAGACTTGCCCATTAGTTGTCCATACTTTGACAAACCCAACAGGATAGTTAAACTATTTTATCCATTGTTAATATTTTTTTGGCAGAACCTATGTATAAGTATATTAAAATCAGAACTATCTAACATGATGTTATAAAGAAAATAAATTCGCCATATCTGAGATTAAAATACTAACCAAAGATTTCCTTTGGTTGTCGGTCATGTAACAAGCAAAATCATACATCTTTCTATAAAAAGAGAAAAATGTTAAAAGATGGTAAGTAACTGAGAGAACATGATGAAAGGAAATAGCATTAGTATGCAACCACTGTTTGACCAAAGTCAAAGCACTTTTTAAAAAAAAAAATTGTTTGACCAAAGCCAGTTTGACCTAAGTCAAACCACTGTTTGCAAAACTATGACTCTTAGTGGTTCAAAAGTCTGCTTGACCATGGTCAAACCACTGTTTGTCCAATGACAAACCACTGTTTTCTCCTCAAAACACTGTTTAACCCAACAATGATTTTAAACATATATTTTCATCCATCTGTTAACCAAAGTCAACAGATGTATCTACAACAATGATTTTAAGTTGATGAGCATTATTTATGAAAAACGTTAAAAGATTATTCTAATTAATGCAATTAAAAAGAGTATAACTAATAGACTAAAATATTATATAACATTAAAAGGTTATTTGGGTATATTCAATGTCAACAATGTGAAATACTAAATGTTATTTTCGATGCCGAGAGTTTCTAAAGCTTATTAATATGTTTCTATTTTTGACAGTGTGATACAAAACCCCAAACATGTGAAATATAATCTGATAAAATCTGTCAAGAACACCAACTGAAAGTTTACTAAACATCATAATCTTAAAAAATCTTTATACAACAACTGATAAACAATCATTTTTAACATAGCCCTAAATATCTACACCTCAATCGAACATCCATACAAAAGTAAAAACTTCAATCGAACATCAATACGAACATTCATATGATGGAATCTGAAGTATAATAAATCAAATAAACAAACATGATCACAAATTACAGTTCATATAAAAGAACAAACCTAAGATCAAAAATCATACATGCAAGCGTGGTATAAAAAATTACATGAAGCAAAGATTTCAGAAAAACAAAATCGAATCAATACGTTTTCGATTACCTTTTGCTGATAAGGAAAAATCTTTAACACTCACTGTCGTTGGTTTGTCGCCCTTCGAAGTTCGGAGATGGAAATGGAACGGTAGATGAGTGATTAAAATTTGGGGCCGGATTTGATATAGGGGTTTTAATGGGCCTACAAAATCTAATCTATTATTAAGCTTAATTGGATCAAATATAAGGGGCTTTATTGAACTGATCAATAACATTTGATTAGTTGTATTAAATACAAACAATATAAATGATATATTATAATCTATTTCGATGGTTATTAAGGCTACCCGTGTGGTCAGACATACTGTTTTTAACATTACTTTATAAAGATATATAACTAAAGACCAAAATTTAAATGATATATTATAATCTGTTTTTTAGTATTTGATTTCGATCATTACTAAACCTACCCGTGTGGTTACACGAGTGCTACACCTAGTTAAACTAAAATAATAATTATCTATAAGAGATGACCTAATATGATGACAAGTGTCCCTAAAGTGGTTTCTTTTATTATATAGTATAGATAGATAGATTATTTAAACACATAGGCACATAGCAAAATAACAACGTACTTATAAAGTAAATATATTTTTTTGCCATTTTTGGCCCCACGATCTCTAATGTATATAATTATATTTTTTTTTTGAACGGGAAGGAACGAAGTGTCAATCACCGTGATACTAGACGCTGTGGCGAATGTCGACTCTTCGACCTCCACCAGCCCCTTAGCTCTCCCGAGATGCGCGGAAACCCGACCTCCACCTGCCCGAAGGCACGACAATTGAATAATCGGTAAACCCTCGTCTCTCATCCAAGTCGAATAGGTGCCACCCGTATTCGCTTTTTACCTGGATGCTGCAGAAAATAACGAGGAGAGTGGGAATTGAACCTGATTCACAACTAACACCAATTTTTCCCCAACCACTACCTCACTCATTGGTATATAATTATAATTTATAAACTAAAAAAGATCATCAAATTTTAATACTATATAATGGTTTCTTGCATGGTGCATTTTTAACTTTCAAAGGTGTGCCTGGCCAAGGGAAAATACAAAAAATGACCTTGAAGGTTCTATACTTCTATTCTTGTAGATTCTCAATGAATAAACGATATCTTTTCCGGGAATCATTAATATTCAGCACACATTATATATGATAAGATTATTATAACGTCTATGTATGTAATTATAATATATTAAAACTTTGGTCGCTTTTCACTTTTAAAGCTTATATGATAACATATTTATTATTTTAATATTTTATATTTACTCATTTCAATAATTACAATAATATGCTATGGCTAATATATGAGTCTCTTTCTCCAACCATATCAATAATGCAAGCTTTAAGACAATGGTATATATGTCAACATTGTTGAAAAAAATATGATACTATGATTTTTATTTTCGTTTTTTAATCATGATGGGCTTAGACTACCTAGCGCTAAATGCGATCACGAGCGTATTGTGTGATCACGGCATCACGCCGGTCACGAGGGTCGCCATGGTGGTGCCCTGCCCCCCTCCCATAAATTTGTTTATTTATTACTAAGCACCCCATTTTATCCATTTATCTATTAATTAAATTAATTTTTTTTTTTTGCCATATGGCATAAACTTAAGCCTATTATTGCCATGTGGCAAACCCTCACAGATTTTGTTAGACGGTTTGCACCAAGTCACCCACTCTTAGGGCTGTCCAAAAAGCTTGCGACTCGTAGCTCTCTCGGATTTAGCTTGGAAAAAGCTTGATCAATATGGCTTGGTTTGAAAGTGAGCCGAGCCGGCTCAGCTCGGTTAGAAAGTGAGTCTAGCTCGGCTCGTAACGAGCTGGATTGGCTCGTTTTGACTCGCATACCAGCTCGGCTTAGCTCATATTATTTTACTTTTAATAAATTTATTTTTATATACATTATAATATATCACAAAAAACTACTTATTATTTACATGTGATTATGAGTGTAATTTGATATCTATACCACATTTAAAGGTTGATTACCATGCTAATTGTTAGGGGAGGATTTTCCAATCCTAAGGATCAAGGATCCTCAAGTACTGCCAGGATCACGGATCCTTAATTCTGTTTGAATTTAGGATCATCAGAACGTGTTGCAGGACCAGGATTCAGGATCCTCATTGTTATCCTTACACTAACGGTTGTCTACCTTGTATGTGAGCTCGTTTTGCAGGAGTATGTGCATGGACTTGGTCTTGCCGATATTCGTGGAGCATATTCCCTCAATATTCCGCACGTGCTTGGCCCTTGTGAACGTTATGGAGATCGTGGGAAGCTAGCATGATTAGCGGATAGTTAGTTAGTTTAGTTATTTCTAATTTTAAAAAGGGGATAACAAGCTTGAGTGAGAACACTTGGCTAATTTAAAAAACACACACTCTCGAACAGCTCTCGGCAGTTTACTTGGCGATTTCATACACTTTAACACTTTTGCACACTAGTGATCCTTATAACAAGCTTGTTATCATCCCGAGTTGTAACACTTTTATGTTTAATCTTAGTTGGTGATCGGTAGTTTCCATCATCCGAGGTTTTTTATGCCGGAGATCAATTCTTGATCAAGGGCTTTTTCATCGTATAAATCCTTGTGTCACCTATTTATTTGATTTGCAAGTTGTTCATACAATTGTTCATAGATTCAAGCATTACACCTCACAACAAAAGATTTGGTTGCATTATCCTTGCTTGATTTTTGACCAAAACAGTTTGGCGCCCACCGTGGGGCAATTGGTGCTTCATTCCTAAGAAATTCTTGTTCTTGTGATCATTTTCGGTTCATTACAACCAAGCAGATGGCTTCTTCAGCGAAGAACACTTCAAGTTCAATGTCAGCAATCACTTCTTCACAGGGCGTTCCACCTTTGCCTCCACCACCTTTTGGATCCCAGAAGAATGCTGAAAATGCTGCAAAGAGACCAAGCCCCATTTTTCCAAAACCACCAACTTCTTCTGTTTCTTCTAATCCTAATACTAATGATCTTTTTACTTTGATTTTGCAGATGAGGGATCACATACAAGAGCAGGACAAAACCAATGAAAGGATCCTCCGGGAGATTGGTGATATCAAGAAACAGAAGAAATCAGGGGAGGATCACTCTCCTCTGATACCAATGTCATTGGATTTCGACACTCCAGCTATAACTGCCCAGCAATCTGCAGCTTCAGATATGCAGTACCAAACTGAACCATTGGGAAGGCGTTATGGAACAACAACCATGAGTCAGGCGTTAGGGTCTCATTTCCAGCCTTCAGGATCCTATTTTCAACCTTCGGGATCCTCTTTCCAGCATCAGGGATCCTTCCTCAGCTCAGGAGGATATATGGGGACGCACACAGTTCAAGGATCCTCCCAGGTCCAAGGATCCTCACAGATTCAAGGATACTCTCAGGTTCAAGAATCCTCCTTCCAGGTTCAAGGATCCAACATCTTTCAGGATCAAGGATTCTTAAGAAGTGTACAACCCTCAAGCACAGATGTTCATCAAGGAGACTTCATTCCAATGCAGACCATTGCCTCTTCTGGTCCTTCAATCATACCAGAATCCCGTCAATATGGATTCACATCTGGAATTCCAAACTTGAATCCTCCGGGAGGTAAAACTTTTAATAATAATTCTTATAACACTAACCATGGCTCTATGCAGGATACAGGTATCAATCAAACTATGGCTAGGGAATTACAGAAACTGAAGGATATAATATCCAGCGTTCCAGGGGTGGTTAAGCCCATTCCTGAAATCGCAGATGGCAGCCGTAGGATATCTCGTTTTGCACCACCTGTTTGTGATGCTGAGATACCCAAAAGGTTCCAGATACCAACTATGAAGTTGTATGATGGTTTGACGGATCCAGAGGAGCATGTAGCTCAATACAGAGAAAGGATGGAGATCAATCCAATTCCTGAGAGGTTAAAGGAAGCATGTCTATGCAAGGGTTTTGGATCCACACTCACAGGATCAGCTCTTAAATGGCTGCTAAGTCTTCCCCCTTACTCTATTACTTCATTTGCTAATCTAGTTAACCTGTTTAATAGCCAATTCTCATGTAGCTGAAAATTTGAACGTTTAACTAGTGACCTATATAGGGTAACACAAGGTCAAAATGAATCACTCAGAGATTACATTACTAAGTTTAGTAAAGAATCCTTAGATATTCCTAATCTGGATATAGCTACGGCTGTGGAAGCCTTTAAAATGGGTTTGCTTAGGGATTCATTATTCTATGATGATCTTGTCATGACCCCATGCAGGAATCTTGATGAAGTGAGAACCAGGGCCCTTAGATTCATCTGATTAGAGGATGATAAAAGGATCCAGGAAAGACTGGCAGGATCCTCGAAGAAGGAAAAGCAAGGATCCTACTTCAAGAACAACAAGTTTAAGTCCTACAACAAGTCTGACAACCAGAACGTGCATGCAGTAGAACAGGAAGAGGATGATGAGGATTATCCTCCCATTTCTGAATACTGTTTTTCTGTTGATAACAATGAACTGATCCTTGCAATGCAGAATTTAGGTGAAAAAGCAAGATGGCCTAGAAAAAGTGATAAACCAGCTGCTACAAAAGACAAATCCAAATGGTGTGCATATCATGAGGATTTCAGGCATCTCACTGAAGAGTGTATTGCACTGAGAAAAGAGATTGGTTATTTGTTAAGCAAGGGGCACTTGAAGGAGCTTTTGGGATGAAAGAAGTCAAGGACCCACGATCCTGAGAGGATCCCAGAAAGAGCTCCTGCTCCTCCAGCAGATGCACAAGTTATAAACTTCATATCTGGTGGATCAGACATTTGTGGTACTTCCTTTTCAGCAGCCAAAAGACATGCCAAGGAGACCAAGATGGATAATGGAGATAGACCCATCCGGACCTCTATTGTTACGTAGGAGAAAGTTATAACTTTTGATGAGGATGATCGTGTTGATGTTCAGGATCCTCATCATGATGGTCTTGTTATTACTCTGTTTATTTCTAACCATTTTGTTCGCAGGATCCTAATCGATGGAGGAAGCTCGGTGAACATCATTCAGCTTGATGTCCTCAAGAAAATGAACATTCCTGAATCAGACATTGTCTCAAGATCCTCAGTTCTTGTGGGATTCAGCGGAGAAACCAAGAATACATTGGGGGACATCAAACTCCCAATCTATATTGAAGGACTCCATTCTTATAAAAAAATTTGTGTTATAGATTGCTTATCCTGTTGTAATGTTATCCTTGGCAGGCCCTGGATACATGACATGAAGGCAGTCCCATCTACCTATCATCAATGTGTAAAGCTTCCTAGTCCATGGGGAGTGGTGAAAATTGAGAGTGATCAACAAGAAGCTAAGAATTGCTACACGTCATCAATGAAGCCAGCCTCAAGACCAAGGGAGCAATAGCAATTAAAGCATCCTCCAAGAGATGTCTTGGAGGCAAGAGAATAGGATGTGAAAGAAATCCTTATGGATCCTCATGATCCTGAATCCATAAGGATCACCAAGGTACACAACATCCTGTCTATTATGTCCTCATGCTTCCAGGCAAAGGTAGTAAGTGTAGTCCTTGTTAAGGATCACCAAGGTACACAACATCCTGTCTATTATGTAAGTAAGAGTTTGCTTGATGCTGAATCCAGGTATTGACATTTAGAGAAACTTATCCTTGCTTTGATTATGGCATCTACTAAATAAAGACATTATTTTGAAACTCATGCCATTATTGTCAAGACTAATTTTCCAATTAAGAATGTTCTTAGGAAACCTGAAATGTCAGGAAGGATGGCTAAGTGGGCAGTGAAGCTCAGTGCTTATGATATAAGATATGAACCAAGGACTGCCATCAAATCCCAAGCCTTAGCTGACTTTATGGCAGATTTTAGTAGTGACTTGCAAAAGGAAGCTGAGTTAGAAGTCCAACAGCTGGAAGAAACTAAGGATCCTTGGATACTCTTCACTGATGGAGCCTCTAATGTCAAAGGAACAAGACTTGGAATACTACTAAAATCGCCACAGGGGGGCATAATACCCCACTCCATAGCTTGTGAGTTTCAAACTACTAACAATGAGGCTGAATATGAAGCCTTGATAGCTGGTTTGCAAATTGCCAAGCATATGAGGATCAGGTATCTTGAGGTACATGTAGATTCATTGTTAATTACTAATCACTTTAATGGATCCTATGCTGTTAAAGGTGAAAAGCTAATCAAATATTTAGAGATACTCAAAGAATTGGCACTCTCTTTTGTTTCCTTTAGTTTGACACAGGTACCCAGAGAAGAGAATGCAGAAGCTGATGCATTGGCCAATCTAGGATCATCTTGAAGATTCCAGAGGATATCAGGATCCCTATTATCCACATCCTAACCCCCGCTATTGAGGATCATGTAGCCATGGAGATAGGAGAGGATTCTGCAATCATCCCTAGTGATGATACACAATCTCATTCAGGATCATGGATCCTTCCAATCAAAAGATATATCCAACATGGAGAGATTCCTACAGGAGAAAACCCCAGGGCTTTCAAAATTAAGGTATCTCAATTTACAATATTAAATAACATGTTATATAAACGATCTCTTGCAGGACCATATCTAAGATGCATTGAGGATCCTGAAATCCAAGAAGTCCTAAAGGATTTTCATGAAGGAGATTGTGGAAACCACACTGGGGGCATGGCATTATTCTCAAGGATCCTGAGGACAGGATACTATTGGCCTACTATGAAGAAGGATGCTGTGGATTATGCCAAGAAGTGTGATCCTTGTTAGAGACATAGTAACATCCTTCACCAACCAGCATAGCTCTTGCATCCTATACCCTCTTCTTGGCCATTCATGAGATGGGGGATGGATATAGTTGGTAAACTTCCAAAGGCACCTGGTGGAAAAGTGTTCATGCTTGCTATGGCTGATTACTTCTCCAAGTGGATAGAGGTTGAAGCCTTTGCTCAAGTCAGAGAAAAAGAAGTGATATCCTTTATCAAAAGAAATATTATTACTAGATTTGGTATCCCTTCTGAAATTGTTTGTGATAATGGATCCCAATTTATTGGGAGTAGAACTACTAACTTTTGTGACAGCTTGGGGATTAAGATGATAACATCAACACCAGTCCACCCACAAGCTAATGGTCAAGCAGAATCATCCAACAAGATCATCATCAACATCTTGAAGAAGAAGCTTGGATCCAAGAAAGGAAAATGGGCAGAAGAACTACCTTATGTACTATGGGCTGATAGGACAACCCCCAAGAATGCTACTGGCCAAACTCCATTCTCTTTGTTATTTGGAGCAGAATCAGTGATCCCTACAGAGATGGTGGTTCCTACTTCAAGAACAAGCATCCGTGATCCTGAAGGAAATGCTGAAAACTTGGTTCAAGACTTGGATACTATAGAAGAACTCAGGGATTTGGCAAGGATAAGGATGGCTAGTTATCAACAAAGGATGGCTGGAGCCTACAATAAAAATGTCAGGATCAGGAAATTCCAAGTTGGTGATATGGTATTGAGGAAAGCATTTCAGAATACCACAAATCCTGCTGATGGAAAGTTGGCACCAAAGTGGGAAGGCCCTTACTTGATTGAAGCTGAGGCAGGAAAGGGGCATATCAATTGCTAACAATGGAAGGTGATTTGCTACCAAGAGCTTGGAATGCTATCCACTTGAAGAAATACTTCATGTGATAAGGATTCATGATCCTTAGCAATATTCATGATCCACATCCTCGAAGGATCCTTAGAGGATGGATGATCCTCATTCTGGTAATGATCTAATCTCAAACTATTTCATTCTTTAATTATCCTGTATACAATTAAAAGGATCCTGGATCCTTTATCCTCCTTTCACTTGATTTTGAGTTTTGCAGAAGGTTCATGTATCCTTAACGAAGGATTGAGTATCCACAGAAGTCTCTAGTTATTTGGGCTTGACCCCCGTTATTTGGTCTTGACACCAGTTATTTGGGCATGTCCCCAGTATCGCCAGCAGTGCACGATGATCCTGGTACAGTTCATGGCAATGGGACCAGTACCTGCTTTAGGGGCTGACAATTTCATTGTACTGGCTGTATCCGGGATCCTACGTATAATGGTAGACGTACCATACATCCGTTCCTAAGGTTTCTAACGTTTTCACGTTAGCTAAGGTTTTGGCATTTTCATGTCACTAAGTTTGGATAGTCGCCAGTGAGGGCCATACTCCAGTTTACACAAGATCCTTTGGGCTTGTCCCTAGTTTTTTGGGCTTGTCCCCAGTATATTGGGCTTGTCCCCAGAATTGTTGGGCTTGTCCCCAGTTGCTAACTCTTCTCTTATATTGGCTTAGTCCCAAGTTATGTTCCATTTTAGGTTTTTGAAGTCAAACAGCCAAGGATCCTTGATCCTTACCGTTTACTAAGGTTTGTCTTTTGGTTATCCTGATTGTAAATGTTAAAGATTTAGGATCCTAACTTGGATTCTCAGGTATGATCCTTGATCATTTTAATTTCATTCATTATTTATATAAGTGACCCTTATCCTTTGACAACAGGACACATGATCCTTGAACTATACTGCTTTTTTGAATTGATCAATTATAGGATATTTGATCCTTGATCATATCCTAAAACTTTTTGACATGATTTATTAAACCTTTATTCTATACTTATGAATTCAAAGAAAGTATATAACAACAGTTGAAAAATGAAGAATTCAGAAGAATAACAACACAAGAAATAGCCAAAAGATTAGAGTTTTATTTATTCATCAAAAGTTATACCCTTAAAAGGTTGTCAAAATTGCTAACCCAAGTTTCTACCAGCACATCGTGGCCCCTCCACTTGGGTTGGCAAAGGGTGTCCATTGTTAACAGGTCTTAAAAGTGTAGGAAATAAAAGATGGCAGGATAACGAGTGGTTTCATCCCCCAAACAGAGGATCCCTCCACCACCTATTATCCTACCTATTGTTCAAAGGATCCATGATCCTCAACCCTAATAGCTATTGTTTAGTTATTACAACCCAACATTATTTAGAACATCATAACCAAAAAACCACTACCAAATCCTAAAAAATGGGCTCCGGCCGCGTCTAGAAATATCCATCATCGCCCATTTCTGCAGCTCACACCTTGGCTGCATCACCACCAGCATCAGCATCACCCGCCTGATCCTTAGCCCCGCTGCCACTTGCCTCAATCGCCAAGACCTCGGTAGCCTCTTCCTCATCATCCAGCTCAGCCAGCTTTGCCTTCCAGCCCTCCTGGTCCCAAGTGGTCCTGTCGAAGTCAGGATCCTCAGCCTCCTGGGCCATGTGCAGCTTGATCTTATACATGGTGATGGCAGCAGAGACTTTAGCATCCTCCAGCACCTCAAGCTTCTCATGATCAGCATTTATCTGGGCCAGGACCACCTGCTTCTTTGCCAGATTGAGATCTTTTTCGAGGGACGAAATGGTTTCATCCTTGGCCAGGAAGATCTTTTGGAATTCCAGATGCTTTTACTCAGCCTCTTCGACATATGCATCAAAGAGCATCTGGATCTCGGTGAATTTATGCAAAAAAGACAAGGTAAAGTTCAGGATCCTTGATCCTCAAGTGGGCAGGATAATCAAGCAGAATCAGTGATCCTTACATCGGCAAAGTATTCTTCAAACTAGTGGCGGATGAGAGGCAAGCCTTCCAGATCCTCAGCCTCGGTGGCCTTCCTTTTCTTTCCTCCCTTTCCCTTGGAGGTAGTGGGCTTAGGAATTGGAACGATGGGGCTAGAAGCAGTTTTCTTCTTCCCGGAACGGGGAGCTACAGTGCTGAGATCACTGACGCTGAAGCGGGTGGCTGACCTTGAAGATTTTCCAGCGCCTATCAATCCAAAACAACAGATAAGTATTCTTGTTTGATTTTCATTTAAACATTTAATTATATACAGACTTGGATACTTACTTGACATTGTGACTGAGCCGGAGGATACTTCTTGAGAATCCTTGGTGTTTGCTTGGAATGATCTTGTTGCAGGATCAAGATTCCAGAAAGCGGCGATCCTCTCCTTTGTTGCATGTGATGAAATGATATGAGAGACAGAGATAGCTGCAAAATAAAAAAGAAAGGATCAGTTATCCTCACAGGAACCGGGTTATCCTGTGATCCTTCTATAAGGATCCTCTATCCTACCATGGGTGGCCCACTCTCTTGAGAGATCCTTCCCATCCGGGATAGAATCCCTCCTAACGAAGAAGAAATGCTTCTTCCAGTTGATGTCATTCTTGGTGGTCTTGAGGATTGGGTGTGCCTCACCGGGTTTATGTTTGAATAAGAAGCGATGTGAACCATGGCTCACAAGGTTATATAGTTCAGCAAATTCCGACATTCCCAACTCTATATCTTCCTGCTCAATGATTCTCTCAAGGGTATATAAAACCCTCCACATCATTGGCATGGCCTGGACATAGGATATGCCGGTAAGGGAGAAGAAAGACTGGGTAAAAGCAGGGAAAGGATAGGAGTATCCTATCAGAAATGGGGTGGCCGGAAAAGCAACCCAAGTTTCAGAAACGAAGTCACTCAAGGTGGTAGGGTCAAAAGGTTTAAAGACAGAGTCTGCCGAAAAGCAATGACGAATCCGGTCTATCTCCGGATCAGTAAAGCAGCAACGTTCCTTCGGAGAATCTTTGATGATTCCTTGGCTCTTTAGAGGGCTATCTTTTTGGTGATCCTTAGCCGGTGAGGATCTTAAAACCATCTTGGCCATGGGTGATGGTAAAGAAAGAAGGAACAGAGTAAGAAGGTGAAGAGAGAAAGGAGAGAGAAGTACCTGCTTGATCTTCGAATGAGGATTTAAAGGGAGTATTGCTCGAATTTAAATGCACATTAGTCCTTATCTCTAACCTATATATATAATGATGATTCTGCAGGGATGTCGCTTCAATGACGTATGATCGGTAACGGCTAGTTAGATTCTAACGGCTATATATCTGTTAGTCAGTTGCAGATAAGATCGAAAATATAACTCGTTAATTTACACTTTACTCCTTATATTTTGGGGGCAATTGTTAGGGGAGGATTTTCCAATCCTAAGGATCAAGGATCCTCAAGTACTGCTAGGATCAAGGATCCTTAATTCTGTTTGAATTTAGGATCCTCAGAACGTGTTGCAGGACCAGGATTCAGGATCCTCATTGTTATCCTTACACTAACGGTTGTCTACCTTGTATGTGAGCTCGTTTTGCAGGAGTATGTGCATGGACTTGGTCTTGCCGATATTCGTGGAGCATATTCCCTCAATATTCCGCACGTGCTTGGCCCTTATGAACGTTATGGAGATCGTGGGAAGCTAGCATGATTAGCGGATAGTTAGTTAGTTTAGTTATTTCTAATTTTAAAAAGGGGATAACAGCTTGAGTGAGAATACCTGACTAATTTAAAAAACACACACTCTCGAACAACTCTCGGTAGTTTACTTGCCGATTTCATACACTTTAACACTTTTGCACACAAGTGATCCTTGTAACAAGCTTGTTATCATCCCGAGTTGTAACACTTTTCTGTTTAATCTTAGTTGGTGTAGGATCGTTTTGAGACCCAAACGAGTCAATCAGAAGAGTTCTTATCATTTCAAGAGGCGGAAACAAATGAATTGACTTGGAAAACAGCTTGATTCACTTCTAAATGTCTTGTATATTGATTATAACAAGTTTACAGATCAGTAGACACGTCGGTAGCACTTCGGTACCGAAAACATCAACGTTACAAATGATTTCATTCCAAGGGTATTTATAGTTAAGCTGATTTCGCTTGAAAGTGGGAATTGCCATTTCAAGCGAAATTAACCCTTTAACACACAAATCCTATTTTCTCGTATAACGTGCCCTAATCTAACATTCTTAATACAAGACTCGATACAAGACGAAGTCGACAGACGTATGCACCAACAGACTCCCCCTCGGATGTTGACGAGTCTAAAGTGTCGAGTCTTCACAGTCTTCAGTCTTTATCAGTCTTTGGACTTCTTTTCTCAGTCTTCTCTTTTATCAAGATCTGAAACTGGCTCTTACATCCTCTTGATCAGATCTCTTGATTCCTTAAGCTCTACATCAACAGACTCCTCCTTAAAAAATGCTTGGGATCGTAGTCTGCCTTTCACAGGTTCTAAAATCGCAACCTGGCTCTCTCATAGCCATAACCTGCACATTCTCTACCTCAAAGTAAATTTTACAATTTTAAAATTTTGACAAATTATAAACTTTTTCAAGAGACATCAACTAAGAAATAGTTTTACAATATTAACCTCTGATGAACCACTTGTATGCAAAATATTCAAATTTTTCATTTTAAACAATCTTCTTCATTCTAAACAAATTTTCCCAACCCTGTTGTTCATCATGTTTAGCACTTGGAATTTTGAAAATCAGCTTTTCAACATCAGTTGTCTAAAATCTTTTTGTATTTTTCATAATTTATGCTAAAACACTCCGAAAATCTTTTTGGATTTTGAAATAAAGAAATGCAGTAAAGAAATATTTACAAACACTATTTTTGTGAGTTTGTGTAAGAGGATCATATCAGTTCTTGACCAGTCACAAGTACCGTTGAGCTTAGTTACACATTTAGAATTAAACAGTTCTCTTAGATTGTCGATATACTGATCCACTTAAATTTTCACACAAATTTCAACTGATTCAGGATATGAGTTAGGTGAATTAAGAACTTAAACTTATTCATGTGTCCCACCTTTTGAATATATTCCCGTATCCAGATCCCAATATTCAGTCTTACAGGTGAGTATACCACAGATGATATCTGTAAGGGGTTTAAATGCGAGGGCCGTGAGAGCTCAGGCTATTGCTTCCGCAAAATCAGAGAGATGACGGCTTCGACTTTTAGTGGGTCCCCTTTAGAGGATCTTTTTTACGACAACACATGATTAGCATTTTTCAATGTTTCATCATTTTTATGCTGAGGGTAGGCTATTATTTCAAGCAAGTGTAAAGTATTCTCCGGGGACTAGGCCATTGCTTCCACAAAATCAGAAGTCCCGGGATAATACCCCAGATATCACTGAGCATAAAGACCTAGTATCTCAGAAAGAGGGACATTTCAAACGAAATTTCAGGGGTTATCTATATATCCTAGTAGTGTTCCCCACAAAATAAGCAAGTTTGAATTTAAGTTTATATCCCGAAAAAGTTTACTAAATGTGTAAAAACCTATCGGCATATCATCAGTGAGACCGTTTAACGCTATTTAAACTTTTCATTTCTTTAGCATACTGTAACTGTCTATTGATGTACTATCATTTCCTCTTTTTTTACAACAAACTCTTTTTCATTTTATCATGTTTTTGACTTTTTCGAGTTTTCTAATGTTTTTGGATTGGATTTTCTGAAATTTCTTACTCCCCCTAAAATTCAAAATCATTTAGAGGAAATTTGAAAACAAACTGTACAAGATAAAGTGACAACTGATATTGAATCACTTCGATTCGCCATCCACTTGGCATAAACAATCAGAACTCCCCCTCACAACAAAACATTTTCCTATTATGATCTCAAAACACTTAAGTTTGTTTTAATCAAATGGTTTTTATGGAAAATAAGTTTTGTTTTCATCATAAACCTC
Source organism: Helianthus tuberosus (assembly GCA_030545235.1). Classification (NCBI taxonomy): domain Eukaryota; kingdom Viridiplantae; phylum Streptophyta; class Magnoliopsida; order Asterales; family Asteraceae; genus Helianthus; species Helianthus tuberosus. Next base: position 2,298,785 of record JARYGA010059793.1, read on the forward strand.
TTGTAGGTTAGGGGATCTCATCACATTGTTCTTTCATTTTCAACCTTTTTGAAAAATATAACAATTTTAAGTTCAATCAACAAACACCACTTGTAGAAAATCAAGTACAACTTAATGTCCCTGATTTACCACTTGTAAGATGAAATATCAATAAACAATTTACCAACATTCACATTTGTGATATTTCTCAAGAAAGATGCCGATACCTGCTCCACACTTACCAACCTGGGAGTTCCGGCAAGTCAGGTTTTTAAGTAGAAAATGCTGTCACCCAAGCCTGACCAGCCTTGGGTGATTTTGGTACACATCTATCCCACCATCTTTTCGATTGATAAAATTCTTTTGCACCTTTAACCTTTCCATCAACCATCTTCCCAAAGATATGTTTGACTTTCCCATTGAAAGCCTTTTCAGCATCAAAATCTCCTTTACCAGTGAATAATTGATATGAAATTTCAAATCTACCTTTTGATTTCAGATTTTCCTTTGACAATTGCGGAAAATTTTCATCGTTTAACTCAGGAACGGAATCCTCATTCTTTTTCTCAACAGATGACTCCTCTGATTTTATGGAATCAGATTCATTGTCAGAACTACTCTCAGATTTAACAATCCATATTTGTTTGTTCAAATCAGCTTTTCTTTTGTAAAATCGTTTAACTCAGGAACGGAATCCTCATTCTTTTTCTCAACAGATGACTCCTCTGATTTTATGGAATCAGATTCATTGTCAGAACTACTCTCAGATTTAACAATCCATCTTTGTTTGTTCAAATCAGCTTTTCTTTTGTAAAAACGTTTTGAACTTTCACCAGTTTCAAAATGTAACACCCATGTTATTATTTTGAAATTTGTCGTATAAATACGATATCAAACAGGTAATTACGATTAAGTATCCTAAGAAAATACGAGTAATTTAAAACTTTTACAACTTAAAAGTTTTCAATATAATATAAATAAGTTCGCCATCTAAAAGTTATGACGTAACACCGTGCGGAAGCTTTAATCTCATGTGTTCGGTTCTTCGTAGCTGCTTGATCGTCTTCCGTAGCATGCCCAACATCACCTAAGATCAAAACCAACTTAAAAGTTAGTTTTGATAGTCAACTAATAAGTTTAAACATGTGCCATGGGTCAAACAAACAAAAAAAAATAACATTTTTTTCCGAATTAGGGGGCTTCGCGTGACGCCAAGGGGCTTCGCGTGACGCCTAGCCCCCTTTTCAGCAGAATGCTGCTTTAACAGTTGCTGTACGTTCCCAGCTTAACCCGATTTCACGGAAACGAGCATAACTCTCTCGTTTTTAATCCGTTTTACCCGATTCTTTTTTCCTACGCGTCCGTAATTTAATTCTTCATCATGTGGAGTTAAAATCCAACATCCAACATAAATAAATTTTGAGACTTTCAAGCCTTCGACTCGTCACCTTTTTATCGAATTTTACCCGTTTATGCATTTTATCAAACAAACATATTTGTTTGATTCCTATATCACCTATACTTCTTCAAATTAATGTTATATACCACATTAGGTTCTAATCACAGGTTTATTACACAATTTAAACCCATTTTCGCTCGTATGCTTATTTTGACCCGTTAAGGGTATTTAAGCACTTTCGAGCCTAAAATAGCTTTCGATTTGCTTCTAGCATTCCATTACCACATTTCTTATCCTATAATCTCCCACCTCAACTGTATTTAAGGTAGGTTTAAATATGGTGATCAATATAAACCAAATTTTACCTCTCGAATCATTATTTTACGGCAAAAACTCAAATAGTGCCATTTGGCTAATATAATACCTCTTTTAGCTGCTATACTTATTCTAAGTATTTACCTAGTCATAAAACTCATTTCCAAACAACCTTTAAGGGTCGTTTGTTCCATTTAGCCTACAAGGGAGTTTTGGTCGATTTTAGTCCTTTTATGACGAAGGACTCTCTCTCAAATTATTCGACCAAAATATCACTTTTAACTACAACATAATTATGCGTACCTGGCCCGGATCAACAAGTAGACCCGATTTATACCTCGTTTTCATTATCACACCATCAATGGTGACGCAATTATCCGATTTTCTAACCGGTCCTGTTAACATAAGACTTGACAACCACATTAGTCGATATTGTCAAATGGTGTTATCACCACCATTCGACCCGTTTGGACTATATGCCCAACATTATCTATTTAATCAAAAACATTGTTTTTGATTTCCAATTCATACATCCATTCCATCCCGGATTTTATAACCATGCCCATTTTCTTTTACACTCTTTTCTTACAAATTCAACCCATTTCGGCTTACGCCACGGGTATCCTTTTAACCTTGATTTACATTAGTCGACACTTGACAAATTTCCATATTTCCAATATTAGCGTTATCACGTTTACAACGTATCGAATAAACGGGTATTCTACATAAGTGTGTAAATTACACTTACCTCGCATCCACGCCACGCTTTTCTTTCCGTACTTACTCCGTTTGACCCGCTCCCTCCTCCAAGCTTTCACCTAGCTTGTTACGCGTCAAACTATCATCATCGTTTTCAAGGTGGTTAGTTTAATCATAATTTAATACGATTATTCCACCTTACGCATTTCATATCAAAAATTACCATTTATCGTATTATAGGTCAGTTTGACTTTTTGAAAGTCAAACATCCCTTAATATATAAAATGCACATTCATGTTCATTAGCTAGTTTAGGCATTTTCAATTTACCCGGTGGGCGTTCCTTTAAGCCATCGTTCTAACGAATCTTTTAACTCGAGTTCATGCTATTGTTAACACTAAGTTAGTCTAGCTCTTGATTATCGAAGACACTATATTTCTTTATCTCACAAAATCTACGGGTTTTCCCTTTATAAGTGAAACCCGTTTTGTCATGTTATTAGGCATTTATCCAAATACTTATCCAAACCAAGTTCTATCTACGAACTAGTAGATACCCAATTTCACATAGGCATTACATCGAACACCTTATGGGCATATCCTATAAATAATTCATTGACAAGCTCATAACTTGTCATATAACCCGAATTTTCATCATTCAAACTATTTAACACAAATATTTGCCTTTAAAGTTCTGAAATAACTTCGCATATGTCAAATTACACTAGAACAACCCCAAATTTCCTAGTGTTTATCAAGTTCTACATAACCCACTAGTCACCTATAATGGTGACCATGGATTTCACTAGAATTTAGCATAATTTCAACATGTACTTGTCTAGGGTTTACTCCTAGACATTTTAATGTTCCTAATTCATCTACAATTCATACATGCATCATCAGATTTCAAGTTCTCTAAATTCATGAGAATTTCAAGTAGAGAATTTTTGTCGAATTTTACATACCTTATGATCTCCTTGCAATGGGGATCATTAATCTATGCTCGATTTTCGGTTTGGACTTGGTTTGATCCTTCAATTTGTGAGATTAGTGAATGTTAGGGTTTGAGCTCCCTGGCTCCTGTGGATATTTCGACCACAACACACACTCTAAGTGTGTGTTTTGGTGTTTAACTCTTGTTTTAATAAAACAAGTTTCCCACTTGGCAATATTAGTCCCTCATGTTTTATTTTGATCAAATGAAGCTACAACTCACCGTTAGTCACTTAATTATATGCTACTTACTAGGTTAATTATTCCTAGTTACTTTAACGGGTTCGGGAAATTATAAACCGTTATGTTTTATGTCCCGTTAATTTTTGGGCTTTTTATATACTTTGTTTTCTCAAAGTATTTATTTTCCTATTTAATTAATATTAGGTTTATTTATTTAAGTCCTAATATTTACCGGGTTAAATTTTACCACTAACGGTATTTTACCCGTCCTTTAGTATTAACGTGGTTTGATTACCAAACCCGTTTTCGGGATGTTACACAAAAATCGAATTTCCAAACAAATTAATTTTCTTAGCTGATTGTTTCTTTTCATCAACATGTTTCTTAATCATTTCAGAGTTAGAAAAAACTTCCTGTTTTGTATTGTTGAACTGTTGGCAATTCCAAGCAATGTGTCCAACTTTGTGACATTTGAAACAGATTCTTTTGTCAACTCTTGAAACAAATTTCTTCAAATTCTTCTTCTTTTCAGCAAGAAACTCTTGATTTGACTGTTTCCAGAATGGTTTCTTCTGCTCTTCTTCAGAACTTCCTCCTGCAACAAATTTTGTTTTTGATTTATAAGTTTTCTCATTTTTATGATTTTCCGGGGGAATGAAACCTAATCCTTGCTTTTTGAAATTAGCGTTATGGTTTGGTTTCTTTCGATAACCTGAACCAGAACTGTAACCCTTTTTCTTGTTCAATCTCTGTTGAACTCTTGAAGTGTACTTTTTAGGTTTGTCATCAAGATTTAAATCTTTTATTTGAGAAATATTAATTTCTGTTAATTTGAAAACCTGTTTGATCATTTCAGATTTGACACTTCTTATTGGAAATTCCTCATCAGAATATAATTTGTCTGAATCATTCAAAGTATATGCTTATTTGATTGGTCCATCATTCAAATTAGATTTTGATAACATGAATTCTTTATTGTAAACCTGCTTGACCGATGAACTCGGACTCTTTTCTGACGAACTCGAACTTTCAGATTTAGACTCCGACTTTGACTCTTCATCCATATCCAACACCTGATCGACCACTTTCTTTAACAACTCAGACTCATGATCAGTGTCAGACGCTGTGAATGTGACATCAATATTGTCTGGTAACTCATCAATGGTTTCAGACTTTAACTTTATGTTGAGAGCCTCATTTAAACGTTCCTCATTTGGCTTTCTGGGTGAATAACTATTCCAAATCGGGGGAGGACACTTGTTATACTTGACACTTTGTTTCTTACCAGTATCCGTATCTTCTATCTTTTTATCTTGAAACGCTTCAAGACCTGCAACAGTAGGATAAACTCGATCAATCAAATAATCACATGTTGTATAACTCAACAACAAACGTTTGATTCTTTCACTCTCAATCTTTTCAAGTTCCAAATCCTGCTTTAGCTTTGCACAGTCTTCAATATACTCATTGATGACTTTCTGCTTTGTCATTAAAGTAGAACTCATCTTTGTCATAGCAACCCCAATTTCTGAATTTGTCTTTTTTCAGACCATTTACTGTTCTGTTCAGAACGTCATACGACTCTTTCACATATTTTATATCAGACAACAAATTCTCTTTCAGCTCTTCAAGTTCACAAATCTTCTTGTCTTTCTCCTCACAATGTTCGCAAGACTCCAAACATTTCAGACAAGGTTTAATGACCTCAACTATCTTTTCAACCTCGACAATCTTTTCAACTTCAACAATTTTTTCTACCTCGACGATTTTTTCAACTTCGACGAGTTTTTCAACTTTGACTATTTTTTCCATCTCAACAATTTTCTCTACCACTTTCTCCACTTCAACGATTTTTTCTATTGCTTTCTCAATTACTGGTTCAACATTTACTCCTTCGGCTTCCATCTTTGCCTTTTCATCAGCTATTTTTCTTATTGCATCCAGCTCTCTTTTTAATCTGGCAACCTTTTTCTCATTCAGCATCTCAACTTTATCTGCAAAAAACAAATTAAAACTGTTAGGATCCAGACCTTTTCTAGCTTTATTGATATATTCTTCTTCATCATCAGTATCAACATCACTTCCAAAATCTAGAAAAATTGGTATTCTTTTGGAACTAGATTTGACTTCATCTTCTTCCAGAATTCTGGAAACAAGACCTGAACCAGGTGGAATGTATTTATCCCAGCTAAACCCTTCTGCAATAAATTCATCATCTTGATCAATTATACCAAAACACGCTCTTTTCTCTTTTTCTTCAATAGCACGTGCATGTGTAGTTTGTGGTTGTTGAACAATCTGATGAAAATTTGACTTTTGATAATAATAATTCTTTCCATCTTGTCTTCCAGTTGCTTCTTTGTTTTTGCATTCTCGTTTGAAAATGTCCTTTTCCTTTGCAACGAAAACAGGTGACTTTCGATTTGTCAAACCCAATTGGAGATTCACTTATTCCCCGAAAATCATCTCTACCGGTGATTTGTGTAAATTTTTCTGCTCTTCGAACAGCACTGGCTAAACACCACTTTACATCCATCAATTCAAGTTCCTCAGCATCAATCTGGTCATAATCCTCTTTAGTAAGCATCGGATTTCCAATCTTGCCACCAATCAAGCTTTCATATGATTCTAACATAGCAACGAGTGATGCCATGTGTTGCTTTGCTATTTCCGGAGAAAGATTTTGACCATTTTGAATGTTCAAGGTAACAATGCACTGCAGATTTGTAGAATTATGTTGTTGAGGACTTGGTGTTGTAAAATTTGGATCAAAACTTGAATACGAGGACGAAGATCCACCACTTTGAGTCACAGTACTTCCCTTTGTTCCAGAAGAACTATCAGCACTGAAGCCATTTTGAATCTTTGGGCTTGGAGTAACTTCAAATTTGTTTCCTCTGTAGTATAAACTGACATCTTGTTGAGCATTTGGATTCTTCATGATTGCTGTTTTCTGGATATCCAACTCGTGCTCTTCAATCTTCTGAATAAACTGTGCCAGATTCATATTTTCAGATTTTCTCGTGTGTTTAAGAATCATCAAATAAGTTCCCCATTTCTGCTGTGGTAATGCATCAGCAAGTTTATCAACCCATTCATCGTCGTCTTTCTTTATGTCCAATCTTCCCATTTCCAAAACAAGATGACAATATCTATCAATGGTCATTTTTGTTGTTTCATGGTCAAAGGCTACAAACATGTCAAATGATTTCTTAAGTAAAGCCTTTTTGTTCTTGATCATATCTGCACTTCCTCTAAACTTTTGAATCAATGCCATCCAAATTGACCTAGCAGTACCCTCATGTTGGAGCAAAACAAAGATTTATTCTTTAATCGCTTGTTGAAGAATACTGATCATCATTTTTTCACTTGTATATTTCAATTTATCATTCTCTGAAAAGTCACAAAATGCTTTTTCAAGCCCACGTTCATTTTTCGGTTTCTCGTAATCTTTTTCCAATGAACACCATGCGTCAAACTTATAAGCTTGCACCCAGTTCTCAAATCGATTCTGCCATCCTTTAAAATCTTCAATGTACATGAGCTTTGGCGGTTTTTGATGAGGTCCCGTCTCATTTTCACTGTAAAGAGTTTCAGTAGCTGTAACCGGAGCAACTGGTGTAGCAAACGCATTGTAGAATTCCTCTTCCATGATTCAGCAAATTGTTTCACAAAGCACAAGTCTCAAAAACACAATTTCACACGAAATACCAAACTCAAATGGAATCAAGTCTCAACCGAAATCACTTTTGAAGCGAAATACCCCCTTCACACGGAATAACACACTCACACGAAATACCTTTTGAAACAGAATACCCTTATTCAAACGGAATAGCTGATTCAAGCGAAATTATCAAACGGAATTACTACTTGGAGGGAAATTACTAATTTCGTGTGGAACATCTCAAACGGAAGCACACTCTGAAGCGAAATCAGGTAATTTCGTGTGAAATCAAAGGTACTTTTCAAGCGGAATAACAATTTCAAGCGGAATCAAGTGCTAATTTCGTGTGAAATGCTGCTGACGTCACTTAATCCGAAATCATTTTCACGCGAAATTACAATTTTTACCAATTTTAAGCTGAATTAAGGTCCAATTCTTACAAGGATTCTTTAAAACACTGTTTCGCGTATAATATGTGAAATTCAATCCACATTTTGACCGTAAAAACTTGAGAATTATGTAAAAGAAGGTGTAGAAATCAGAAATTATGGCTGTTTTGGCAGGAACTCTTCCTCCTGAACTCTGATACCACTTGTAGGATCGTTTTGAGACCCAAACGAGTCAATCAGAAGAGTTCTTATCAATTCAAGAGGCGAAAACAAATGAATTGACTTGGAAAACAGCTTGATTCACTTCTAAATGTCTTGTATATTGATTATAACAAGTTTACAGATCAGTAGACACGTCGGCAGCACTTCGGTACCGGAAACATCAACGTTACAAATGATTTCGCTCCAAGGGTATTTATAGTTGAGCTGAGTTCGCTTGAATGTGGCAATTGCCATTTCAAGCGAAATTAACAATGTTGATTTCGTTTGAAAGTGCACTTGTCACTTTCAAGTGAAATTAACCCTTTAACACACAAATCCTATTTTCTCGTATAACGTGCCCTGATTTAACATTCTTAATACAAGACTCGATACAAGACGAAGTCGACAGACGTATGCACCAACAGTTGGTGATCGGTAGTTTCCATCACCCGAGGTTTTTCATGCCGGAGATCAATTCTTGATCAAGGGCTTTTTCCTCGTATAAATCCTTGTGTCACCTCTTTATTTGATTTGCAAGTTGTTCATACAATTGTTCATAGATTCAAGCATCACACCTCACAACAAAAGATTTGGTTGCATTATCCTTGCTTGATTTTTGACCAAAACACTAATGAACTTATATTGTATTTCGTTGAAATTAAGAACGTATTTTGTGTTGTTAAACTTGATTTTGGTTTATAATGTATTAGGTTGAGCTTATTTTGGATATATTCCTTTGAATTATTGGACAATATTTTAGATTATTGAATTTTGAGAGCCATGCATTAGTTTTCTTTTTAAAATCGAGCCAAACTAAGCCGAGCCGAGCCAAGTCGGTTTCAAACCAAGCCGAGCCTGAACTTAGATTTTCAGCTCGGTTTCAAATCCGAGCCGAATCGAGCCAGCTCGGTTTATAATCGAGCCAGCTCGGTTTATAATCGAGCCAAGCCTGAGTTTTACCCTAACTTAGCTCGATTCAACTCGTGAACATCCCTACCCACTCTTCCTTCACATGAATAGAGTTATTATGACTGGACATCTTAGCATTATTCTTTTGAAAGAGTACCTCACCAATCCTACAATGCAGGTTGATTTTGAATTAATATACACATGGTTTCCATCAACTTTTCACCTCTATCAAGCTGGTGGTGTAACTGAGAGAGTATTTGAAGAACAAAACTCAGATTCTGAGTTAGTTTGATTGTTTTAGGTTTCTCCATATACATTACTTTGTTCAAAAGATTGTTAATTTGTTTTTGTGAATTATAAATGTAATTTAAATTTGTTTTTATTAGCATATTATAAGACTATGGGGTATGGGGCGAGGGTTTGGGCGTGGGTTGGGTAAAAACGCCCAAGTCACCACCCCGGGTGGGCTTGGGTTTGGGCGTGGCCCCTTGGGCGGGACTTTCAGCCCGGGCGTTGGGCGGGTCTAACAATATGACATGGCGGGCTCTCAATGGCCAAAACAACTAGCCGTTGGCCAACGGCTATGTGTAAAAAAATATTTTTCACTATAAAACTCACACTTCTATTCTTTTTTTTACCACATCCAACCACAATACACTCCATCTCTTCTATAATCATCTATATTCTCATTCAATCACAATACAAAAAATGAATCCTCATAATCATGGTTTTGACCCGAACAACCCGTGGGCATTACAAGAAAATCCTAGCCCACCACCCAATCGTCCAATTCCTCCTCCATTTTTAATACACTCCACTATGCCCGATATGGCGGGTTACGCATCGTGTCTCTCGAATCGTGTGTATACTAACTTCCCTCACACCGACGATTCTATACCTAGCCCGTTTCAACAAACGCCCATCAACCTTTCACAAACGTCCATCAACCTTTCCCAAACCGAAATCGTCCTCAAAACTCAACCCCCCATCGATGGTCCTTCCGCATCCAAACCCATCAAGAAGAGAAGTCACATGAAAAAAACCGAGGCCGAGAAAGCACTTGAAAGCGCCAAACGAAAACAACAAAGATGGGTCGTTAATGAAGAAGTTGCATTGGCGAGGGCTTGGCTTCAACAATCTCAACATCCAACTTTAGGTATTTTTAAATATTTTGTAGCCCTTATTTTAATATTTATGTTTTTTATATAACTTTGTAATATATTAAATTTTGTTTTGATTAAAATAGGGAATTCTCAACATAGAAGCCATTTGTGGGAAGCGATTAGCAAAGCATTCTATGAAGAAATGGAAAGGGAGCTTTATCGTGAAAATGATAGCTTATCCTCGAAGTGGACCGAGATAAGCGGGCAACTCACAAAATTTAGTGGTTTTTTACATAAGGCAAAGCAAAACGCAAAAAATGGTGTAACCGAAGCCGACTTTGTGACAAATGCATTGGTTACATACAAAACCAATGTGGGGAGCGACTTCCGTTTCATGCATTGTTGGGAAATTTGTAAGTTCCATCCTAAGTGGTCGAATATCCCCAGTGGTAGCGAAACTAACACGTCTTCCAAAAGGTCAAGGACACCCTCGTCCCAAGCCCAATCGGATGCACGAGATCAAGAGTTGGAGGACTTTCTGGATGATTCGCCAAACCGGCCTGAATACGGAAGAGATGCCGCAAAAAGGCGCGCTCAAAAATCAAGATCGGGTACGACATTGCCTTCAGTTGGGAGTTCGGGCTCGCGTAGGGGAGGATACAACGATCAGTTGGATGACATTGCAAGCAAGTTAGATACATTCAACGTATTCCAACATCAAAGGGCCGAAATTCAGAAGAACATAGAAGCTCGGGATGCCCTAAAACAAAGACGAGACGATATGAAATTTCTAGCCCAGCCCATTGATCACCTATCAGGTGAAGAGTTGGAACTAATGTTGGAGACGAGAGAAGAGATAAAGAAAAAATATTACAAGCACTAGGAATTTTTTTAATGTATTTTTCTTTATTTAAAAAACATTATTAAAAAATTTAATTTTTTTGTTCTCAAAATAAATATCAGTTTGGGCTGGCCACGCCCCAAACCCCCGCCCCACCATACCGTCTTCAATGTGGGTCACCCCAGCGAAGCCAACCCAAGCCACGTGGCTGGCCACGCCCCAAACCCCGCCCCACCATACCCCACGGTCTAAATTAGTAACCATGTAATGCTTTATAGTGTTGTAATACATGTATAGGGAGTCTTTAAAAAAAAGTTGATTTTTCACTTTATACCCAAAGGTTTTCATCTTTTGTATTTTAACCCCTTTGATTTTTTACTTTTTACCTAAAGCTTTTTATTTTTTTTCAATTTAACCCCAACACTTTTTTTTATTTTCATCTTTGGTCATCATACTTTTCATCTTTCGCAAGTTTGTCTACTTACGTTTCCTTTTAAATTTTGTGAGTTAACACGCCACAACGTACGTGTGGGGTTCAATGTTTTTTCGTCTGTTTTCCCCGTTTGACAGGTCCGTTGCAACGCGTCTAGTTTTCCATATTTGATAGATTCGTAACGTGCGGGTCGAAGATCGACTTAGTTATTTTTTTTACGTTTTTACGTTTCGGTCTAATTTCTTCGCATTAACACACAGCAACAAGCGTGCGTGGTTCAACATTTTTACGCCTGCTTTTCGTTCGGTGTTATTTTTCTCTTTTATGTATTTTATTTTTACGAGCTTATCTAATGTTGGCGGTCGTTGATAGTGGTGTGGCATTGGTGCTACTTGGCACAGTTTTACGAACGTTTTAACATATTAAGTTTTCTACTAATAATTTGTTTCGAGTTTACCCTATACTTCCTTTACTTAAAAAACAAATATTTACATGCATGTTTTTATGTAGAGGCCAGTTAACGTACATTATCGCTTAACGTACGACTGGTACGTCACGAAATTACGCACGTTCAATGGAAAATCATGCACGTTATAAATCTCAGAAAAACAAATCACGCATGTTGGACATATGAAATCACGCACGTTAGTCGGCATTCCCTACTCCCAGATCAAAAAACACAACCGCTTTTCTACGATCTGAAACCACTGTTAATGCCCTCTGACTCCAATCGAATCAAAGTTTGGTCATGTTCCTGCATCCTCTGTTCTATGGTCTGAAGCAAAAGCTTTGTCGTGTTCATCCTCTGTTCTACTGTTTTTTATTTCATGTCGACGTTTTTGCAGAAACTTTTCTAAATCAATGATGAATTTGACCACATTTCGATGAAATTGACCGAACAATGGCCAATTTGAACTGAAACGAAAAGAAACTTGAACCGAATTGGAACCCAGATTGAGTCGTGAATTGCCTGGAAACTTTGTGTAAAATCACGCATGTTATACTGTAAAATTACGCATGTTGTCGTACGTAATGTACATTACACTTTCTCTTTTTATGTATGTGTCGGTATAAATTTGATTTTTTCTACGTTTTGACGTAAACTTTTTCCGGAAACGAGTCAGCTCAAATATAATACATTTTTCTTTAAAAAACAATTTTACGTGCATATTTTTATGTACGTTTTGGTATAAATTGGAGTTAGTCTACAGTTCGACGTAAACTTTTTTGCGAAACTAGTCAGGTAAAATATAATATGTTTTCGTGCTTATTTTATGGATGTTTCGAACAGAGTGGAATCAAATTATGGTTTCCTTTTTTTCTTTATTCAAAATCTCTAATTAATCACTTTTGATAACACGTTTCAGTTTTTTCTTTTATACCCGTTACGTTTTCTATATACGAGTCGGGTCACATACACGTGTTAGTTTTTGCCTTTATACCCGTTATGTTTTCTAGGTATGAGTCGGGTCACGTATAATACCTTCTGATTGTACGTTATAAACTCGATTTAATTTACGTTTGGATCCAATCGCAATGCTTATATAGGTTACATTGAGTTCAATTGGATACGTGTAAATGCGTGTTTTCATATGGTTAACGCATTGCATAATGTTTGGACTAATCGATTCGATGTTTATGATGTACCCGCGCCGCAACGCGCGTGGATTTTATTGCTAGTCTAACGTAATATCTAATTGCATTTATATTCTTTTATTCATAGAGTTATTACTTGTATAATTTAAATTGGCAGGTACAAAATCATATTTCGCATTAGTCATTACGGGTGGTGTGTGTCTTTTTTCTTGGGGGTCGGGTTGGACACCTGTGTAATTTACAGGTGCAGGTGGTTGCATTCATAGTTGAAGGGCAAGTAGATGGTCCCATTCTAGGTAAAGAGTATGGGTTTGTTAAAATATGTTAATAATCGTAATACGAGAACCAACTAAAAGTATATTAGCATCTACATCTATGTATAATTTATTAAATTAATAGATATAAAAGAAGTATTTTTTTTATACAACTCGTGTAAGATACAGAAACTTAAACTAGTTTTGTATAAATAACTCTTTTTTTCTCCATCTCAACATGAGTTGTTCTCATGATAAAATGTGCAAATAGATAAAAACAAGGTAAAATCGTTTGAGAACATTGGATACTTTTTTATTTGTAAAGCATATAAAGTAGAAGCACATGCCAACTATTTGTAAGGGTTATTTTTTTTTTTTTTTTATAAAAAGTAACAGCTAATATATAAAATTTAAAAATAGTTTGGGTGATAATATGCCAATATGGTAAGTGAAAGAGAACGATGCATGAATATAAATACGTTTAATATGGCAATTCGGGAGATCTCAAGTTAATTAATGTGGGTTAGTTAGATTTAACCAATGTTCAATCTGGTCCATAAGCTGAATCAAGTACATGTTAATTTGTTTAGATGTCATTTAACCAGAGTTTTTTTTATATAAGTAAATTTAATTTTAAATTGAACCGTTGTTTATGCAGATGAAAGGATAACCACCTAATGATCAACGTGTCTCCAAAGCTACTCATATCTCGAGCACCATAAGTCTGATTACCATACACCTAGAGCATAACATTTAAAGCTCTAAGCGTATGTCAATGGACATTATATGCCCTAATAACAACATGGTATTTAACCAGGCATGCCGGCAGACGTACCCACCGGCATACTAACAATGATCAACACAAGATTGGCATACTCACATAATTAATGTACACATGATTTATGACATAATACTCTAAATGGATGCCGACAGACGTACCCACTGGCATACTAACAATGATCCAACACAAGATTGGCACACTCGACATCGCCTAGATCTTCGCTGTGGCACATAACTAATGTACATATGATTTATGACATAATACTCCAAACGGTATTCTCCTATGAATGAACCTTTCCTCATACATAAGATTGGCACTGAATTCTATTCAACTACACACCATATATTGCACTCTCTCTCCCTCCGTTTCGAACGGCCAATAGAATCAATTCTGAGTACTCTTAGGACATCCACTGGAACAAACGGAGTACTCCAAGAGTAACCCGAGTCCACCACCAATTCCGAGTAAAACCCGATAACCCACCCACCCAGTGGCGAAGCATGAAATTTTTTACGGGGGGGTCGAAAACGCAGTGGCGGACCCAGGATTTTTTTTACAATGGGGTCCCATTTTTCTGGTGTTGAGATTTTTCACAACAATACGTTAGAATTTTCGGGTCGGTCGTCGTTCGGTTCGGGTCGAGACGAGGACAAAATAAAATACAATTATAGGGTCTGTCCCATTCAAGAGGGTGTTATGATAAGAACTGCTATGCAAAAAAAAAAAAAAAAAAGAACAGAAAACGAAAAATATACAGCTCTCAATTCATTTACATACCTTCCAAGTATAGACACAAAACAATCATATACATACACTTAATAACTAACCACTATCTAATCCATAAATTTACATACATTAACTTGAACGTGGACATGAAAAAATATATATGTAACTGAAAACATAAAAAAATAGGTAGGATAAGGATTGGACTTGTGACCTTTTGGTTAAAAGACAAGGGATTTACCATCTAACCAAGCTTACTTTAATTACTATGGGTTCCATCTATATATTTTTATGGGGTCCATGAAAAACTTAACACACCGCCTCTACTAAAGTTTTAAAAAACATTGGGGTCCGGGGACCCCGACCCGCAAAGGGTGGGTCCGCCCCTGCGAAAACGTATATACCCAAAAAATTTCTATAGAACCGGGGGGTCGAAAACATATATACCTAAAAATTTCTATACGAAAACTACATATATAACACTACTGGCCGAAAAGTTCGGGGGGTCGGGCGCCCCTCCGGGCCCCTTCAAAGCATCGCCCCTGCACCCACCCGTAGGCACGACGGTGAAATTATCGGTCAAACACGTTTGGCTCAAGGATCAAACCCAGGTTTCCCTGAGTCTCCTATTATTGCCCACCAGTGTCTCACTCTGCACTAAGTGGGATTTGAACCTGCATCTCCAAAAAGAAATGCAAGCATTCCACCACTTGATCTAGATATCATTGGCCTCTCCCTCCCTCTCTGAATATCTAAAACCACGATATTGGTTTTCACGCTGGGTCCGGTTGCATGAAAATCCCCCTTTTCTTTGACAATGTTGTTCAATATTCAAACTAGGGATATGTCAATAAAACATCATTGTTGAGCACCTTGAGCTCCTTCGTAGTACGGGCGGATACAACTCACATTTGTGGGTTCTCAGAAACCTAGTGCGTTTAGAAAAAATGAAAACAATTAGTGAGAATCTTATAGAATTTAGGAACAAAAATAGTCAGAATTAAAAAGAATTTACCACAAGAAACTAATTGGAATAAAATCTTGGATCCACATCTGCTTCGTTAGCAAGAGCAAACAAGAAAGAAACAACGGATTCTATCCTGTTATCATAAACAATCTAATACACTATTTATTAGATTATTAGAACTATCCTTTTAGTGGATCATAATAATAAAACAAACATAGTTATAACACATTTTTAAGTACATAACTAAGAAACATGGAGAAAACCAAGGAAGATGACTCTTAAAGTGAAGAGAAAGTGAAATAGTACTAGCTTTGTTAATATGCTATTATCGATTTTTTTAACAAGGTAATTTTATTTAATTACTGTATCAAGTAAAATTTTGATAGTTTATTACGAATACTTAAGATACTTGAACAAAATTTATGTAATAAGGTAATAAACAGAATAAAATGACAGCGTATGTCTATAAAGAAGTCATGAATTTTTCATGTAACATGGTGTGACAGAAAAAAAATATTTATTAATTTATTTACATGTTAATTATTTGTTTTGTTCGTATATATTTAATTATTAAAAATCTGAAAAGGTAATATTGTAAAGTATTTTTATATTTAAAAAGCATTTGCCATCCGACACTCGAGGCTTTTATTTTATTTTTATTAGATTGGACATATTATATTAAATTATATTACCAAAAATGATTGATTTACTGTTTTGTTTTTATTCTAAAAGAAAAAGGTTTCTTGTCAACATGCTCTGATCTTATCACACTCTTCGCAACCACTTGACATTTATCCAGCTTGATAGTGGAACTACATATGTTAATTTTGTACTTGAATTGAAGATATAAAAGCATTTTATAACTTTCAGAAACTTTATATTATCATTTGCGAGTCTTGCACTCTTGCCCTATGATCAAGGAAAAATAGGTTTAGTGGCTTAAAAAATGCGACACTAGTTATCTAGAATGTTAAAGGAACTTATCGTCAAATATAAAAAAAATGTTTGAAAGGTTTTTCGGGTCTAATATGATCCAATTATCCAAACATTGCTTCTTTGCAACCTCACCCCTCCCCTTTGTAGGTGTGTTATTCGGTGTATTTTTCGGGTTTTGGATTTTTTAAGTCAGATTGTTAAGGTTTTTGTTGGAAAAAAGTGATGTGATGTTGGGTGGGAAAAGTAACCCAATAACCAACCCATTTAAAGTTAGGGTGGTTGGGTTTGGATTCTGGTTAGTTTGGGTCAGGTTGTTCAATAATCATGTTTAGATGGAAAATGAAAATAAGTATATATATATATTTTTTATAAAATATCATCAAAATTCAAACATTATTTGATACTACAAAGTTAAAAATCCTAAAACTTAATGTTCCAAATACTAGAGAATTCAAACGAAAACACATCTATAAAAAGGAGTCGTATTATTGGCACACCAATCATTCTTAAATCGACACCTTAAATACAGGTCATATAGGTCTATACGACACGCATAGGGCTAATAACAATTCCCAAGGACGGTCAAAGACTGACACTATCGCCACGTGCAAACTGTATAAGCATCGTATAGGGTTATACGACCCGTATTAAGTACGAGGCAGTCCTTCAGTCACTCAACAGTGACAGAAAATGATGGATGTGATATTACGTCAGCCCTATACGATGTGTATAGGGCTATACGACCTATACGCTAACTGCTTGCATGTTATACGTGTTATTCGATGAATGCTTGTATGTTATGTTTACACAGTGATTGTTGCCTGACACCTTAGCAACGATAGTACTATAGTTTGGACTCAGCACCTGTGGTGGACAGGGGCTGTTAAGGGTATTCTTCACGTGTCAGAGTGGTGATATATGTTGCGCATTCTACAACTCGCAATCATGTTTGTGCATATTTCATTGTCGATAACCTGCTAGATTCACATTTTAACATGTTACATGCTGGTTATGCGTAAACCGATTTTGCTATTATCTATGCTATTAAACTTATATGCTCACCTTTACACTATGTGTATTGACCTATTTTAACGTATGTGACAGGTGTTTAAGATGCTAGGATTTACTAGATGTCATGGAATCAAGCTTAGGTGGTCTAGAAACAAACTAAATAATATTTGAGTTGTCGGAACAATATTTGTCTTCGAGAAAACAATGTCTGTAATAACTGTTTTTATTAGATATGTTATGGTATGGGACGTAACGTTAATATCCGGTAATTTTAATTGTTATGGATTTCACCTGGACAATCTGTTTCGCTTAGTGCCTCACCCCGATGTTTCCGCCATCGGTTGGGGTGTGACAGATTGGTATCAGAGCCATAACTATAGGGAATTAGGCAAGACTCGACCTAGTCCGGGTCGATGTCTTAGAAACGACCTAGTATATAGTCTAAGTACCAACAGACCGTCGTATGCGAACCCGGTAGGGGTTCTGCACGAGCTTATTTCTGTTACGCTCTCTCGAACTCACCTTCGCGTGAACACCGCATACTACAGCTTCGCGCAAACTAGCTTTTCCTAAGGCTGGAACACTAACACTTAGCCTTTCCTAAGGCTAACCACGCACGGATTTCGAAAACAAACGAATGATTGGGTCGAGATTAGGTGTGAAAGCCGCAAACTCTTGACTAGATCGTTCGTTCGACGCACCTTTTTACTATAAACACGAGAATTTGCGTTGAATCAGGAGTGAAATCCATACTTCGACGCAAATGTTCCACTTTATCTCTTGATCCTATCACACAAACAGGAATGCTGTCGTTAAGTTAGGGGTGAAACCCGAATCTTGATAACTTATTCCACTCTCTATTTTTGGTTTTACAAAACTCTCACCAGAGTCTCGATGGATTCCAATGACTCAGTCCGCGTAGTAACCTAATGGATGCGTGCCATTCACTGTATGTCGATGAGAGAGCACAATCTATTAGGCCAAAGCGTGTACTCGAAGTCCTTGTGAATAGTCGAATCACTTTGGGTAGTTGATGTCTATCACCCGAGACAATCTACTTTCGCTTTTATGTGTCTATGTGTTTCGATTTTGAGCCGCAACCGCTGACTCTGTGAATCATCGTTATTTATGTGTTTTATGTGGTTTTACCTGTTTATGTGTTCTGATTTTGGAGATTTATACGCTTCTTCGCTGTTCGCTTTGATATACTCGCACAACTCGCACTACACCTCTATCCCAATACGCTAACAAATCGCTGCTACTCTATGGACCCTCGCATGCTGTGTTACCGCTTATATTACTCGCTACTCTCGAATGTGCTCGCGAACCTTGAATGATAGGTGAATACATGCAATATATATAGGTGAATACGTGCAAAACATAGTTGAATATGTGTTTCTGTGCTCTACGTGCTTATGTGCTTATGTGCCTATGTGTCTATGTGCCTATGTGATTTATGTGCCTATGTGATTGTATGCCTATGTGTGAACGTGTTCCTGAGCTTTATATATATATAAGTAGCGCGTGGTGATATGGTAGACTATACTCGAATTAATCGTTTTTGTGTCTGAGTCCTGTGACGATGTCTATTGCAGACAATGTCGTCATTCGGATCACACACTGCTCGCATCTCCCGCCGCAACCACGCTGACAATCGTAACGCTTCTCTAGTGGCAAAAGAAATGGCTAAGGTTATTCCGCAGATTGTTAGCGAACTTAATGAAAACGCTAGCAAGTCCTTTGAGGAATCTAGGACCGACTCTCCCCGCGTAACTTTCAGCTTCAAGCAGTTTAAGGCCTGCGGCCCCAAAGAATTCACCGGAGAAGACGGGCCTACTGCCATGTTTCAATGGTTCGATTCAATTGAAGTCATCCTGCGCCAAAGCGGTTGTCCTGATAACCTCCATACTGTCAACGCAACTGGCGTTTTCCAGTTTAGGGCCTTGGACTGTGGACGGCCGAAAGGAACATGCGAGGGAATGATGCAGCCTATGGGCTTACTTGGGAAGAGTTGAAAGAAATCATGATGAAGGAATTCTGCCCTCCCCATGAGCTTCATAAGCTGGAGGCCCCATGAGCTTCATAAGCTGGAGGATGTGTTTTGGAACATTAAGCAAGAGGGTGGCGACAATGCCGGTCTAACTGCCCGCTTTAAGCAGCTGAGTATCATTTGTCCCAGCCAAATCTCTACTCCCGACATAACCATCAAGAAATACATTCGTGCTTTACCGGATTGTGTTGTTGATTTCGTGCAAGCCATGAAGACGACAACCATCGAAGAGACTTACCTACTCACCGCGGAAATCAATGACAAGTGAGTTAGAGCTGGTTATTTCAAGAACACCGCCAAGAGTCTCCATCAACTTACCGCTGCTCCCACCGCTGAAACCGCCGCATCGCAAGCCTCCAAGTCTTCTCGCCGTAAGCGCAAGAACAACAACAACAGCAAGAATTGTGCAGTCACCGCCGCACTGCTAAACGCCGAACCTGCACAACCTCAACCCCAGAACCGCCAAGTAGCGGCACCAGTGACCAATGCACCGCCGGCCAAGCGTGCATATACTGGTCCACACCCGCTCTGCCCTACTTGTACTTATCATCATCCAGTTGGGATCGCTTGTCGATTTTGTGTTCACTACAAACTTTACGGCCACTTTACTGCTAACTGCCGTACTAGTCCCCGCCAAGCTCAAGCTCAAGTTCAAGCCCCTGCACTGCCAGCTCCTCTTCCTACTCCACAGGGCCAACAAGCAGCTCCTGCCCCCGCTGCTCACGCAAGAGCCTACTTTGCATGTGGTGATCCCAACCACTTTGAAAATGTCTGCCCAAATAGAGTGGTGAAGCAAGAGCCACAGTAGCAACCAGTGCAACAACATCAACAGCAGCAGCCTCAGCAGCAGCAGCCAACAGCCTGCTGACGAACTTTCAACATCAACATCCGCCAGGCCCAAGCCGACAACAATGTGGTTAATGGTACGTTCCTAGTCAACAGTATATATGCTTAGTGTTTATTTGATACTGGAGCTGATAACTGTTTTGTATCGTTAGAATTCGAAAAGCTCCTAAGACGTAAACTCGCTAACCTACCTTCGACGTTCGACGTAGAAGTTGCCACTGGAAGAACCGTCACTGTTCATTCTGTTCTCCGTGATTGTATGCTTGAACTCAATAATCACGTCTTTCCTATCGACCTTATTCCGATGCAGCTTGGTAGTTTTGATAACATAGTAGGCATGGATTTTCTTCACGAAAATCGTGCTGAAGTCGTTTGTTTCGATAAGATGATTCGTTTCTCTCTCGCAAATGGTGATCAACTATGTGTCTATGGCGAAGTCTCATTGAGGGATCTCAAACTCATGTCATGTATCCAAGCAAACAAGTATCTCCAAAAGGAATACAGAGCTTTCTTGGCGCACATCGTAGTAGCGAGGAAAAGGAAAAGAAGGCAATGGACTTGATGGAGTTTCCATTGTTTGGCACGTGGTTATACCGTCTTGGCTCAAACCGTAAAACTTTCTAAACCTAACTGATTTTACAAGTTTTCAAACGAACAGGTCGCCGAACGAATTGCCGTCCGATCGGATCACCATCCGATCAAACAACAATCCAAACGGATAACTTGTGATCTTCAATACTTAAACATTTTTACAAAACTTTGAAAAGAATATCAGCTCCAAATGAATAGTCATCTGATCGGACGACCATCTGAACGAATGACTATTCTACCAAAGGACTTGAAATTTTTGTAATGATCCAAATGAACCACCATCTGATCGAACGGCCATCCGTCTGGATGACCATCCGACCGGATGGCTGGACATATAATGATACTTCTCACTTTTTATAATGCTACAACGAAAACTTCAAAGTTCACATCATACACAAACACATCCATCCCAAATGGACAACCCTCAGACCGAATGGTCATCCGTCCGGAAGGTCATCCGATCGGATCACTATCCGTCACTTGTACCACTCGACACAGTCTAACGCACTGTTCAATGCTTATACTGTCATTCTGTAATCAGGCTAATCTCTCAAGCGCTCCCTTCAATCCAAGCTTGTGTTTAGTTACTAAACACGAACTGTGAGTATACTCGACCCCTTTTGGCTCAACGCACTTTTGGGTGTTACATACGTTACTTATATCAAATCACATCTATCACACAACGCAAACACTTTTGTACGCTAACCACTTGCATGTTATACGTGTTATTCGATGAATGCTTGTATGTTATGTTTACACAGTGATTGTTGCCTGACACCTTAGCAACGATAGTACTATAGTTTGGACTCAGCACCTGTCATGGACAGGGGTTGTTAAGGGTATTTCTTCATGTGTCACAGTGGTGATATGTGTTGCGCATTCTACAACTCGCAGTCATGTCTGTGCATATTTCATTGTCGATAACTTGCTAGCTTCACATTTCAACATGTTACATTCTGGTTAAGCGTAAACCGCTTTCGCTACTATCCATGCTATTAAAGTTGTATGCTCACCTTTACACTATGTGTATTGACATATTTTAATGTATGTGATAGGTGTTTAAGATGCTAGGATTTGCTGGATGTCATGGAATCAAGCTTAGGTGGTCTAGAAACAAACTAAGTAATATTTGAGTTGTCGGAACAATATTTGTCTTCAAGAAAACAATGTCTTTAATATTAGGAGTGGCTAGTATATCAGATAAGATTAGGGAGGGGAGATTGAGATGGTTTGGGCATGTGAAGCGGAGACAGACGACGGCACCAGTTAGAGTAGTGGAAACTCTTACTGTGGATGGGAGGAGAGGAAGAGGCAGACCCAAACTGACATGGGATGAGCAGATTAGGCATGATTTACTAGAGTTACATCTTTCTGAGGACATGGTCCAAGATAGGACTTCATGGAGGCGTATGATTAGGGTTAAGGACTTCTAGAGGATATTACAGTAAGGTCTTAGAGGTATTTTACGGACGTAGTTTTTTCTTATTCTTTAAGCGACTTTACCGGTGACTGCCTAATTGTGTTTATGCCCAGTTGATGTTGTACGCTATTATACATGATTTACATTATATTGTGTCACTCTGATCACTTTCTTGGTATTGGTATTAGTAACCTATTTTTTCTATATTCTTTGACTTAGTATGTTGGTATGCTATTCGTTTTGGAGTCGAGGGTCTCCCTAGAAGCAGCCTCTCTATCCCTAGGGATAGAGGCAAGGTCTGTCTACATTCCACCCTCCCCAGACCCTATAAGTAGCTTTGCTATTTGTGGGATTCACTGGGTATGGTTGTTGTTGTCGTACTTTTTGTATGTTTTGTATGTTTATTTGACTCTTATATCTGGATTTGGTTTAGGAGCTGGGGGTCTCACTGGAAGCGGTCTCTCTATCCCCTGGGATAGAGGTAAGGCTTGCCTACATCCCACCCTCCCCAGACCCTACCAATAGCTTGGCTATAGGTGGGATTATACTGGGTACGGTTGTTGTTGTTGTTATTTGATATGTTATGGTATGGGACGTAACGTTAAATATCTGGTAATTTTAGTTATTATGGATTTTTCCTGGACAATCTGCTTCGCTCAGTGCCTCACCCCGATGTTTTCGCCATCAGTTGGGGTGTGACAATAATTGCGATTCGAGTTGCGATGCGATAGCGATGAGATAGCGTTAAGTAGATTAGCGTTTAATTGCGTTTATCGCATTGTTACTTCACATATTACAAATCGTAAACGAAAATAGCGTTAACCAAAGTATTGATTATCGGGGTCAAAGATTACAAGCAATAATTAAGTCAGAAATGACAGATCTGATTAGCAATCTTTTCTTCCTTTGACTTTGACTGGTACTTTGACTTTAAAAGTCGGGTTGTTACAGCCTCCCCTACTTTAGGGAATTTCATCCCGAAATTAAGGCGCAGGCGTAACGATTAACTGTGGATACTTAGCCTTCATATCACTTTCGAGTTCCTAGGTGAACTAGAAGTCGCGTTTGCCTTCCCTGCGAACCTTCACTATGGGAATGCGTGAGCGTCGGAGCTTCTTGGTCTCTCGGTCCATGATCTCGACTGGGTTTTCCAGGAAGTGTAATGTTTCGTCCACTTGTAGATCCTCAAGTGGTACATGTAAATTCTGCTTGGGTAAACACTTTTAGAGGTTCGAAACATGTAAAGTCGGGTGGACTTTGCTGAGTTCCTCCGGTAGTTCATGTCTGTAGGAAACTTTGCCAATTCTTTTCAGAATCTTAAAGGGTCCAACATATCGAGGCGCGAGCTTTCCTTTCTTGTCGAATCGGATCACCCCCTTCCAAGGTGAAACCTTTAGGAGTACGTGATCGCTAACGTCAAATTCAAGGGGCTTGCGGCGTTTATCGGCGTAACTCTTTTGACGACTCCGAGCTTTCAGGACCGGTAATTTGCGCATCTCTGATCTCGTGCCATACAATGGGCGATCAACATTTTCTTCTATATAGTGCCTCAAATGGTGCCATTTGAATGCTAGAATGATAACTGTTGTTGTACGAGAATTCAACCAAGGGTAAATGCGAATCCCAATTACCACCGAAATCTATCACACACTAGCAAAGCATGTCTTCGAGGGTACGAATCGTGCGTTCAGTCTGACCGTCGGTTTAGGGAAGGAAAGCGGTACGTAGATTGAGAGTAGTACCAAGAGCAGATTGAAACGTTTCCCAAAGACATGTGATAAACCGACCATCACGGTCCGAGATGATATCACGAGGTGTCCCATGTCTACAAATGACTTCGTCGGTATAGATCTGTGATAATCGTTCTACCTTAAAGTCTTCTCGTATCGGCAGAAAATTAGCAGATTTAGTAAGACGATCAACGATAACCCAAATGCTATAGTGACCTGATGGCGTGCGCGGAAGTTTCGTTATGAAGTCCATAACTATACTCTCCCATTTCCATATAGGGATCTCGGGTTGTACGAGTAAGCCAGAGGGTCTTTGTTGCTCGGCCTTGACTTTCGAACAAGTCAGGCACTTCGAAAAATAGACAGCGATATCCTTCTTCATTCCAGGCCACCAATACCGAAGACGAAGGTCTTGGTACATCTTGTCGGCACCGGGATGAATGGAATATCGTGATTTGTGGGCTTCGGTCAACAGTATCTCCCGAAGGGTATTGTGACTTGGAATCTAGATGCAATCAAGATAGTAGTAGATACCATTTGAATTGGTGACAAGTTGGGTTTCAGCACCACACTTCTTCATTTCCTATCGCAAGGTATTCTCAATGAAGCAGGCGTGCTGAGCGTCACGATTTAGAGCTTCGAGATCGTGTTGGGCGTGAGTATTACGAATGCTTTGCAAATAGCTTTGTCGGCTTAGAGCGTCGACAACAACATTTGCTTTGCTAGGGTGATAACGAATCTCGCAGTTGTAATCGTTAAGAAGTTCAACCCATCGGCGTTGGCGCCAATTCAGTTCCTTTTGGTTCAAGATATGTTGCAGGCTCTTGTGGTCGGTGAAGACCGTACACTTGGTACCGTAAAGGTAGTGTCGCCAAATCTTTAACACAAAAACAACTGCACCAAGCTCGAGATCGTGGATTGTATAGTTCTTTTCGTGGATCTTGAGCTGATGAGAGGCGTACGCGATAACCTTGTCCCGTTGCATAAGAACGCAACCAAGACCGAGGTTAGAGGCATCGCAATAGACTACGAAGTCATCGTTTTCGTCGGGTAACGCGAGGATGGGAGCATTGCAGAGCATATATTTTAAAGTCTGAAAGGCTTGCTCTTGTTCGGTTCCCCAAACAAAAGGTTTTTCTTTATGCGTCAAAGAGATAAGTGGAACGGCGATTTTAGAGAAGTCGGCGATGAATCGATGGTAATAGCCCGCCAATCCGAGGAATGAACGAACTTCGGATGATGATTTTGGTGTAACCCAGCTCTTAACTGCTTCAATCTTCATGGGGTCGACGTGTATACCTTGACAATTGACGATGTGACCGAGGAATTGAACCTCCTTTAGCCAGAATTCACACTTGGAGAACTTGGCATAGAGTCGATTCCCTTGGAGTAATTCGAGAACCAAACGTAGATGTTGCGCATGTTCGGCTTTAGATTTCGAATAGATAAGGATATCATCGATAAACACGATGACGAAGCGGTCGAGAAAGGGTTTACACATGCGATTCATTAAATCCATGAAAATCACGGGTGCGTTGGTTAGACCAAAAGGCATAACGACGAATTCATAATGGATTAATGGCTGTATCGGGTTCGGAAAACGGTTTTAGGGATATCTTCCTCCTGAATTCGTAACTGATGGTAACCTGAGCGTAAATCGATCTACGAGAAACACGTAGCACCTTGCAATTGGTCAAACAAATCGTAGATCCAGGGTAGGGGATAGTGATTCTTGATAGTCAGCTTATTCAATTCCCTATAATCGATGCACATCTGGAATGATCCGTCCTTCTTTTTAACTAAAAGGACAGGTATGCCCCAAGGAGAGGTGCTAGGGTGAATGAAGCCTTTATCAAGCAATTCCTGGATTTGACTCGAAAGTTCACGCATTTCAGACGGAGTGAGGCAATAAGGAGATTTAGCAACAGGGTTAGCTCCAGGAATGAGGTCGATACGAAAGTCGATATCACGACTCGAGGGTAGACCAGGTAAATCGTCAGGAAAGTGTAAGACCCAAATACGTGTTAGGATCTGAGTTTGGATTGATTGTGTTTTATGTTTGATTTAAGATGAAAGATGAACAAGTAAATGCAGCGGAATTAAGATGGAAATAAACTTTGCACACAATCAAACAGGAGAATTGCTTTTCACACACATTTTCACATAGAACCGAATGATTGAATTTATTTCAACTACGATTACAATGCATGCATGTTAACAAACTCCCCCTTAGCCTGAGCTCACAGTGTTTGTTCGTACAAGAAGAAAAGTGGTGAAGAGCTAATAGAACAGTACAGGGTACTCTTCTATTTATAGGCACGCCCAAACCACTGTGGCATCTTTGCTGATGTCACCCTGAAAGTGACATCTAACCTCCTAACAAACTCTAACAACTGATCTAATACAAACACTGCTATGCTATCTACTGTTTACAATACATTACATAAGAAAAGACTAAACTACTGCTTTATCCTTCCACTGTTGTGACTCCAGCAGTACTTGATAACTTCAGCAGTGCTTGACCCATAGCAGTAGATTGATCAACAAGGCTTTAGTCTTCATCAGCCTTTAACTTGGTCAGTAGTTGTAAACCAACAGTTGTTGTAAAGGATCAGTGGATGGAGGTCATCAGATGTTGAAACCACTTTCAAGGGGAGAGAATGTAAATATAAATTCTGTTTATTTTGGATCCACTGCTCTAATCCAGTTTTGGCTTTAATTATCTGTTCCTCTGATAGGGTTCAATCCCAACAATCTCCCCTGGAACAGATAATGCCAAAACCCTTCATTATTGTGGAACTTTATTGCCTCATCAACAGTTCCCTTGTTTGCCCTTTGAGTTGTAACTCAAAGTCTAAGGCATCTTTGTCATCTTCATCCCTGCACAGTGGAAGATCAAGGAGATCCTGCAGATCTTCAACACTCAGGCCAAGTGCTTGTTCCCTTGATATTTTCTTCACTTCTCCACTGGACTTGATCACAGTCAGTACATGGGTCTGTTTGTTAGTTTTCCACTTTAGTACTTTTGAGTCCGATGGGTTTCTTGGGAGATTTTTATTAGATGAGGAATTGGGAGATGGTGGCCTGGTGATGACTGACTGAGCAGTGCTTTAAGCTTTAGCAAGTTCAGGAATATCAACCATCATTTGTTTAATAACCATTTTTAACACTTCATTACCAGCTGCTTGATCTTCTGGTGTTTCTGCATCCATCTGCTTTTGTCTTCTTCTTTGATAAAGAATGGAAGCATGTGGAGCAGTGGATTTCCTAACTTGCAACTTTGGTGGTCTTGTTGAAACTTCTGCTTCAGGATAGTCAGGTTTTTGTGAGATGTTTGGATTTTTCTTTCTAAGTTCTTCCAACTTTTTGTAGCTGGCCCTGACTTTGTCTTCTTTCCATCTTGTCACCTGATTTCTTGACCCAAAATCAGCAGTGATAAGTTCCTCTTTCATCCTCTTCAGCTCTAGCACCTTATCAGGTACATTCTTCTTGTATTTTGCCCAATCAGGAGGAGCATGTTTAACCTTGATTTTGATCATATCTTGAATCTTAGCTGCTTCACTTTCAAGCTCTTGAATTGTCACACCCCTTTCTAAGGCGGAAGCACGAGGTGTGATCATGAAAGGTTCTCATTGCATACGAATGGTAAACATACTACATGCTCGTAAAAATAACTTCAAATACCATTAACATTACGTAACTGAAAACATAGGTTAAGTTTGGAGTTTACAACACATCATAAAACGTTGTCTGAAAAGTTTACATCATCATTCATAGATAAACATAAACGACATCCCAGAGCAAGAGTAAGACCGCGCGCACATCAACTTTAGTTACCTGAAATACATGTGAGTTTTTGGAAAATCGTCAACATAATGTTGGTGTGAATTCATGCAGTTTTTGTATTGAACGTTTGTATACTTTGTATGAAAACATGGTATGTAATTTGTATAAAAAAAGTATTTCTGTAAGTATCGAGATTGTTAATGGGTTGCAAGGCCATTAACATGTGACACGACATAGGAAGCATCCAAACCATAGGCATTTTTCTAGTTGTCAATTCACGACTGAGACACAAAAGCACTACTTGGTACTAGTTATCACCAAGAGTGTGGCTGCCCGAAAACCCATTAGATCTAACCTTTTGTTCTGCGGTCTTAGTATGTACACGATTAATGGTGCTTCGGGTACCCTATTCGTGACACGATTTCAAGTATCATTCCTTAGTTCTTGTATCCAGCATACCATAACACGTGTATTTTCCCCAGGTTTAAAAAGTATGTAAAAGTTTAAAAGTGGGGACATGAACTCACAACTTTGCGTTTCTTGCGCCGTAAACTTCACTGGGTTTGCTTATATAGCGTCGTAACCTATACGTGTTTTATTAACGTTAGTCACTAGACTTGTATCGCACAAGTACAGTACAAGTCACCATCTTTTATGTATGTGTTCTTTGTGTTAAAAATAATTTATATTTTTAACTATGTATCTTACTTGTATCATTTTCTCAAGAATAAATATAAGTATCTTGTATGTTTCACCCGAATTATGTATTTTGTCCAAAACTTCATTTCATGTTCATAACTTGTCCAAGTTATATAATCTATCAAGTAATATATTTTCATAAATATATTCTCTTTTATTTGTCTATGCATGTTGTATGTGTATTTTTGTATTTTCACTCCTCAGGAGTATTTAGTGTATTTTCAAGTCCTAATACACTATTTACACATAATACATACTACATACACTTAGCACAAAATTTGGTGATCAATAAATATATATACATTTTTCTCAAAAATATACATACTTAAAATCAATTCTTATTTTGAAGAAATCATCATTTCTTAACTTGAAGTTTACATAAAAATTAGGGAAACCTTGGTAAATACTTTTAGGTAAATTTTTAGGGAATAAGTTTCACCAAAACTTATATTTTTCTAAGTGTCAAAATTCTATAGAAATTTTGACACAGTTTCCCCTAAAAATGGAGGTTTCCCATGTTTTCAAAACATGTGTTTATTTTCTTTTAAAATCATCACAATAATCAACAGCTCATTCAACACTTACCGAGTGTCAAAAGCAAGTAAATTACACTATATCATGAACTTGAAGTTTTTGTAAAAACTTGTAGTAACTTACCATGGTATTTAGTAGGTTTAGTTATCCTTAAAAACATATTTATTTGTTTCTAAATTACATTCTTGAAAGATTTAGTCATTTACAACTTGTAAGATGATTTTTCTAAAAATATTTCTTTTGTATTTTTCTTGTTACAAACATGTTTCTACTCTTGTTTAAACACTAAAAATATGATTGGTTTACTTAGAAACCATGACTTGTAAAACTTATAAATAAACTTGGTTTCTTGGGAAAATTATTTTTGTAATCATCTATTTACAAGATTTGTATCATCTTTACATATGAAAACCACTTTCATCATTCAAGTTCATGAAGATATAAAGTATGATGATCTTGGTCTTTCACAAGATCACCACCTTAACTTACTAGATCATGGGTTTAATCACAATCTAGTAGGTTTCTTATGACGTCTAATATCACTAACACAAATCATGAATCACCAAGAAGTAAATCATCACCATTCAACATGTATTCTTATATTTTTAAGCTTTTGTTAAAGTATCATGATCATGTTCTTTAGTGTTCTTGTGATTAACAATATTTATCATCTTTTAATCATCAAAATATGAAGTAACAACAAGTGATACGAAGCTTACAACTAGCACAAGGGCTAGGGAAGAACACAAGATGTTGAAAAGATGATAAATGGGTTGGTTAATAGCAAATGAAGAAGGTCCTTCAAGATCCACAAGCTCCACACTTCGTTAGACACCTTCTTGCACCTCTATATGAACTTGGAATGGATGGATAATGGATGAAAGTGATGGTGGTGCTTGGGTGGGTTTCAGCCGAGAATGAGAGGGAGGAGAGGAAGAAGTGAGTTGGTGTTGTGTGTAGAAGATAATGATCCATCAAGTTTATTTATAAACCAAGTTTAGCTATTATCCAAGGGGTTTTATGTCACTAATAGTAACAACATGATCTTACACAATCTAAGCAAGATCAAATGTGATCTTTAGAAAGATTAAGGAGATCACAAGTGGGGCCACATGTGACTGTCCCAAAAGGGGGGGGGGGTATCTAGTTGAGGTTAAATGGTAAATTAGTTAGTTAGTTGAAAACTAAGTGTATTAGTTTAGGTGTTATGCATAAGGTATGTTATATAGTGTGTTAAGGTGTTCAGGGATCACGACTAGTTCAAAAATAATAAAACAATGCTTTTAGCAATATTTTGGTTTTTCGGGTAATGTTCGGTTGGATACCGGTTCGTTAAAGTGTCAAGTTATTCCGTTTAGTGTTCTTTAAGTACCCTTTTGTGACGCTTTTAATTCCCGACATTTAGGAAAGCATTCAGTGTCATTTAGTCATATTTTTACATGTCACTAACTCGTTACAATGCTGAATTTTGCTGAAATGTATGAAATTCAGTATTTAAAGTGTGTTTCGGGTGCTTTTTAGTGCATATTCTAACTTCCGGAGAGCCTATATGTTAACCCTTGTATCCATACTTGGGTTTTAATGTATTTTAGATGTTGGACCTACTCCTAGGCCCCAATTCTATTGTCTGACTGCTTTCTGCAGAATTGTTGACACAATGTGTCTTACCGGTGAGTTTACTAGTATTTCTGACGCAACGCTATCATTAATGCATAAAGCAATATTTGTAGTATAAAACGTGCATGAATTCACTTGTATAGTATGTAATCAGACAATGTTGACATTTAAGCACATAATTGCAGTTATTAAGTATTAATTAAATTGTACGGAAATTACCGGTTTTGTGCCAGTTGTCACAGTCTCCCTCCGTTAAAAGAATTTCGTCCCGAAATTCAGGCTGAGCTAACTCTCGCAGGAGTTTTCTTGAACAGGAGGGGGTACTTTTCTTTAAACTGGTCTTCACGTTCCCACGTGTACTCGGGTCCGTGCTTAGAGTTCCAACGTAATTTGACAAGTTTGACACTACTCCTTCGGGTCTTGTTGACTTTCCAGTCTGTAACCTCAACGGGTTGTTCTGTAAATCGAAGGGTGTCATCAATATGCACTTCATCCGTAGGGATGATCACTGTTTCTTGGGCTGGACTCTTCTTGAGGTTGGATACATGAAACGTATCATGTACTCCGTTAAGTTCTTCCGGTAATTCCAACTTGTATGCCACGGTACCAATTCTTTCTAAGATCTTGAATGGTCCGATGTATCGGGGATTCAGCTTCCCACGTTTTCCAAATCTTACTACGCCCTTCCAAGGTGAGACCTTTAGCAAAACTTTGTCTCCCACCTCGAATTCTAACAGGTTTCGTCTTCGATCAACGTAGCTCTTTTGTCGATCTCGAGCGGCCTTGATGCGCTCTCGGATCTGCATAATTTTGTCTGTTGTCTCTTGAACAAGTTCAGGACTAACCATACGTTTGTCTCCAGTGTCTGCCCAACATAATGGCGAGCGCCACTTGCGGCCATACAGAGCTTAGAATGGTGCGGCTTTTATGCTCGTATGATAACTGTTATTGTAGGAAAACTCAACTAAGGGTAGATGAGTATCCCAACTACCGCCTAGGTCCATGACACATGCGCGAAGCATATCTTCTAGCGTTTGTATGGTTCGTTCGCTCTGGCCGTCTGTTTGCGGATGGAAGGCCGTGCTTAGATCTAGTTGAGATCCAAAGGCTTCCTGAAAGGATTGCCAGATCCTCGAGATAAAACGTCCATCTCTGTCTGAAATAATTGAGATAGGCACTCCATGACGTGCAACGATTTCTTTTAAGTACAACTCAGCAAGCTTTCCAGTGCTGTCTTTCTCTCGGGTCGATAGGAAATGCGCAGATTTCATCAATCGATTGACTATCACCCATTTCATATCATGCCCCCTAGGGGTCCTGGATAATTTTGTTATGAAGTCCATCGAGATTTGTTCCCACTTCCACATGGGTATCTCTGGTTGTTGCAGTAGCCCGGACGGTTTTTGATATTCAGCCTTAACCTTAGCACACGTTAGGCACTTTCCAACATAAATAGCAACATCGCTTTTAAGTCTCGGCCACCAATAGTAATCCTTCAAGTCTTGATACATTTTGTCCGATCCTGGATGGATCGAGTATCTCGACTTGTGAGCTTCATTAAGGATGATTTCTCGCATACCGCCATAGAGCGGAACCCAGATGCGCCCTTTAAAAAATAAGGTTCCCTCTTTGTTTGGCACCAAATTCTTCAGCATACCTCGGAGGTATTCAGCTCTACGATTCTCCCCTTTCAGGGCTTCTTGTTGTGCATCACGAATGCGTGCAGTGAGGTTCGTTTGAATAGTCATTTCCAATGCTCGAACCCTTAGGGTCTTAACCCTATCTTTTTGACTTAGCGCGTCTGCTACAACGTTTGCCTTTCCAAGATGGTACTTAATCTCACAGTCATAATCGTTCAGCAGTTCGACCCATCGTCGCTGACGCATGTTTAGTTCCTTCTGATCAAATATGTGTTGCAGGCTTTTGTGATCTGTGAAGATTGTACATCGAGTACCATATAAATAGTGTCGCCAGATCTTCAAGTCGAATACCACTGTGCCTAGCTCTAGGTCGTGAGTGGTATAATTTCTTTCATGCACCTTCAACTGCCTGGAAGCATAAGCGATGACTTTTTGACGTTGCATGAGCACGCAACCCAAACCTTGACGCGAAGCGTCGCAGTATACCATGAAGTTTTCTGTGCCTTCGGGTAAGGATACTATCGGTGCATCGCGTAGTTTATTTTTGATCAGTTGGAAGGCTTCTTCCAGCTTATCACCCCAGTCGTACTTCTTATCTTTTTGCGTAAGGGTTGTCAGCGGTTGGGCTATTTTGGAGAAATTCTCGATAAATCATCGGTAATAGCCCGCTAAGCCCAAAAATTGTCGAACTTCAGTTGGGGTTTTGGGGGCTTCCCAATTCTTTATTGCTTCTATCTTGGCTGGGTCCACATGAATGCCCTTCTCAGACCAAGAAACTGTACTTCGTGAATTCAGAATTCGCACTTCGAGAATTTTGCATAAAGTTTATCTTCCTTCAGTAGTTCCAAAATGGTTCTGAGATGTTGTTTGTGCTCTTCTCTCATTCGTGAGTAAATCAGGATATCATCGATAAATATAATCACAAATTTATCGAGATATGGTTTTCATACGCGGTTCATCAGATCCATAAATACCGTTGGCGCGTTCGTCGGTCTGAATGGCATCACAAGGAACTCATAATGCCCATAGCGTGTTCTGAATGCAGTCTTGGGTACGCTTTCCTCTTGGATTCTCAACTGATGGTATCCAGATCGAAGGTCGATCTTGGAATAATAGCTCAATCCTTGCAATTGATCAAATAAGTCATCAATCCTCGGTAGTTGGTACCGATTCTTGATGGTGAGCTTGTTCAGTTCTCTGTAATCGATACACATCCGCAGTGTTCCATCCTTCTTCTTTACGAACAATACCGGAGCTCCCCAAGGCGAGAAACTTGGCCTTATGAATCCTTTATCCAACAACTCCTGGAGTTGTGTAGATAATTCTTGCATCTCGGATGGTGCAAGCCGATAGGGTGCCTTGGCTACAGGAGCGGCTCCTGGAACTAAGTCTATATGGAATTCGACTTGTCGTTGCGGAGGTAGTCCTGGTAGATCTTCGGGAAAAACATCAGGGAATTCCTTCACCACAGGAATGTCTTCGCGTTTCGGCTCCTCAGCCTTCTTATCTACAACGTGTGCCAGGAAATCAACACATCCTTTCCCTAAGCACTTATGTTCCTTCATACAACTGATGATTCGCAGAGGCGCGTCTCGTTTTTCTCCATGTACGATGAGAGTTTCATCATTCGCCAGAGGGATGCGAATGATTTTCTCGTGACAAACAACTTCAGCCTTGTTCTTGGACAACCAGTCAATTCCGACCACTACATCGAAGCAACCCAATTGAATAGGTAAGAGGTCGATGCTAAATCTTTGCTCACCAAGTTCTAATGTGCAACTTCTAACAACTTCGCCCGATTTAACAAGTTTACCATTGGCTAGTTCTATGGAATAAGGAATATGTAATCTACTCGATTCTATTCCAAGCATACGTTTAAATTCCACAGACATGAAGCTATAATCGGCACCAGTGTCAAATAGTATGGATGCAAAGTGATTGTACCGGTGACCACATTAGGGTCCTCGCGTGCGTTCCTTGCTCCAATCACGAATGATCGAGCCTGAGCGTTGTTCCCCCTTGGGCAATCTTTTATGAAATGATCCTTGCTTCCACATCCAAAGCATCCTTGGTTCTGCCTAGTTCCATTACCATTCCGGTTACCATTGCCATTTCCACCACCGTTTCTATTAGACTATCCACATTCACAACCTATCTCAACCCAACCTTTAATAAAAAATTAATTTCTCTCTCTTCCACCTACACAACCCAACCTAATCCAAACTTTTACACCCATTAGCAACCCAACCTAAATTATGTTTTTTTACTAAATAAATATGATTTAGATTTTAATTCATTTTATAAAATCTAAGGAACCAATAAAATATGAAATAATGAAAAATAAGATAATAAATTCGTGTTTAATAAAGTTTGTATATAAATGTTAGATACAACAAGAATGTGTTTTTATTTTTATTTTTAAACACTTAAACATTATAAGTAATTAGAAAAAACAAAATTTAAGGTAAAACTAATTGTTAGTAAAGAAAAACAATCACATATTTTGTTCCTTTCTTTTATTAAATCAGATAATGATGTTAAATATTTAGATAACAAGTTTTATTAAATAATAATCAACCAATACAAAGATGACATGTGTAAAAAGACAAAAGTGGATGGGTTGCAACCTAGGCCGCAATGGAGGCCAAGTCGAGAGCTTTGCAAATAAAAAATTATTTTTTTCATTACTTTTTCTTACACCTGTCAACCCACCCATGGAAAAGGTCATGGATGTGAGTAGTCTTACCAGCACCATTGCGGTTTCCATTCCCGTTCCTTCTTTTCCCCAACAGTCCACAGTATGGTGACCCAGTTTTCCACACTTGTCGCATTTTGGAATGCGACAAACTCCTTCGTGATGACGCTTGCATTGGTTGCAAGTGGGCAGAGTGCCCAGGTATCTTTTGGCAGGAGCGTCATTCATGGTTGCAAGAGTTTTCGCCTCCTGAGGCGGGTTGGGGTCATGCTTCTTGTTGTTGAAACCCTTGTTGTTGCTGCGAGTTGCCTGATTCAGACTTGGATGTTTCCTTATCTTATCACCGGACGACTCATCATGTGTCTCGGTCTTCTCAGTAGGGTTCAGCGATAACTTCTTCATACGAACAACATCTTCAGTAAGGCTGACCGCCAGAGTTACAGCCTGAGTGATCGTTTCAGGTTTGGCCGAAGTTACCATGCTGCGAAACTCCAGAGCTAATCCCCAGATGTAGCGTTCAACGCGCTAAACTTCAGGAGTCACCATGTAGGGGATCACTCTTGACAAATCATGGAACCTTCTGGTATAACCAGTAATGTCAGCACCTTCCATGGTCAAGTGCCAGAACTCAGTCTCCAACCTTTGGAGTTCAGCACGAGAGCAATACTTTTCTCTCATACGTTCCTTTAGCTCATCCCACGTCATGCCGTACGCAGCATCATCACCCAGAGTCTGGACTTGCAAATTCCACCATGTCAAAGCTTCATCAACAAACAACCCCGTAGCAAAAGTGACTTCCTGATCCGTGGTACACTTGCTCATACGGATAGTGGCATCAGTCTTCTCCGTCCAGCGTACAAATGCCACTGCACCTCCAGTGCCATCGTAGTTCAGTGGCTTGCAGTCGAGAAACTGCTTAAAGGTGCAGCCTTGAGCTATGTTTTCTCCGGACGTATCTCCCTGCCCATTACGTCTAGCATTGCTTGGTCTTCCACTTTGTTCGGTGCGGTTCGCCTCGTATTGAGCGATAGCTGCAGAGATCCTTTCTTCCAGTAGAGCGTTCAGTTCCTCAACGGTCCTTGGCAGAAGAGGAGGAGGGGGTTGATCAGAATCCTGATTGTTCACAGTTCTCCTAGGTGCCATGTTCTGTCAGAACACAACGCACAGGGTTTAGACATTTGTTTGATATCGTCTTACGAGATAGTAGTAGTATATATATACACAGACCTATACCACATAAGTGACATCAAACAATCTGCCCAACGTATAAATCAATTCATACAGCAATTAGCATGCATAAATAGATAAATACTGATGCGTCATAAGATATTCACCGAGTCTTTACACATATCAGGGCAACTTGTTACGTTATTGTTTGCGAAGTAAAAAAAATGCATAAGGGTTACATCTCCCCAAGGTACAAGTTTAATATATGTAAAGGACAAAATATCTTACTTCACATTGGCGGTTCTTGTCTTTATACCTTTAAATTATTACTCCAACAGAGTATTTAATAGGCTGGGGGAGGGGGTGAAGGTATTCACGTTTGACCTTTTCTTGCACTAAAGGAATCTATACGTGACAGGACTTGATGTGGTTTCTGTGCACTGAATTCCATAATTATGTATGCATCCATAATTATGTAAGTCCTTGCATAGTCCACACAGTTCGTTTCATCGTCGGATCACTTCCTTCAGATAGGCCACTGCTTTCAGGTAAAGTCACGAGTACCTGAGATATTCTATTTCTAGTATATGTATATATCAATTATTTCACATAGTTGCAAGTAATTTCTAGTCAAAGACAAGTGCTACTCCAGTGCACCCTAAGTCTCGTAGTGTCTTTTCTTGACTCTTTGAAAATAGTTTCAGGTAGTGGATGTCGCGGAAAGTTTTATGCAATGAAAACTTTTTGAAAAATTGTTTTCGTGAAAGGATCCTAGAGATTGTAGTCTAGACTCGAGAAGGAATCCTGGTTCACTACAACCTGGCTCTGATACCAATCTGTCACACCCCTTTCTAAGGCGGAAGCACGAGGTGTGATCATGAAAGGTTCTCATTGCATACGAATGGTAAACATACTACATGCTCGTAAAAATAACTTCAAATACCATTAACATTACGTAACTGAAAACATAGGTTAAGTTTGGAGTTTACAACACATCATAAAACGTTGTCTGAAAAGTTTACAACATTATTCATAGATAAACATAAACGACATCCCAGAGCAAGAGTAAGACCGCGCGCATATCCACTTTAGTTACCTGAAATACATGTGAGTTTTTAGAAAATCGTCAACATAATGTTGGTGTGAATTCATGCAGTTTTTGTATTGAACGTTTGTATACTCTGTATGAAAACATGGTATGTAATTTGTATAAATCAAGTATTTCTGTAAGTATCGAGATTGTTAATGGGTTGCAAGGCCATTAACATGTGACACGACATAGGAAGCATCCAAACCATAGGCATTTTTCTAGTTGTCGATTCATGATTGAGACACAAAAGCACTACTTGGTACTAGTTATCACCAAGAGTGTGGCGGCCCGAAAACCCATTAGATCTAACCTTTTGTTTTGCGGTCTTAGTATGTACACGATTAATGGTGCTTCTGGTACCCTATTCGTGACACGATTTCAAGTATCATTCCTTAGTTCTTGTATCCAGTATACCATAACACATGTATTTTCCCCAGGTTTAAAAAGTATGTAAAAGTTTAAAAGTGGGGACATGAACTCACAACTTTGCGTTTCTTGCGCCGTAAACTTCACCGGGTTTGCTTATATAGCGTCGTGACCTATACGTGTTTTATTAACGTTAGTCACTAGACTTGTATCGCACAAGTACAAGTAACCATCTTTTATGTATGTGTTCATTGTGTTAAAAATAATTTATATTTTTAACTATGTATCTTACTTATATCATTTTCTCAAGAATAAATATAAGTATCTTGTATGTTTCACCCGAATTATGTATTTTGTCAAAAACTTCATTTCATGTTCATAACTTGTCCAAGTTATATAATCTATCAAGTAATATATTTTCATAAATATATTCTCTTGTATTTGTCTATGCATGTTGTATGTGTATTTTTGCATTTTCACTCCTCAGGAGTATTTAGTGTATTTTCAAGTCTAATACACTATTTACACATAATACATACTACATACACTTAGCACAAAATTTGGTGATCAATAAATATATATATTTTTCTCAAAAATATACATACTTAATATCAATTCTTATTTTGAAGAAATCATCATTTCTTAACTTGAAGTTTACATAAAAATTAGGGAAACCTTGGTAAATATTTTTAGGTAAATATTTAGGGAATACGTTTCACCAAAACTTATATTTTTCTAAGTGTCAAAATTCTATAGAAATTTTGACATAGTTTCCCCTAAAAATGGAGGTTTCCCATGTTTTCAAAACATGTGTTTATTTTCTTTTAAAATCATCACAATAATCAACAGCTCATTCAACACTTACCGAGTGTCAAAATCAAGTAAATTACACTATATCATGAACTTGAAGTTTTTGTAAAAACTTGTAGTAACTTACCATGTTATTTAGTAGGTTTAGTTATCCTTAAAAACATATTTATTTGTTTCTAAATTACATTCTTGAAAGATTTAGTCATTTACAACTTGTAAGATGATTTTTCTAAAAATATTTCTTTTGTATTTTTCTTGTTACAAACATGTTTCTACTCTTGTTTAAACACTAAAAATATGATTGGTTTACTTAGAAACCATGACTTGTAAATCTTATAAATAAACTTGGTTTCTTGGGAAAATTATTTTTGTAATCATCTATTTACAAGATTTGTATCATCTTTACATATGAAAACCTCTTTCATCATTCAAGTTCATGAAGATATAAAGTATGATGATCTTGGTCTTTCACAAGATCACCACCTTAACTTACTAGATCATGGGTTTAATCACAATCTAGTAGGTTTCTTATGATGTCTAATATCACTAACACAAATCATGAATCACCAAGAAGCAAATTCAACATGTATTCTTATATTTTTAAGCTTTTGTTAATTAAGTATCATGATCATGTTCTTTAGTGTTCTTGTGATTAACAATATTTATCATCTTTTAATCATCAAAATATGAAGTAACAACAAGTGATAAGAAGCTTACAACTAGCACAAGGGCTAGGGAAGAACACAAGATGTTGAAGATGATAAATGGGTTGGTTAATAGCAAATGAAGAAGGTCCTTCAAGATCCACACTTCGTTAGACACCTTCTTGCACCTCTATATGAACTTGGAATGGATGGATAATGGATGAAAGTAATGGTGGTGCTTGGGTGGGTTTCGGCCGAGAATGAGAGGGAGGAGAGGAAGAAGTGAGTTGGTGTTGTGTGTAGAAGATAATGATCCATCAAGTTTATTAATAAACCAAGTTTAGCTATTATCCAAGGGGTTTTATGTCACTAATAGTACCAACATGATCTTCCACAATCTAAGCAAGATCAAATGTGATCTTTAGAAAGATTAAGGAGATCATAAGTGGGGCCACATGTGACCGTCCCAAAAGGGGGGGGGGGGTATCTAGTTGAGGTTAAATGGTAAATTAGTTAGTTAGTTGAAAACTAAGTGTATTAGTTTAGGTGTTATGCATAAGGTATGTTATATAGTGTGTTAAGGTGTTCAGGGATCACGACTAGTTCAAAAATAATAAAACAATGTTTCTAGCAATATTTTGGTGTTTCAGGTAATGTACGGTTGTTCGGTTAGATACCGGTTCGTTAAAGTGTAAAGTTATTCCGTTTAGTGTTCTTTAAGTACCCTTTTGTGACGCTTTTAATTCCCGACACTTAGGAAAGCATTCGGGGTCATTTAGTCATATTTTTACATGTCACTAACTCGTTACAATGCTGAATTTTGCTGAAATATATGAAATTAAGTATTTAAAGTGTGTTTCGGGTGCTTTTTAGTGCATATTCTAGCTTCCGGAGAGCCTATATGTTAACCCTTGTATCCATACTTGGGTTTTAATGTATTTTAGACGTTGGACCTACTCCTAGGCCCCAATTCTATTGCCTGATGCTTTCTGCAGAATTGTTGACATAATGTGTCTTACTAGTGAGTTTACTAGTATTTCTGACGCAACGCTATCATTAATGCATAAAGCAATATTTGTAGTATAAAACGTGCATGAATTCACTTGTATAGTATGTAATCAGACAATGTTGACATTTAAGCACATAATTGCTGTTATTAAGTATTAATTAAATTGTACGGAAATTACCGGTTTTGTGCCAGTTGTCACATGAATGGTCCATTCTTTGTACATATATTTTTCTCCCTTGTATTTCTTGTAAGCCATGATGTTTTCAAGATAGTCTTTTCTCAAGGATTCATCTGCTCTTTCTGAAAGTTGCTGACATACATTCTTTGCAAACTGCTCCAAAGATCTGACTTATGTGAGCATGAATTGATAATACCTTTGAATTTCTTTGTCAGACTTTCCTTGTGAGTTTCTTTTAGAGATATCCTCTGCTTGTTGAGCCTTAACTTTCAAGTATTCTTTAATGTTGTTAGGCCTGGGATATCCTTCAACAGATGGTAAACTCCTTTTAGCAGGGTCATCCTCAAAGTAGAAGGATTTGATCTCTTCTCTAACTGCTATAAGCTCTAGAGGATATTGGACACTTGCAGGAGTAATGGCAGTGATTGGTTTTTGAACTTGAGCTGAAGAGAGGGGAACAGGGTTTGGTATAGTGACAAGTGGAAGAGATTGTGAAGATGTTGGTGGTGATGGAGAATCATCATCTTTCAAAATGACCATTCTCCTTTTTAGTTTAGGAGAGACTGATGATGTTTTGGTTGGTTCAGTGGTGGTGATTTGAGTGGTGGTTGTTGTAGTGGTAGTGATTGAAGTGGAAGTTGGCTGACCAACAGTTGTTGAAACAACTGGTATTTCAACCACTGTTGTCATTACAACTGATGATGTGTCATCAGTTGTCTTCTGCTTTTTGGCAGGAGGTGATGGTGGTTTTGTAGTTGTTTGTGGTGGTGATGGTATTTTTGGTGGTAGTGGTAAGGCAGTGCTTGTGGTGTGTGTTGAAGTGGTGGTAGTTG
Organism: Helianthus tuberosus; assembly: GCA_030545235.1. Lineage (NCBI taxonomy): Eukaryota > Viridiplantae > Streptophyta > Magnoliopsida > Asterales > Asteraceae > Helianthus > Helianthus tuberosus. Next base: position 2,339,865 of record JARYGA010059793.1, read on the forward strand.
ATTGGCTAGCAATTGTTGAAACCACTGGAGTATCAACAGCTGTTGATACAACATGAGTTTTAACAACTGCTGGTTTAGGAGATTGATGTTTGGAGCTTTTGGTAGGTTTGGAAATTTGCTTTGTGGGTCTGAATGGTGTGTGTTTGGGTTGCCTCACTTTTCTAGTGGGCTGCTTTCTTTTTGGCTCAGGATTTTCATCATCCTTAAGCTCAGAAATACCCTGCTCATTCTGTTCCATATAAGCTCTTTTCTCCTATTCCCACCTGGCTTTATCCTTAGCTTCCTTATCCCTTTTTACACTTGCTTTTGCTTCAGCAAGTGCATTTGTGGTTACATCAATCTTTTTGCTACCATCTGGCAAGGGAATGTCTGCAAGCATGCTTGATTTATCTGGTTCAATGTAGAGGCCATCTTCATACCCTTTCTTCTTGAACTGCTTCAATTTCTCCCCCTTTTTGGCATTATCTGTTGGAGGGTTATCCACAAAGATAACAGTGGGAGGTGCAGTGCCAGTGGTTTGCAACATATGGGCCTTGATAGCCTTGATATCAGCCTGAGTATCTTTAAACCTTGACTCCATGAGATTTCTGATCTTTTGAACTTGAACTTCATGTTGCTGATCAGCTAATTCTCTTTGATGCTAGAGCAGTGGTTGAAACAAATTCCAAAGCTCATGTGCAGCAGGTGCAGGTGCTTGAGTTGGAGAAGCAGTGGTTGGTACCTTTTGAATTTCAACAACTGTTGCAGCATATCTTTAATTTCTGCATCAAATGTATCAAGTTTATCAATTCTACCCATCAATTCTCGGTACATTAAACCATCACCCAACTTAATGGGATCATTTGATTTCCCACTAGCAGTGGTTGTAACAGTGGTTGACTCAGGAAATGTATCCCAAAAGTCATCCACTGATGCCCCTTTGTCTTGGTACTGGGGACCTCTTCCTTCAAAATGAGAAACACTTTTTAGTGAACCAATAAATACTGGATACACAAGAGTTCCCAGAGAAGAAATTGCCTTCAAGGAAGTCTTATTAATGAAAGCACTGTCCAAGTGCAAACCAGTGGGTTCAGCACTTGTAGTGGCTGCTTCACTTGAACTACCACCAAGAGTTACTTGTAACTCAAGGGGTTTAACCTCCTCAGGTGTTGTTGGTGGGTTAGCAATGATTGAAACATCAGACCCAGTCACTTGTTGAGGTATAGTCTCATTATCAGGTGAGTGAGAAGGACTGGTTTGTGCCTGGTTCAAATCAAGAGCATCCAACAAGAGTTTTGTTTGTGGGGGAATTGTGGCTGTGAGTATGGGTGTAGAAAGCGAATTTGTCCCGGGCAGTGTGTTGTGGATGATGGAAGCAATTGATTCTAGAGCATCATATTGTGGAGTCCCTATGTGTACAACCTGTTCTTTTTTAGAAGAAGCAGGAGGAGTTTGAGGCATGGGTTGAGATCTTTCTACCATCTGCAGTGAGGAAGTAGCAGCAATGGTTTCTAGTGACTTTGGTGTTGTCACTGGCAGTTGCTCTGGGATCTCATCTTCCAGAGTTGCCTTTGTTTTTGGTTAGGGGGGCTTTTGTGTTTTCTTTTTTCTTGGCTTTTTGGTAAGTTTAGGTGTGGGTTTCACAGCAGTGGTTTTGCTGCTGTGATCACCTAGAGCAGTGGGCTCAGCAGCAGGTGCCTGAGGAGCAGTGATAGCTGCTAAATTCTGCTCAGGAGCCTCTGCTTTTGTTTTGGAAGGTTTTGCTAATCTTGTAAAAGTTTCAGCAGTTAACCTGTTTATTTGAAAAGAGTCACCTTGAGTGATCACATGAGTATCATCTTTTCCAAATTTCTTTTGAAAATAATAGCTCAAAAACCTTGGAAATAATAAAAATGATTTTAAAGTGACATTTTTGACCAAGTCATCAAAGATCTCCTGGGAGTAGTTAAAATTTTCATTTTGCAATATAGCATATCCCAGGTATTGGATCTTTAATGGTATCTCATTAAAAGCAGTTGTTTTATTTGAAACACAACTTAAGAGGGTATGTAATAAAAATCTTGTTGCAGGAGGAAAGTTACCTTATTGTAAGGTATCCTTTCTCATTTCTTCAGCATACCCCCTCTCAAGAAAATCAGTTTGATACTCGTTTTTGGGAAAAGAAGTTTTACCTTGCTGATCATCGAGTTCAAATACTTCTGAAATGGATTGTGGTGTGATGTTGACCTTTTTACCCATTAATGAGGAATTGATGGCTGTGATCGTCTCACCTTGGGTTTCAAGTGTGGCATTTTTCCAAAATTCTCTCTGGGTTTTTAGGTAAATTGGAGCATCAGCAGTCAACAAAGTTTTATACTTTGAAGACGACATGGTGTCAATGATGGAATTGTAGGTTTCAGTGTGAGTGGGTTTTGTGAGTAGACCTAAATAATTGTGAGGAGATTTGTATGGAATTTCGATGGGTGTGTGTCACACCCCGATATTTCCACATATTACTGGTGGGCCCGGTGGGGGAGTATCGTGACGTGGTTGATATCATCATTGTCAATACACACAATAATATAGCACAGCGGAAGGCTGGGTAAATAAACTATTACAAACCATACTGTCTGAGTGTTCGAGTGTATGAATATACAGACTGGAATGTAATAAGATCCACAGGCGGATCATAAATGTACAAAGAAACAAAAACACAGACTTCAGGTATCTATGGATTTGCAAGATCCTCTTATGACACCTAATAGCTCCAGCCTATTACGAGAGGTACCTGTCAATCAGTCTTTAAGAAAATACGTCAGTTTACACTGGTAAATACAATTAACTGACTCTTTTGAAAACATTTATGAAAATTAAGTGCACATGGCACAAATCATGTATAACCCCCAATGTTGTATACAGATTTACATGTTTGTCATATAATTGGGGCCGGTTGGAAGCCGGTCTTGATTAACCGACTCACCACTTATAGAACCCACAAAGGAGTTATCCCCAACATGTGGGTTTATATTTATTATTTAGCATTTGCATCTGTCAGGTGTATGCTTACACCCCGTGCATAGGTCGTGGCCATTTTCAAATGAAATGAGCCGAGGATATCCAGGGCACGGTCGAATTAACCCCCAATGTTTATGTTATCAAACAAGACAGATTAAAACGGGTTATGCAAATTTATTAATCACAATCCGATTAAATGATTTCATACCCGACCAAGCGGTATTATTATACCGTATCCCAAGCCCGTATAAGGGAAAATAAGTTAAAGGTATTTACCTGATGCTAGCAGTATAATCCTAAATCTTTTTTATGGCACCTTCTACTGGAAGCTATTTAATCTGTATAGAAGGTTTATTAACCTATTAGGATGCTAACGGGCCTTTAATTAAGTCAAGAACTTAGACCGGTTAGCTAGAAGGAAAACTTACGGTTCTAAATGCTAGATTAAGCGGAGACCGGAATAGAATGTGGTTTAGACCCGACAAGCTTGGATACTTGTATAATATGGGTAAACTAAACACATTCTGGAAATTGAGGATTTATTGATAAGGTTAAGCCCGTTTCGACTATTTTATGTGAACTAGTCACATAAGCCGATCCGAACGCGTAAATGCGTAACGGGTAACCAAATGAATCATATATAGGTCTTAATCGTTATTATGCTCAAATTATGTTAATACATCAGTAAGATGTTAACATATATGCCCAAAAAGTAATTTAAACCAAATTAAGTCCCATAAGGGCATTTTGGTAATTTTAATGCTCATAAAAGAGTTTAAATATTAAACTGAGTTTCAGGTCTGATATGATCAGTAATAATATGTATTTTTATAAGTTATATCAGTAAAGTATTGCATATATGTGAAATTTATCTTATACAACCAAATTATGCACCGTAGGGGCATTTTGGTAATTTCACATAAGCTTTAAAGGTCAAAATAGACTTCTGAGTTTAAAAACTTTGGCTTACTGTTTAATTATATAAATTAACTTAAAACATCAGTAGGTAATAAGTTTTATATGCCAAAAATAGTTTTAACTCATACTATGTGCTAAAAACGTTGAAAAGTCGATTTTAAGGGATATTCGGGTTAAAATAGGAAATCTGAGTTTTTGATCAGTTTATAAAGTTCAAAGTATTTTATTTACCATATAAAATCAGTAGCAAAAAGTTTGACATCAAAATGTTATGTAAAACTCATTTTATGCATGAAAAGGGTAAAACCGGCAATTACCGAAATCAAGCTATAATCCTATGTTATGCTCAGCCTAAAAATAAATAAAAATCTTTAAAAATCCCAAAATATTATTTTACATCAGTAGGTAAAAAGTTTGGTACCAAAAATTGGGTTTAGATAGGCTTTATGCTAATTTCGCCATTTAATTAATAAAAAACTTTCTAATTACGCTATTGAGCATAACTCCTAATCTAGACCTCAAACTGATGTCAAATTTTTGGGACAAGTCTAAATATTAGTAGCAAAGGTGTTTGTCCATTCACATTGCTAAAAATCTCAGTTGTGTGTCAAAAGGGCGTTTATGGCATTTTAAGCATATTAACGATCATGTGCATATAATTCAAACCACTAGGCACCATGCAATATAACTCCAGAGGGTTATACTACTAAGTAATGTGGTCCTAATAGAAACTTAAAACATGGAAGAATTAAGCTTAAACGGGTCAGAACTGAAAGTCAAAGCAAAAGTCAAGCTTTTGTGACTTTCGGTTATAAACTGACCTTAGACTATTAATTGTCGGGTTAGTACTGATAAAACATGTTCTAATATTAATTACCAAGTTATTAGAATGTTTAAATATAATTTAGAACTTCTGTTTTATTAATTTAAATCATTTTCAAACATTCTGTCCAGTTTGACTTTTTGTCAAACTACATTGACCCGACAATTAACTAGTCAAACGAGATAATTAGGAGGTGCCCTTTTAAGGGTTAATCACCTACCTTAATATGGTTCTATAACCACTTTCGTTTTGATCAGTGCTTAGACCATATGTGATTAAACTGAAAGTCAAACCTAATTTACAACAAGTTTGACTTTTAGGTAATTAAGCTAATAAAAACGACTAAGCAAGTAATTAGAAGCTTACTAATGGTCCTAGCTGTCTTTTCTACACTTGGTAATCTTCTCCTACTGATGCAAGCTCCAGAAGCAAGTGTTTGAGAGTTGTTTGCAAGAAGTGAGTTCATGAACTCAAGAACTAAGGCCATTATATAATACTTTGCAAGATCATAGATCACTCACATCTGTTATGGGACATCCTAGGATCACCCCAGGTGTCCTAGTTGATGAAATAAACCGACATATAGCCCATAGAGTCGATAATATTGAGGTTGAGGCGGTGTAACAGCTTAAACCCGCACCTGGCAGCTCTTTTCTGAGCTGGGGACTTTTACGCGGCCCGCGTAAGAGTCCTTTAGGACTTACGCGGCCCGCCTGGAACCGGGAAACAGGCTGAACAAGTTTCTGATTTGGCAGCTTTAGTCCCTGATCGTTTAAAACCCATTTTAACTTCATTTTTGGCAATAAAGGCCCTTGTAGTCAGTTTGTTGAAGCTCAAGGATGTATAAACTAACTTCGTTAGGCTCGGGTTCGTTAAATATCACTATGAATGCAAGTTTCATCAAGTTGACACTTATAGCCCAAGGTCTTGAAAACATGCTTAACGATCTCGAAACCACGTGAAATTTTTATCACTTATTCTTGAGAGTATATTTGAATATTTCAAAGCCTCGGTTTCGTTAAAAGGTCACTCAGAAGTCAGAATTTACATGTTGACACGTTTAACCCTTGTAGTTTTATAATCTTCCGATTATTTTCACAAACGGCTTCTTATATCCAATTGATCACTCGTGTAAGGATATATTCTTCACGTATGGTCATTCAGAGGCATAAGTTTGGCATGTTGACACTTTTTGTCCTTCTGTATACATAGTTTCACTGTTTGTCAACTTTAGTCCTTCAAACTCAATCTTCCACATATTTAGAGTTTAGGACACGTGTCTATACAAAATTGGACACGTTTTTACGTGGTGTTACAGTGTGGTAGCCATTTGAGTGGCCTTTTTGGATGATTTTTCAGTGGGTTTCTTTGATTTTGTCATTTTGAAGAAGAAGAACGATGAATGATTTGAGAGAGAAAAGATGGAAACTGCTTTGAGAAAGGAATTTTAGAATTCAATTTGATAGTGTAAAACCCTGTTTGGGGGTTTTGATCAGGGTTTTATAAGGTAAAAAGTGAATGCTGACATGGCAGCGGTTACAAAAGATATGACCGCTATGTACTGTCCACATGCCAACCCCTGATGAATTGAAGGACAAGTGTTTTATGAAAACCACTGATGGAACAAAATCAATGGTTGCAACGGTAATAATGAAAACAGTGGGTGATTTTTACTATCTGTGGATAAAAACACTGATTTTGAACAACAGTGCTTATCAAGGAAATGAGAGAACAGGGGTTGACTTTCAGCAGTGGACATATTTTTAAGCAGAATAGATGTTTAAACAAAACAGTGGTTATGGCAGACTTTTAAGGATTTAATGAAAAATTCATTTTTAACTATTTTTAAGGATGAATTTTTTATTTTCTGAAAACATTGTAATGCTTTTATTCATAGAAAAACAGGATTTTGCCTGTTATTCCATGTTCAGCATGCCAATCCTAGAGATCAAGCTTTCAAAGGTGGATGTGTCTAATGCTTTTGTTAGCACATCTGCCAGATGATATTTAGTTGGAACATGGTGTAAAGAAATCAAACCTTTTTCATAGCAATCCCTCATAAAGTGATGTCTGATATCAATGTGCTTGGTGGTTGAATGGGAAACTGGATTTTTGATGATATTTTCTGCTGCCTGACTGTCCAAGATGAGAGGTGTCTTTAGGGCAGTGATACCAAAATCCAGCAACTGATTTTGAAGCCAAAGCAGTTGGGCTGTACAGCTTGCAACAGCTATATACTCTGCCTCAGCAGTGGATGTGGAAACAACTGCTTGCTTTTTGCTTTGCCAAGACACTAAGCAACTGCCTAGGAATTGGCACCCTCCTGAAGTGGACTTCCTTGTCTTGTCACATCCAGCAAAGTCACTATCTAAGAAACCTAAAAGCATGATATTTCCATCAGCTGGATACCAGATACCAAGTGTGGGAGCACCTTTTAGGTATCTGAATATCCTTTTTACAGCAATAAGGTTTGACTTTCTAGGGGCTGATTGGGATCTTGCAAAAACACATGTTGCAAACATGATATCTGGCCTAGATGCAGTTAGGTACAATAAAGACCCAATCATGCTTCTATATAGAGTTTGATCAACCAAATCATCCTTTTCTTCAGACATGACTATTTTATTTGTTGCAATGGGTGTACTGCATGGCTTACAATCATCCATCTCAAATTTCTTTAAAAGTTCTTTGGCATATTTGCCTTGATGGATAAATGTGCCATTTTACAGTTGCCTTACTTGGAGACCAAGAAAGCACTGGAGTTCACCCATTGCACTCATTTCAAACTCAGGTGTCATGAGTTGCCTAAACTCTTCACACGTTTTATTGCATGTGCTTCCAAAAATGATGTCATCCACATAAATTTGGACAATCATCAAGTCTTTCCCTTTCCATTTCAAAAACAATGTTTTATCAATTTTACCTCTTGTGAAACCAATGGAAAGTAGAAAAGTGGAAAGAGTTTCATACCAGGCCCTTGGTGCTTGTTTCAGGCCATACAAAGCTTTATTTAGCTTGTAGACATGATTTGGATTAAATGGATCCGCAAAGCCTGGAGGTTGACAAACATAAACCTCTTCTTGAATCTTACCATAGAGGAATGCACATTTGATATCCATTTAATACACCTTGATGTTGTGGTTGACAGCAAAGGCCAGGAATAGTCTGATAGCTTCCAATCTTGCTACAGGGGTAAATGTTTCATCATAGTCAATGCCCTCTTCCTGTCTGAACCCTTGAACCACAAGCCTGGCTTTATTCTTGACAACAATACCCCTTTCACCAGTTTTATTTTTGAAGACCCATTTTGTGCCAATAGGACTCACACCCTCTGGCAATGATACAAGCTCCCAAACTTGTTGTCTTCTAAACTGTTGGAGCTCCTCTTGCATGGCTTCTACCCAGCTGTTGTCTTTTAGTGCCTCTTGGTACTTGACTGGCTGATGGAGAGATAGGAAACCAGCAAAAAGACAAATGTTTTGGGATTGACTTCTTGTGAGCACCCCTTCATTGATGTTGCCAATGATTTGGTCAGGTGGATGAGATTTCAAGAAGATAAGATCTCCTTGGTATGGAACAATGGCATTAAGTGGGGAACGCTGCAGATGTGAATCATCTGAGCTAACCACTGCTGTGACCTTGATGATCCAGCAGTGGCTTCAAAAGGTGGTGGAATAGGATGTAATGGTGTGGACACATGCTGACTTTGATCCACTGTTTGAGGACTTTTATCAACAGTGTTTGATGATGTGGAAGCAGGGGTTGATGGGCTACTTTGGTCAACAACTGTTGAGGTAGCAGTGGTTGAACTTTGACAGTTGTTTTGAACATCTGTTGCTCTACCATTTGATGCAGACTTTTGTTGTGGAATGATGATTTCATATCCATAGTCTGATGATGTATTTTATGATGGACCTGCACTTTTAGTCTTGACAACAGTATTTTCAAAAGTAAATTTATCAAGATCAAACAATTCTGCAGGGTTTGCTGGGATTTTCATTGATGAAAGTTCATTGAACTTTACATTCAAAGTCTCTTCCACTGTCTTAGTCCTTGTGTTAAACACGTTGTAGGCCTTAGCAGTGGTTGAGTATCCCAGATGATAACCACAATCAATTTTGGCTGCAAACTTTGAGATAGAATCTTTTAAGTTTAAAATGAAGCATGGGCAGCCAAAAACTTTGAAATATGAAATCAATGGCTTTATTTTATACAGCAGTTCATAGGCAGTCTTTTGATGCCTGGGGTTGATTAAAACTCTGTTTTGGACATAGCAAGCAGTGTTTACTGCCTCTACCTAAAAAGTTAATGGCAAACCTGAATCAGCAAACATGGTTCTGGCAGCCTCAATCAAGGTCCTATTCTTTCTTTCAACAACCCCATTTTGTTCTGGTGTTCTTGGAATGCTGTACTACCTCACACTTCCTTTTGACACACAGAAATCATCTAACTCCTTGTTTCTGAACTCTGTGCCATTATCACTCCTGAATATTTTTACTGGCAAGTCAAACTGCTTTTCAACCTATTTCACAAAGTCTTGCAGAATGCCTGCAGTCTCATCTTTTGAATGTAAAAAGTAAGTCCATGTAAACCTAGAAAAGTCATCAACAATAACCAAGCAATATCTCTTTTTCTTAAGACTCGTGATTTTAACTGGGCCAAACAAATCCATATGAAGCATTTGCAAATATTTGGTTGTTTTGGACTCTTCAATTGATTTGTATGAGCTTTTATGTTGTTTTCCTTTTAGGCAGGAAACACAATGCTCAGGACAGGTGAACAGTTTTTGAGGTAAACCTCTTACTAACCCCTGTTTTGAAATAGCATTGATTGTCTTGAGATTTGTGTGCCCCAATCTCATGTGCCATAATTCTGTCTCTTTGTTTGAGGCAGCTGAGAACAGACAGGCATCAGTCCTGGGGCTCTCTTTTGACATATCCACCACATAAACATTGCCACTTCTTTGAGCAACAAGTTGGGTTTTTTCATTTTTTTATTATTGCTTCAATCTTTTCAACCATTTCTGGTCCAACAATCCTACAACAATCCTTTGTGAAGAATGAGCCATAGCCCTTATCACTCATTTGAGAGACACTCAGGAGGTTGAATTTTAGATTGTCTATTAGATTGACATTTTCAAATTTTACATTACCAGACTATACTGTACCAGACCCCAGAACTTTCCCTTTACTATTATTACCAAAGGATATATCACCCCCTCCATAGATTTTGAAATCTTTGAGTAAGGCTTTACATCCTGTCATGTGCCTGGAGCCTCCACTATCTACATACCAAAGGCTATCTAAGCATGTAGAAGCTCCCTGCACATGAAGTGAAAGGATTAGTTCATTAGGGTCTCCAAAGCCAATAAGGCTTTGGATGGGGTCTCAACAGTGTCTGGGATGAGTTCAGGTGGATGGACAGTGGTTAGCTCAGGGGTTTGAACATTTTTGGGAATGTTTTTCTCTAACCACTATTGGGGGTCTTGACCAATCACATGCTGATAACCAAAAGGATACCTGTTCACTCTTGGTTTAGAAGGCTTTTTGTAAACCTCATAAACATGTGGGATCCTTTGGTATGGTGGTTGCCCCTTACCTCTTCTGTATTGATTGGCAGAGGGTGCATCAGTCACCTGAACATCTCTTTTGACAGATGTTTGGTTCAGCTGTTTTGTGACAGTTGTTTGAACTGGCACAAACAGTGGTTGATTCTTGGTGAATTTGACAGATGATGATGATGAACTCAAGGATTTTTTTGCAGTGTACTCATTCTTTTTTACATCAAAGTTTTTAAGATACGCACATTCTTGAGTTTTGTGGTTTGTTTTACCACAAATGGTGCAGCTCTCAGCAGGAACAATGACACTTGTTTTGTTGATATCATATGCTTTTAGATGAAAACAGTCTTTTGTTAGATGATTCTTCTTTTCACAGAAATCACAAAATAGGTTTTTAACCTTTTCTCGTCTTTTCTTCTTCTCAGACTCATTAGCAACAGAGTTTTGAACCACTGTTGGGATGTCTTTGAGAGGAATGACCTTTGCTTTAGGAGCTTTTACACCATCAGTGGTTGTGAAGTCCATTGGTTTAAAATTCTCAAGAATGTCACACTCATCAGACCATGTGGGTTTAAATTGGTATTTCTCAATTTCCTCAAAGGTTGAGGACCCCACAGATCTTTCCAGAGTGATCTTGTTACCAAGTTTGTCAGTTATTTTAACTTCTTGGCCATTCTTGTTGGTTGGTGTTATTTCAACTGAACCAGCTTGTTTAGCAGCAGTGTTTTCAATTTCATCATATTTTCTAAACCCTATGCCAAATTTTACATTGCTTTCAAGTTGTTTTTCTAACATGACCTCATAACCTTTGCAAGATTCCACCCATCTTTCACAAGTGATTTGGGTGGATTCCAACTCCTTTTTGCAAACTTGATATTTTTCTACCATAGTTTGGAGTTGGTTCTTGGTTATGCTTTGCTCTTCTTTGAGACTGCAGATTTCTTTGTCCTTTTCAGCCAATTTGTTTTTAAGTTCTTTTAAAGACTTTTCGCATTTGACTTCGTCATTCAACACTCTATCCCTAAGGTTTTCATTCACCTCTTTAATGTTAGCAAATGCTATGATGCATTTGTCTGAACATAGATTTTCAAGAACCAGAGATGATACCTTAGCAGCAGCCATCATGGCACAATCACATTGATGATCATTTTCTTCATCAGCTCTCTCTTCTTTCTCACCTTCTTTCTTCTCTTCCTTTTCTTCTTCTTTGGACCAGGGGTCAAACAGTGGTTCAATCAGGGTTTCTGAATTTTCTCCCAGCAATAGTTCACCAGCAACAGCAGTAACCACTGCTTCAGCAACTTCATCCACTGTTTCAGCACTTGTTTGCCCTTTTTCAGCATCCAGCTCTTCTGGTGTTGACTCTAATGCCATAAGACAAAATTCATCATTAGAAGCATCATTAGTAGCATAGATTGCAAAATTTTCATCACCTAGCTCATCAGGTAAACTGCTCCAGTCAACAAAGCCTTGGGTGAAAAAGCTTTACGGATCTGGTTGAACCACTGCTGGTGGTGCAGCTTGTTGTGGTACAGCTGGTTGCACTTGAACCTGAGGTACAGGAGCCTGGACATACTGAATTTGAGGGACAGTGGTTTGAACATAATGCACAGGAACAGGGTTTGCATAATGAGCAGTGTTTACATGGGCAGCAGGGGTATAATGGGAATACTGCACAGTGCTTTGGTTTTGTGGTCTAGGATTTGAGCTAAGATGAGTAACAATTGGACAAGAGGTTTGACTCCTATTGGCACAAAATGGGTCTTTAAAAATAAAACTGATGAAATTTGACTGTCCGAGCTCTGATACCAATTGTTAGGATCTGAGTTTGGATTGATTGTGTTTTATGTTTGATTTAAGATGAAAGATGAACAAGTAAATGCAGCGGAATTAAGATGGAAATAAACTTTGCACACAATCAAACAGGAGAATTGCTTTTCACACACATTTTCACATAGAACCGAATGATTGAATTTATTTCAACTACGATTACAATGCATGCATGTTAACAAACTCCCCCTCAGCCTGAGCTCATAGTGTTTGACAAAAGTCGCAGCGGAAATTCGTGCCATAATTTTTCTTTCCTTATAATACCTTGAATTACTTTACAATTTCATTTTAACATAACTCTTTCATATAAATTCATCAATCGACTCATTTACTAAGTGAAAACATAGCTCATGTTTACTATATTACATATATCGACACTCCCGTACAATCTATCTCGTGACTCAGTCCCCGATCTCTATTACATTAGCACACACTATAAACATAAACAAGATTCACCCTCGTTGACTTTTCACTCCGTTATCTCTTTACATTCCAGCTTTCCATCTAATCATACAACCCGTGGTGAGACTTCTTTACTGTTCCAGCGTTACCCTTCATCCACAAGGCACGCTATTATTATCGTCAATACTCAATTGCGTTGAATACATGCATAAATACTTTCATACATACCTATACATATTCATACGTTCACACATAACTACTTACATACATACGTACATGCCACATATACACACATCTACATCATTACATAGGTGTCTACATACACACATACCTACATCATTACATACATTCATAACATTATACATAAATACATACATACATCCCTACTTGTAACATACCTAACTCATACATGCCTACCCACATACATACCTTCATATATCCGCGTATACTTGCCTACATACATATAAACATGCATACGTACCTTCACACATACCTACGTTTACTAAATCATAACTTAAGTTGGTCATACTTAGCTTACGAGTGATTAAAACGAATTTAAACAGGTTCGCGGGACAAAACAAGTCGAATAAACAACTTTTGCCAGCCCAACATACCGTCGCATCGCGCGACAGCTTTATGCCCATGCCATCGCGTGGCGCGACCCCCTTAAATCGACAGAATGTTCATTTTGTTTGAGCTGCAGATTTTCAGCTCTGTTTACTAACTTATTATGCACTAAAACGTGCATAACTTTCATTTTACAATTCCGTTTTTCACGATTCTTTTTCCTACGTAATCATAATTTAATTCTCCATCACATGGAGTTAAAATCCAATATTCGGTCTACCAAACTTTAAGACTTTTTAAGCCTTCGGCTTATTACCTTTTTGCCAAATTTTGACCCGTTCATGCATTTATCAACATAACTTGTTTGTTTGACCTTAACTTCATATGAACTTAATAATTTCAATGACGGCTTTCATAAAAGATTAAATTCTCGGATGTCTTGCATCCTCTAAACCCATTTTTGCTCAAAAGCTTGTTTTGACCCGTTATGGGTATTTGCACATTAAATGGTCTAGTATCACATTTCTTTCAATTCCTCTAACAAGAATCTATCATACATATCAAAATACATCAATATTAAGCAAGAATTGGACATGGGTGATCATTCAAGTCGTCATCATCACCATAACCAACGGGTTTCACCTATAAACATCAAATTAACCCAAACCATGCATAATCCATGTTTCAAATGATGATTCTAACACATACTCAAACTCAATTTCATACAAATTCGCGATTCACAACATAACTCATCAATCTAACTTTTAAGACATACCTTGCGATCCCCTTGTGAAGGTGATCATTAATCCATGCTCGGTTATGAATTTAAGCTTCATTTAACCTTTCAATTTGATGATTTCTTGATTAGGGTTCTTGAGCTCTCATGGAGCTCATGGCTCCTTCCAGAACACACGTACGTGTGTGTGTGTGTTTATGTGTGTATTTCATAAATAAATTCAACTTTCATTTTACCCCACTTTAGCCCCTCAAGTTTGGCACTAAATTATACTTGGCACAACTTTCATCCTTTAGTTGTTTCTACTATATTCTTAACTAGGTTAAGTAGCCTAGTTATTTATTTCTTAATGTACCATATCAGAACATTTGCAGAATATAAACATTCAGGTTTTGGGGTGTTACAGAAAGACAACAGGAAAATCACGAACCACAGGAACCTTATCCATTGCCTTCTTTTCCTTTTCCTCCGCTACTACGATGTATGCCAAGAAAGCTTTGTATTCCTTTTGGAGATACATGCTCGCTTGTATGCATGACATGAGCTTAAGATCCTTCGATGAGACTTCGCCATAGACACAAAGTTGATCACCATTCACGAGAAAGAAACGAATCATCTTATCAAAACAAACGACGTCAGCATGATTCTCGCGAAGAAAATCCATGCCTACTATGATATCAAAACTACCAAGCTGCATCGGAATAAGATCGATCAGAAAGACGTGATTGTTGAGTTCAAGCGTTCAATCACGTAGAACGGAACTAACACTGACGGTTCTTCCAGTGACAACTTCTACGTCGAACATCGAATGAAGATTAGCGCGTTTATGTTTTAGGAGCTTTTCGAATTCTAACGATAAAAAACAGTTATCGGCTCCAGTATGAAATAAACACGAAGCATATATACCATTGACAAGAAACATACCATTAACCACATTTTTGTCAGCTTGGGCCTGGCAGACATTGATGTAGAATGTTCGTCCACGGGCTGCTGGCCGTTGTTGCTGCTGCTGCTGAGGCTGCTGTTGTTGATGTTGTTGCTGCGCTGGTTGCTGATGTGGCTCTTGCTTCACCACTCGGTTCGGGAAGACATTTGCAAAGTGGTTAGGATCACCATACGTGAAGCAGGCTCTTGCGTGAGCGGCGGGGGCATGAGCTGCTTCTTGTCCCTGAGGAGCAGGAAGAGGAGCTGGCAGTGCAGGAGCTGGAACTTGAGCTTGAGCTTGATGGGGACCAGTACGGCAGTTCGCAGTAAAGTGGCCGTAAAGGTTGCAGTGAACACAAAATTGACACGCAATCCCAACAGGATGATGGTAAGTACAAGTAGGGCATAGCGGGCGCGGACCAGTGTATGCACATTTTGCAGGAGGTGCATCGGTCACTGGTGCAGCTACTTGGCGGTTCTGGTTCTGGGGTTGGGCAGGAACAGTATTGAGAGGTGCGACGGTGACAGCACAGTTCTTGTTGTTGTTGTTCTTGCGCTTGCGGCGTAAAGACTTGGAAGCTTGAGGTGCGGCGGGTTCAGATGCGGTGGTAGCGGTGACTTGATGGAGACTTTTGGTGGTATTCTTGAAGTAACCAGCCCTAACTCGCTTGTCATTGATTTCTGCAGCGAGTAGATAAGTCTCTTCGACATAGTTTCTCTAGGACAATAACATTGCTCCGACAACTCATAAATTTATTAAGTTCATTTCTAGACTCCCCTAGCTTGATTCCACAAAGTTCAGCAAAGCACAACATCCTAAACCCCTGTCACATACGTTAAAATAGGTCAATACACATAATGTAAAGGTGAGAATACAAGTTTAATACCATAGATAGTAGCGAAAGTGATTTACGCATAACCAGCATCTAACACATAGAAATGTGAAGCATGTAAGCTATCGACAATGAAATATGCACAGACATGACTGCGAGTTGTAGAATGCGCAACACATATCACCACTGTGACATGTGAAGAAATACCCTTAATGTCACACCCCAACCGATGGCGGAATCATCGGGGCGTGGCACTGAGCGAAACAGATTGTCCAGAAGTTTCCATAACAACTATCATTACCATTTAATTAAAGCATTACGTCCCATACCGTAACATAAATAGTCAAACAAGTTATTACAGACAACATCAAAACAAATACTCCGTTCCGACAACTCAGATTTAAATAAGTAGCAATTGTTTATCTGCTTCTAGAGACCCCTAATAAGTTATCTACAGACAACTATTTGTTGGGCTCTAAAGCTTTATTCTAGCTTCCATTCCCTACCACATATGCGTCCTAAACACCTGTCACATACGTTAAAATAAAGTCAATACATAAAATGTAAAGGTGAGCATACAAGTTTGATAATAGCATATAGAGTTCGAATTCGTTTACGCATAACCAGCACGTACACATAGTGAAATGAAGCACGTTAGTTATCGACATAGATCCATCGATACCAATGACTGCGGGTTGACTGCCCGAGGCAGTTCGCAATACATGATTACCACCGTAATCCATGCAAGTAAAAGATCCTTAACAACCCCCGTGTGAACGGGTGCTGAGTCCAAACTATAGTACTATCGTTGCTAAGGCAGGTAGACAGCATTCCATTTGTAAACATAACAAACAAGCATTCATAAGCCACGTATAACATGCATTAATGGTTTAGCGTTAAAATAGCTTGAGTAGTGTGATTGTTGTAGTTTGAATAGTTGTAACGTATGTAACACCCAAAAGTGCTAAAAGCAAAAAGGGTTCGAGTATACTCACTGCGATTCTGGATTGAAGGGAGCGCTTTACAGCGAGTACGGTTAGCCTGAATAGATTTGATAACGTAACGATAAGTGGCGCGTAAAACAGTACAAGGTGAGCGTGGTTAGGATGGCTGATCGTGCGGATCAGCTATCCGTGAGAGGGAGTTATCCGTGCGCATGACCTATCCGTGCGGATGGTGATGCGTGCGGATGGTGATCCATCCGGATAAGCTATCCGTGCGTACGACTGTCCGTGCGGATGGTAATCCGTGCGGATTAGTTGTGCGTGCGGATGACTTATCCGTACGGACAAGTTGTTTGTGTGGATAAACGTTCAAGTGGATTGTTTCTTCCTAAGTGTGAGATGTGTTTGTGTATGATGGCTTGTGCTTTGGAGTTTTCGTTGTAGCATTTAGAAAACACATAAGTGTTTCTACCTTTCAAGCCGGTCGCGCGGACGACAGTCCGTGCGTACGGTAGTCCGTGCGGACAGTGGTGATCCGTGCGGACAGTCTGTGCGCGCGGGCAGGGACCATCCGTCCGGATAGTCTGTTCGTGCGTACGACTTGGCCGTGCGGATGAGCATTGCTCGAATTTTATTTTAAGGCCTTAGTATCTCATGATCCGAAGAGTAATCCATTCAGAGGTCGTCCGTCCGGATTGCTCATTCGTCGATACTCCAACCTTGTTTGGAAAGTGGGTCCCAAGGGTAGCTCGTCCGGGTGACAACCCGTCCATATGGCCTGTACGCGCGGACAGCTTGTCCGTGCGGACAGCTTATCCGTGCGGACAGCCTCTGGTCTGGTTGTTCCGTTCGTCTACTCTTGGTTTCTGTTGTCGTTTATCGAGACGTTCTGATTACGTGGCAACCACTTGGAATTGTATTCTCACCCGCGTGACTAGACCGGTCAGGAACCACCCTAACTCGGCCTGTCGGCGACTCAGAACGGTCATTCCGGTTGACCCCGAAATCAGGTGTCTTGTAGTAGAATTCCAGATCTAGAACTAGTGCATCACTATTATCGAGTAGAGACTAGAACCGATCAGATTCGTACCGATCTTAAGGGTAAAAGTAGGAGAGAACTTAGGTTTATTTCTTTCAACTCTTTTATCCTTAGAAAAGTTTAGATTTAGGTGAAGTTATTGTGAAATCTTGTAGAAATCGTTTAGATCTGAGTTATTCTTGGTGGAATGAGGTCAAGCTTGAAGTTCATAAGAACTTCATGATGACGTCACCCGGGAATACCTCAAATCCGGATGATTTCATGGTTAAAAGTGGAGATTTGAAAGATGGAAAGGTGTAGAATTGTGTAGTGATCAAAGATGTACAAGAATTAGTGCAAGATCTTACCTGGATTGAGAGAAATCTGAGAAAAAGTGAAGAATGCGTGCGGTTCGGACGTCACTTGCCAAAAGTGGAAAAAGTGGAGAGTGACCCGTGTATTTATAGGATGCCAAAAAGGGAAAGGGTGAGCCGTGCGCATGGCACGTACCCGGAAAGGCTATCCGCGCGGACTGGTCATCCGTGCGGATTGGCAATCCGTGCGGATTGGCCATCCGTGCGGATGCCGCCTGCTTTGGTGCGTTCGGTGCGATGTTGCTTCGGTTTCGATTTGCGAGCGATTCGATAGGGTTTCCTAGTCAAATTACTTTCAGTCTCAACTACTTCTTATAGGGTTCGACTCGGAATTCGGGTTCGGGTTCGTTTACCTTCGAGTTAGACTTCGAGTTCGATTGGGTTCGCTTGATTATCACAACATAACATAAAATAAACATGCACAGGTAACACGTAAGGCACACACACACACGTATAATTGTCAAGTAAAATACATAGCTCGAGTTACGATTTGGTGTCGATTTGATTAGCATAGCTTGATTAACTTTATCGCATTGTTCCTTCCTATCATTCACAGTCGTAGGTCGATTGAAATACGGTAAACACGATTCGATTATTGTAATGAACGACACTTACTCCACATAATATAAATAAAATAAAAACATTTCTACGAGTCAAGTCGCGCGAAATCGGTCGTTGACTTTGACCTTGACTTTGACTTTCACTCGTGAAAACACGGGGTGTTACACTTAACAACCCCCGTCCACGACAGGTGCTGAGTCCATACTATAGTACTATCGTTGCTAAGCTGTCAGGAAACAATCACTATGTAAACATAACATACAAGCATTCATCGAATAACACGTATAACATGCAGAGCAGTCAGCGTATAAAAAGTGTTTATGTTGTGTGTAGGTGAGATTTGATATAAGTAACGTATGTAACACCCAAAAGTGCGTGAAGCAAAAAGGGATCGAGTATACTCACAGATCGTGTTTAGTAAATAAACACAGTCTTGGATTGAAGGGAGCGCTGGAGAGATTGGCCTGATCACAGTCCGACAGTATAAGCGTTGAACAGTGCGTTAAACAGTGTCGAGTGATGTGAGGGACGAATAGTGGTTCGGTCGGATGACCGACCGAACAGATGGTCATCCGGACGGATGACCATTCGGTCGGAGGGTCGTTCGTTTGGGAAGGATGTGTTTGTGAATTGTTTGAACTATGAAGTTTTCGTTGTAGCATTTTAAAATTTTTGAAATGTTTATAAATATCAGGTCATCCGGTCGGATGGTCATCCGGACGGATGACCGTTCGGTCGGATGGCCTTTCACTTGAAACTGATATTCCTTGAACTTTCCAAAAACTTCAAGTGTTTAACTTATAAAATCAAGGCACCTCGTCAAATAGTCGTTCGATCGGATGGTGGTCCGATCGGACGGCTATCCGATTGAGTTAACATGTTTCATTTGAAGAACTTGTAAAATTTGTTAAGTTGTAAAGTTGGCGATTTTGACAGAGACGTTACGACGGCGTGTTAAACAACGAAAACCACATCAAGTCAAACTCATCCGTTAGAAATCCGTTAGATCCGAACCGTTCTTGATGAGATGAGGTCGCACTTTGGTGTTCATGAGAACCCATGATGATGTCACCCTAGAACACCTCAAAACCAGGAGATTTCATGGTGGAAAGTTGTGGTTTGATGGGGAAGATGATGAGAAAGTGTGTGGTGATTGTGAAAGTACAAGATTTGAGATGAAAACTTACAAGAATCGCGAGGAATCGAGAGAAAATAGCCTGAGAATGCACTGGGTCGGAGGGAGCTGTCACATCACATGAACAGTGATGTGACTGCTGAGTATTTATAGTTGGAGGATAGAAAGGGTGGTGAAGGTTTAACGGGTTGGACGGCCTTTCGATCGGATGGCCATCCGATCGGATGGTCATCCGGTCGGATGACCATTCGATCGAACGCTCGTTCGATCGGATGGCGCGTGCGAGCTAGTTTCCGACTTTCGTTTCGTGCGTTGAGCATTGCGATGTGTTTAATCGAGTGGCGAGTAAGAGATGCGATATTTTTAAACAATAGTTACACAAATAACATAACTAACACATAACAACATACAAGTACTTAACTTTGCGTTTAGCGTTTGCGATGAGATAGAGTTTCGGTTGCATTTACGTTTACGTTTACGTATAACACCTCAAACAAATATAAACATGCACAAGTAAACACATAATAACACACACACACAGAACAATATCAATAATTGCGATAGCGATGAGATAGCGTTAAGTAGATTAGCGTTTTATTGCGTTTATCGCATTGTTACTTCACATATTACAAATCGTAAACGAAAATAGCGTTAACCAAAGTATTGATTATCGGGGTCAAAGAGTACAAGCAATAATTAAGTCAGAAATGACAGATCTGATTAGCATTCTTTTCTTCCTTTGACTTTGACTTTAAAAGTCGGGTTGTTACATTATGATCGACGCGGCCTACAAAACTAACATGTACAATCTTCCATTTTTACAAGTTGTGGTTATGGCATCGACAAACCAAACTATCTGTGTTGCGTGTGCATTTCTTTCAAACGAGCTAGAAGTAACGTACGTTTGGGTCCTGGAGAGGATCATGTCTATGTTGCACAAGTGTATGGACCCGCGAGTAATTCTTATGGATAGAGACGAAGCCTTGTTAAACACCTGTCAAAAAATATTCCCAAACGTAAACATATATCTTTGCGGGTTTCACATTTTACAAAACATCGTAAAATACTGCAAGAATTCCTTTACCCTATCAGATTGGGAGATCTTTACTCGTTATGGAAAGCAATGTGTGAGTCTCCGAACGAGAAATTATTCGACTATAACGTCACCAACCTTCAGAGACACCTTATCAGTGACCAACGTGGATGTAAGTTTGTTTTTTCTTATTTATACATTCATTTAAATAGATACATAATTTTAATATGTTTTATATTTTCAAATGTTTTTGTTTACCTGTGGGATAACTGGTTAAAGACATCCCGACATAAATTTGTAGCTGCATGGACCAATCGAACGGTCAACTTTTACCAAACTACGACAAATAGAGCCGAAGGCGCACATGCTAATCTAAAAAGACAACTTACTTCACCTAAATGTAGTCTGGATACCCTGGTGAAAAAGGTCAACATTTTGGTATTAAAACAATACTCACTAATAAAGAAAAGTTTGGAAGAAAGTAATACCAAGTGAATAAACGGCCACTTTGCGATTCCTTTGTTACACAACCTACTTCGTAAAGTTTTCATCCATACTCTAACCTACTAGAAAACAAACTAAAACAGATAACACGACATAATACGCGATAACACGACACGTATAGACAATCTATACCTTAATACGACACTAACAGACAATAAATGTGACAGTACCGAACGTCACCGACAGGACCCGTACGGACAATATATGCCATAATACGACACATACTGACAACATACGTCATGATACGACAAAATAGGTCAAGTAATGATATCGTACGACGCGTGTACATATAGCACACGACACGTTAGAGTACAAATGGATTCCAAACAAAATTACACGTAATCATAAAATACGATACCACATGCAACCGAACGTCATCAGAACTACGCGTATGGAAGGTATACTTCATAAAATGACACGTAATGATAAAATACATCAAAATATGACACGTATACGCATCAAAATGGGAAAACCCAAAATTTAAATTTTTGTTTTTGAACTATATGATCGTATAGGCCAAAATTGTGTCATTTAGCAGGTTAATACGCATCGTACAGGCCTGCATGATGCGTATTAGACCCCCTGAAACCCTCTGTGTTTTGAGAATTCAGGGGGTCTAATACGCATCATATAGGCCTATACGATGCGTATAGACTCCTAATTAATGAATTAACCCCTGATCAACAGGGTGTAGATATCATAATAGACCAAACACAAAAACAAGCAAATGCACACAAATACGGTGATCTTATACGGATTTTCATACGATTTAAAATCAAGATTCAAGACACATCATGTATATTATTTCATAATATTTGATTTATACGTATTTTTGTTGCATTTGAACCGTTGATTAGGTTGATTTGTGGAGTTAAACCTCCAGGTTCAGCGGGTTTTTTCGAAGCTTGGTGGGTTAATACGATGCGTATGCGCCTATCTGCATCGTATTGCATCAAAAAACTCATATATTTCTTCAACTATTGAATCGATACGTTGTGTTTAGGGTCTATACGACCTGTATCGATTCAAAAATTCAAAGTATAAAATTTTTTTAAAAAATTCAGAATTTTGTTTTATATCGTATAATTTGTGGAGGATGGTTTTATATATATATATATATATATTTTATAAAACTATGAATTTTATTTTTCTGAAATTTTTAAAACTTTGAGAATTTTTGGAAAACTCCCCGCTTATGGTATGCGCTTAACGTTATTTTACTAATTTCGTAAAAATAACGTTAAAAAGCGAGGGACGGTTAATCATGTATCATGTGGTGGCGTTGATTGCTGAAAGACAAGGGGGTACATGCACTAATCGGCTTTTGTCCCAATTGCTGAGTGTTATGTGCCTTATGTCCAAGGCTTGATACAAAACTATTATCAAGCCGGGGGTCTCACTAGAAGTAGCCTCTCTATTCCTATAGGGTAAAGGTAAGGCTTT
Source organism: Helianthus tuberosus (assembly GCA_030545235.1). Lineage (NCBI taxonomy): Eukaryota > Viridiplantae > Streptophyta > Magnoliopsida > Asterales > Asteraceae > Helianthus > Helianthus tuberosus. The sequence continues at coordinate 2,362,443 of JARYGA010059793.1, forward strand.
CTACATCTTACCCTCTCAAACCTTACCTTAGTTTTGCTATTGGTAAAATTTACTGAGTATGATGATGAATAAAAATGATATAAAAATTATATATATAAAAAATTATCTTATTTTAAAAATATAATGTAAATAATGTTAAATTTTTTAAAAAAAAAGTTATAATGTTATATTATTTGAAAAATATAATGTAAATAATGTTATATTTTTTAAAAATATATTTAAAAATGTGATATTATTTTTTAAAATGTAATGTTAATAATGTTATATTTTTTAAATAATATAACATTATCTACTTTATGTTTTTTAAATAAAATAACATTTTTATATTATTTAAAAAATATAACATTATTTACATTATATTTTAAATATAATATCACATTTTTAAAATAAAAGAACTTAAATACCATTAGGGGAGGCGGGGTGGTGCGTGAGCGTGATGCACCCTTGATCACACTTGGAAGAAACAAAAAGTCCACCGCCACCGATTAGTTCAACGAGTGATGGTTTGAACGTGATGGATTTCCGTGATGACCATCACGCGTGAAAAATGATGGATGTGAGGGGGTGTGGGGGTTTATTGTTAGGTGTTGTGAGTGATGACCATTGCCACTAAAAAAAGGATGTGAGTGATGGAAAAATGGTTGATGACACGGCGAAACTTGATTGGATGTTTGTGAGTGATAGAATTTTTACAAGTGATACCACCCCCACTCCCCTTAGAAAGTCAATCGAGTATTTTAGTGTCTATAGTATATTTTCACTTATGTATTTGTAATCATTCAGTATGTTTTTTCCCAAGTTGATTAATTGCTAACCGGGTGGATGGTTTACAAAAAGTTTGCCTTTCAAAAAACTCAGAAAGAGCCTTAGCAGTAATTAGTGACTATGGTATGGTTATGTTTGTCTTGTTAAGTTGTAGGAACCTTATACGGAGTGACTCGAGAGCATCATCGATGGAGAGCTAAAGTTAGGAAGGGGACCTGCATGCCCAAAGTCTCAAAATAGAGAAAGGTAAGAGACGTGGCACATTATCCTACTATATGAAAGTATTTGTATCAACTAGCCAAGCCAGAGGAGCATGGCGACACATGAAAATGATAGTAAGGAAACGTTCTCCATGAAAAGGTGGTGGCAGTCATGGACGATGGGTTGCAATGATTATGATTATCGAACTAATTGTATCTAGAATGGCTTATGTGATTTTCACAGTGGTACCAGAGGTATCCTCACACAAGCTAGAAAAGTGGTCAAAGAAAAACCAATGAAGTGCATGAATCCAAGCAAACGAATTCGAAAATAACGTTGGCGACACATAGTTATGTATCAGAACGAAAAAAAAATGGCAAAATGGAACTTTGCTTGAATATTCAAAATGATTGTATGTGTGGGTAGTCAATTATAAAGATGTCGAGAGTCAACCTAGTTTGTTGTAGAAAATGTCCGCATGAGTTATAATGATGTTGAGATAAGCAACACCAATGTAGTAAGCCCAATGTAGTAAGCCCTGTAGGAATCCGTTCGTGTAAAAAATAAATAAAACTTTTTATTAACTTGAATTATAGAACAATAACAGAAAGATACTGAAATAATAAAATTACAATTGAATAAATACATAAATACAAGTACAAAAATCCGAACAGAAACACTGTTCACAGCTGAGGATCGTGTTGAACACGGGTCCCTTAAAACAAATTTCGAGTCTCCCAGGAGAACTCGTTTGTTTCCAGGATACAACAGCTAAAGCAGTTGCACTGCCGGCCTTGACTCCAACCCGAAGGTGTACCTTGATTGCTTGAGAGAAGAAGATAGAATTCAGAGAAGATTGTAAGTTGCTGTCTAAATTCGGTGTCATAGTTCTGCAATAGGAGACTCCTATTTATAGTTGCAGATTTTGAAGAAACTGAAAATGAATTAAATGGGTGAATTAAACTGCATTAAACGTCTTTCATTCACTTTAATTCGTCACTTAATTCTCAGTCAAACGCATTAACTTCGTCAGTTTCGAATACTGAAACGTAAGGCTGGAGGGTGTGGGATGGAGCCCCTAGGGGCTTTATCAAGACACGTAAGCGTCACGTAGGATCCACGTCAGCCATAACGCCCCCTTTAATTTGCACGGTGTGGGATGGAGCCCCCTATTAATTAAAATTAAAAAAAAATTTGATTGGATGACATGTGAGGGTCCCACCTGATAAAGCCTCTTCTCCCTCGTTACCACCATGGAGCCCCCTCTATAGCGCCCCCTCTTAACTTTGAGGGTGTGGGTGTATAGCGCCCGGGGCGCTATAGGTGATGACATGGCCGAGGGTGGCGCCCCCACACCCTCTGGCCTAACTGCACAGCATTAACTGCAGCTGGAAGCTTCTGCACGCACACGCGCAAGACACACCGGTGCGCGCGTGCAGGTCTGCACGCTCATGCGCGGTGCTTCCTTTTGGCTCACTGCCATGCGCGCATGTGCCACGTCTCCTGTGAACCTATACGAGCACGCCACACAGTCGCGCCGTATTGGCTTACTATGGTGCGCCGCGCAAGTCACATCAGGCCCCATGCACCATGCGCAACCGCGCGCCTCCATGCCATGTGTACTCGCACACGTATGCGCATGACTGCCACGTCACGCGCCACTGCGCGCGGACCCATCAGGGTCATGCCACATCACCTACCACTTGGTCCTTGCAACCCTTGTGCTCCACCACGCGCACGCGGTCAAAAATACAAAGCCGGCTCTCAAGCGGCTCGCGGCGATGCGAAGTGCAAAGTGCAAAGTGCGCCATCAAAGCGCCACATTGCGCCTCATCGCCCACGCCACGCGCGCGCGTGTGCGAGTGCGAATTAGGGTGCTCCGCACCCTTCGCGAGTACACTAGTGAGTGCTTCCATGAAACAATAAGGATGGAGAGTTCCCACTTAAATACCCCTTTAAGTTTCATCTCTCATCCGATGTGGGACAAGGTGCCACTTTCCCACTTTTTTCAGCATTCAAGTTTCAAACACCAAGCTTTGAGCATCGATATCTCATTCATCTTAGCTCCGTTTTGGACGTGGTTTAGTTCATTGCGAAGCTTTTCCAACATAGAACACAAACCCACAAATAGATATATAAAACCCGCTTATTTTATTATATTTATTTCTAGTCCAAAATAGGAAAAATCATTTTCCTGTATTTGTGAAAAATGCTATTTTTCACAATTTTCCAACAATCCCCCACGTGAATAGAAATCGATATATCAAGTTTCAATGATACACGTTCAACAGTTGAGTATTGCAAGATAGGTAGGTGTAACCTTTGAATCTTCTTTTGTGAAGCATACTTAGCCTCCTAGGGTCTTGTAGACGTGGTGTCTTTGAACAATCCTCCATTTATGTAGGCGACAATATACATTCACACAATACTCTCCCTAGTCGAGTCAAGTCCTCATGGTTATGTCCGTTTATGGTCATGGAACATGTTCCTGGTTCTGTGAGAGCTCTAGGATTTGCGCCTCCCCACAAATCCATTCGAATCGACCCCACTTCTCTCTAACATAGGTGATTCCTCTGAATCGTTAAAAGCATCATGGTTAATTTGGATTTCCTCAAAATCCTTAACCTCAACATGCTTAACCTTTCCTTCATGTCACTGATTGGAATGGACTAGGAAGTATACAACTCCCTTTATTGATTTTTGGGGCACCCCCCCCCCCCCCCACAGTGACTCCCTTTGGGTTTATGATTAAGTTGTCCGATTGAACCTAGATCTTGGGATCTCCAGTCAACTAGGTTAGGTTTCCCTCATATTCCCTTCATCTATGGGCTTTAGTCCCATTCCTCTTGACAACCTATACACCTTATATGTGCTTAAGCATTTTGTTAACGGGTCCGCAATGTTCTCCTTTGACCTAACATAGTCAACTGAGATCACACCCGTTGAGATAAGTTATCGTACCGTGTTGTGTCTACGTTGAATGTGCCTTGATCTGCCACTGTACATTGCGCTTTGTGCTCTAACAAGCGCGGATTGATTGTCACAATGTATGCAAATCCCCGTCAATGGCTTTGGCCATCTTGGAATATCTTCCACAAATTGACGTAGCCACTCCGCCTCTTCCCCGCTTTTATCTAAAGCGACGAATTCGGATTCCATCGTGGATCTAGCTATAACCGTTTGCTTGGAAGACTTCCAAGCTATAGCTGCGCCAGCAAGTGTAAACACGTAACCACTTGTGGATCTGTGATCCTTTATATCCGATATCCAATTCGCGTCAGTGTATCATTCGATCACTGCTGGATCACGGGTATAATGCAATCCATAGTCTCTTGTGTATCTTATGTATCTAAGTACCCTCGTGATAGCTTTCCAATGATCCTCGCTCAGATTACTGGTGTATCTACTTAGCCTGCTCACAGCATATGCTAAGTCGGGTCTAGTACATGTCATTAGATACATGAGACTACCAATGATCCTTGAGTACTCTAACTGAGAAACACTCTCGCCTCTATTCTTCCTTAGGCGTTGGGTATTATCAATTGGAGTGCGAGCTATACTCGTATCGTCCGAATAGAATTTCCCAAGGATCTTGTCCACGTAGTGAGATTGAATCAACACAAGACCATTTTGGGTTCTAGTGATTTTTACTCCAAGAATCACATCCGCGAGACCCATGTCTTTCATGTTAAACCTCGCTTTCAACATGTCTTTTGTTGAGTTGATCATGTTATCATCACTCCCAATCATAAGCATATCATCTACATAAAGACATAAGATTACATAACCTCTTGGTGTGTCTTTAAAGTAAACACACTTGTCGCACTCATTTATTTTGAAACCATTGTCAATCATGACATGATCAAACTTTTGGTGCCATTGTTTTGGAGCTTGCCTCAAGCCATACAAAGACTTGACCAATTTACATACTTTGCCCTCGTTACCTGGGGCGGAAAAACCCTCAGGTTGTTCAATGTAAATTTCTTCTTCTAAATCGCCATTTAGAAATGCGGTCTTTACATCCATTTGGTGAACTTCCAAATTTCTTTGAGCCGCAATTGCAAGAACCAATCATATAGAGGTTGTTCGTGTTACAGGTGAGAAAGTATCAAAGTAGTCTAGACCCTCCTTTTGTCTAAATCCTTTGATTACTAACCTTGCCTTGTATTTATCAATACTTCCGTCGGCTTTTATCTTCCTTTTGAATAACCAACGATATCCAAGTGGTTTACATCCAGGTGGAAGATCTACTAACTCCCAAGTATGATTTTGCAATATAGAATCAATTTCATTCTTAATTGCTTCTTGCCATTGAGGTCCTTCCGCAGAGGTAACCGCTTCGCAGTAGGTATTGGGCTCACCCTCAACCATATAGCTCATGAAGTCTGGACCAAAGGATTTTTCAACCCTTTGTCGTTTACTTCGTCTTAGCTCACCCTCCTCGACCTTAGGTCGTTCATGTCTTTCATCTATCCTCGTAGATGAACTTAGACCTTCTTCATCAACCGCTCTTGATGAAGGCGCATGTGTTTGTCCTAACATAGGAAACACATTCTCAAAATATGAGATGATATTATAATTTGCCTCTATGATAGTGTATTTGTGTACATCGGGATTCTTGGACTCATGTACAAGAAAACGATGTGCACTACTTTGATGTGCATATCCTATGAAAATGCAATCAACCGTTTTGGGTCCTATCCTAAGAGCCTTAGGAGGTGGTACAATCACCTTAGCTAGGCACCCCCACACTTTCAAGTATTTGTAAGAAGACTTCCTTTTTCTCCATAACTCATATGGAGTTTCGTCCCTATTTTTCAAAGGTATCTTGTTCAAAAGATAGTTTGCTGAGAGAATGGCGTCCCCCCACATTTCTCGGTTCACTTCCAAGCTTATCAACATGGCGTTCATCATTTCTTTCAATGTGCGGTTCTTTCGTTCCGCAATGCCATTTGATTATGGAGAATAAGGAGGTGTACACTCATGTACAATGCCACTTTTTGCGCATAGATCCGCAAAAGGTGCAACATATTCACCTCCTCGATTGCTTCTCAAATCTTTTATCTTCTTTTTAAGTTGATTCTTAACTTCATTTTTGTATAAGATAAACTTTTCTATTGCTTCGTCTTTACTCTTAAGTAAATACACATAGCAATATTTAGTACAATCATCAAGTAACGTGATGAAGTACTTATTTCCTCCACGCGTGGGAACCGCTTTTAAATCACACACATCGGTATGAATTAAATCAAGGGGTTCGGTTATTCGTTCAACCGATTTAAACGATGATCTCGTAAGTTTGGATTCAACACATGTCTCGCATTTGTGATTGGACTCGATATGGAATGTTGGTATCAAGTTTAATTTAATTAAACGTCGTAATGAATTAAAATTTACATGTCCTAGTCTACCATGCCAAACATTAGAAGACTCAATCATGTAAGTAGAAGTAGAAATTTCATTCAAACTTTTGTTTTGGTTTACAACCATTACATTCATTTTAAACATTTCATTTAGGGCATAGCCCTTTCCAATAAAAGTACCACGTCTAGACAAGACAAAATTGTCCGATTCAAACACTAGACAAAATCCATACTTGTTGAGCATCCATCCCGACACGAGATTCTTCCGTATCTCTGGGACATAAAGCACATTTGTCAAGGTAAGCTCCTTGCCCGAAGTCATCTTCAAGACGACCGTGCCTTCCCCCTTGATGCTTGCGGTAGCTTTATTCCCCTTATAAAGTTTTTCTTCACCAGACGCTTCCTTGAATGTAGAGAAAAGAGCCTTGTCTCCACAAACATGGCGGGTTGCACCCGTGTCAACAAACCATCCTTTTGGGTTTTCACCCATTGCATTGACTTATTCAATCATAGTCGCTTCCTCGGTTATCATTGCGATTAGAGGCATACCATCCTCATCAACCATGTGCGCACGCTCACGCTTATGTTTCTTGCATTGGTTAGCACGGTGCCCCGTCTCGTTACAATTGTAACAAGTACCTTGGAAAGGCGCAGGCTTCTTTTTCACAGCCCCCTTTTTCGGTCCAAGGTTGTTAACCTTTGCTTTCCCTTTGTTGTCCTTTTTACCCTTGCCTTTCTTGCCCTTTGAGGACTCCCCAACTTCCACCATGTTTGCTTTAGCCGAAGCTTGCAAAATGGTGGCTTTTTGGGCCACCCTGTTGTCCTCTTCTATACTAAGACGAACAACAAGTTCCTCCACCGACATTTCCTTTCGTTTGTGTTTAAGATAATTCTTAAAATCCAACCAAGCAGGAGGTAATTACTCGATCATGGCTGCCACTTAAGGCGTCTCGCTGAGTACCATACACTCAGCGTGGATGTCATGAAGTATAATCTGTAACTCTTGGACTTGGTTCATAACATTCTTGTTATCAACCATTTTGTAGTCCAAGAAATGGGCTAACACAAATTTCTTTGTGCCAGCATCCACCGTTTTGTACTTCTTGTCCAAGGCATCCCATAATTCTTTGGAAGTCTTGACATTGTAGTACACATTATACAAAGCATCCAAGAGACCGTTAAGAACATTGCCTCGACATATAAAGTCCGAGTGCTTCCAAGCCTCTACCGCGCTATGAGCCTGAGCATCGGTCTCCCGTTCCGTAGGTTGGGGAACGGTCTCATTCAAGAACCTCGCAAGGTTCATGGTGGTGAGATAGAAAAACATTTTTTGTTGCCACCTTTAGAAGTGGAGACCCGAGAACTTCTCGGGTCGTTCAGCATGATTCGCCACTGTGGACGCTCCCACAGTGTTGGCAGGGGTTCCAACGACAACATTAGTGTTGCTCGTGTTCACATTTTCAGTCGACATTCTGAAAAAATCCACAAAACCAAGTTAATAAATCTGTTAGAATAATAAATGTGTTGATTTATTATTTTATTAACAGAATCGATGAGTAACAAAATCAGCCTCGTAGCTTCTAAGTCCAACTTTGAAGACTACAAGAGAAGATCTTAGAACCCAAAGACGAAGAAGGAGTAGAAGAACATAATCTGTTTTGACAAAGTCGCTACTTTGAACCAAAACAGGAGAAAACCTTTTTTAAAACACAACCTGCTGTGAGAAAAAAAAATTAGAATCACAGCAGAATTGTTTGTGTCTTACACGAACGGTGTTTTAAAAAAATTGTTTTAAGATTGTAGGAATCCGTTCGTGTAAAAAATAAATAAAACTTTTATTAACTTGAATTATAGAACAATAACAGAAAGATACTGAAATAATAAAATTACAACTGAATAAATACAGAAATACAAGTACAAAAATCCGAACAGAAACACTGTTCACAGCTGAGGATCGTGTTGAACACGGGTCCCTTAAAACAAATTTCGAGTCTCCCAGGAGAACTCGTTTGTTACCAGGATACAACAGCTAAAGCAGTTGCACTGCCGGCCTTGACTCCAACCCGAAGGTGTACCTTGATTGCTTGAGAGAAGAAGATAGAATTCAGAGAAGATTGTAAGTTGCTGTCTAAATTCGGTGTCATAGTTCTGCAATAGGAGACTCCTATTTACAGTTGCAGGTTTTGAAGAAACTGAAAATGAATTAAATGGGTGAATTAAACAGCATTAAACGTCTTTAATGCACTTTAATTCGTTACTTAATTCTCAGTCAAACGCATTAACTTCGTCAGTTTTGAATGCTGAAACGTAACTGCACAGCATTAACTGCAGCTGAAAGCTTCTGCGCGCGTGCAGGTCTGCACGCTCATGCGCGGTGCGTCCTTTTGGCTCACTGCCATGCGCGCGTGCGCCATACTGACTCAGGTCCATGCGCGCGTGTGCCACGTCACCTGTGAACCTATACGAGCATGCCACACAATCGCGCCGTATTGGCTCACTCTGGTGTGCCGCGCACGTAACATCAGGCCCCATGCACCATGCGCAACCGCGCGCCTCCATGCCATGTGTACTCGCACGCGTATGCGAATGACTGCCACGTCATGCGCCACTGCGCGCGGACCCATCAGGGTCATGCCAAATCACCTACCACTTGGTCCTTGCAACCCTTGTGCTTCACCACGCGCACGCGGTCAAAAATACAAAGGCGGCTCTCAAGCGGCTCGCGGCGAAAAGTGATCCATCAAAGCGCCACATTGCGCCTCATTGCCCACGCCACACGCGTGCGCGTGCGCGTGTACGAGTTAGGGTGCTCCGCACCCTTCACGAGTACACTAGTGAGTGCTTCCATGAAACAATAAGGATGGAGAGTTCCCACTTAAATACCCCTTTAAGTTTCATCTCTCATCGGATGTGGGACAATGTGTAACTTTCCCACTTTTTTCAGCATTCAAGTTTCAAACACCAAGCTTTGAGCATCGATATCTCATTCATCTTAGCTCCGTTTTGGACGTGGTTTAGTTCGTTGCGAATCTTTTCCAACATAGAACACAAACCCACAAATAGATATATAAAACCCGCTCATTTTATTATATTTATTTCTAGTCCAAAATAGGAAAAAAATCATTTTCATGTATTTGTGAAAAATGTTATTTTCACAATTTTCCAACAAGCCCTAGAGTGTATTCTACTATGGTTTAGATAGAGTATAAAGAACATTAAAAACCAATTGACTATTGTTTAGATAGAGTATAAAGAACATTAAAAACCAAAATGTTTACACTTAATATATATCAATAACAAGCACTGTTGATGCAACAAATAAGAGACCAAGGATGGTAGCTGGACTGGTTAGGCAAAAGGGTTGAAGGGTTCAGTTTTGCCTAACGCAGGTCGTGGGGTCCCCCCACATTTGCAAGACGTGGAAGGAGGTTCACTAGTTTATTGTTGTTGTTTGCTGAAAATCCTTCTCTGAGGTATACTCAGATTCAGATGTGGGAGCAAACAGAACGTGTGTGTTGGATGTGAAAGCGAGTGACTTGCATAAAGCAAATACTCAATGTGAATAACCAGTGTTTGAGGAAACAGGCCTGGCCAAGAATGTCCCAACTCAGTTAATGAAGTGTCGATTATATAGGAGAAGACGTCTCCCAAAGAGGTATTCATTTGACTAGTGTCCTTGCTTGCAGCGAGGGGCTTACCCTTTCGGGGGTTAAAGCCTTTTGACCCCTGGATAATAGCGTGTGCTTCTGCAGACCTGCATTGCTTTTGCGTCTGTGGGTTGGTGAAGCAATCCCCGGATGTGACTGGCTACTGTTTCCGTATTGCTTTTTCCCTCTTCACAGCTTTTTAACCTTTGAACCATTTAACCCTTTGAGCATTTACGTATTTAGTCATTTTATTTAATCTTGGGCTACCCCCGTCATCAGCCCCCCAAGTCAGAGGTTATTGGGGAATGAGCTCAAAGACTTCTGACTTTTATACGTGTATTTTATTGCTAAGAGGTTTCAAGGGTTCGATGCTTGAAGGCTTGAAGGGTTGTGATCAGTTAATATTTGAATTTTAAATAACTGACACTTGATTTGACTGATGTATGGCAGTTTAATAGGGTGGCGGTTACTGTTTGCCATTATTACCCTATTGTAGGTTATTTTATATTTACATTTCTCATTTATTTACACATTTTACTTTGAAGAAACATCACTTTGCTCATTTTTCTCTCCGGTATCCCCCTTTCTTTCAAAATCAGGTCAGTTCCGATTTGCTTATTTTTTTTCTTTAGTTGTTCATTGTGATGGGTGCTCGGAAGGATATGGCAAAATCCTTCTCTCGACTGACCCAAGAGGAAGTCGATTTATTTTGTATGGAATGGGGAATAGGGACAAAGTATAAACAGGTTGCACCGGCTTGCGATAAATCTATCAATGCCTGTCCTTCTGGTATGATTGCCTTGTATTGCCGTCATTTTGAGTTTTCAAATCTTCGTTATCCGTTTTCAAACTTTGTCTTGAATGTTTTGGAATATTATCGGGTGTCTTTTGGTCAAGTTCATCCCCTTGGCATGGCTAGGGTTTTACACTTTGAGATTCTGTGTCGGGCTTGTGGGTATGATCCTACTCTTTTAGCATTCCGTCGCTTTTTCCGGCTTGCTAAGAATGGTGATTGGTTCACTTTTGAAACCAGTCAAGTTGACACTTGTTTAATCTCGTCCATGGTTTCTACACTTGGGGTGTGGAAGGATCGGTTTTTCTGGGTGTCGGAGGAAATTGTCCCTTTCAAACTTGTTTGGAGACACCCAGATGCTGTTCTGAACGAGCCGGAGCCCTTTGATTCCGAGATAAACACTCGCTTTTTAGAAATTCTTAGGGAGTGCCCTTCTAGGCTTCGTCCCTTCCCTGAGCATTTATTGGTGTTGTTGGGTATAAGTAAATTGTGGGAAAAGGCTAACCGGGATCCGGTGCTTATTAGAGATGGGAAGGGTATGCATTTATCCTTTTCTTGCTTTTTTGTTCCTTTCTGTTTACTTGCTTATGTGCTTTTATATTTGTGTTGTAGCTATGTCTGCCCTAGATTTTATCAAAAGCGATGATACCTCTGACGTTGTTTTTGATGATGTTGCTGCTACCCCTGACGAGAATGTTGTTGTCAAGGGTTCTGACTACAGGTTTGAGGGTTCTGGTTATGTAAATGTTCTAAATGTTAAAGGCTTCACCAAGGTTACTATTTCCAAGGGTTCTACTCGTCGTTCCCAACGTCATCTGAAAAACACTGACCAACCTTCTGGTTCAGAGCCTATTGATGTTAGTGATGATATTGAGGCATCAGGGGATCAAGTTGTGGATGTTGGTAAGGGCAAGGAAAAGGAGTTGATCGTTTCAAGCAAGAAGAAGAAATTGGTTAAGAAGGGTGCTATTCCTGCAATTCAAGGCTCATCAGCCAAAAGTGTTGAAAGCTTCGAGGGTTCAGAGGACATTTATGTGCCTAACTGGAAGGTTAAGGTTGGTGACAATTTTAAGGATCCTGTTGTGTGTGCTGAAGCCTTGGCTCATTTTGCTCCTCCCGGTGTTCGGGATGCCATATCTGAGATGGAGGGTGATCATCTTATTTCTAGGATGATGCTCAGTTCCTGCAACCTTTCTGCCTTTTTGGCTGAAGGTGTCACCCGCTTTGCTAAAGGGATGCGGGAATATGAGGAGGCCTCCAAGAAGAAGGAGAAAATGAAGGCTTCAATTGCTGCCATGAAGAAGGAAATCGAGAGCTTTGCTGAGAAGGAGTTGGCTTGGAACAAGAAAGAAGCGGAGTTAACAAAGAGGCACGAAATTGAGATGGGTGACCTTAAGAAGAGCTTTGAAGCTAGCCTGTTGAAATTGAAAGCTGACAGGGAGACCTTGGCTGTGCAAAAGAAGGCTTTTGATAAGGAGAAGGATGGTTTGAAAACTTTGGTTGCCCAAGCTACCGGAGATAACCAATGGCTCATTGAGCAGGGTTTTCACCAAGTGGTTACCTATCTCTTGCACTCTAAAGAATTTAACTCCGCTCTTGGTGATGTCTACACTAAACTGCTCAATCTGGGAAAACACCAAGGTCTAATTGCGGGTTATAAGCTTCACGAGTCTGGTCATCCCTTAGAGAAATCTCCCCTTTACTGTCCCGAGGCTTCAGATGTTTTTAAGAGTTCTGTTGAGCAAATGGAGAGGTTGTCATATCCCTATGTGAGTCAGGTTGCTTCTTGTTATGGTAAGCCTCTCTCTACTTTACAGGAACTGAAGTCGGATGGTTTGAATGAAAAATTATGCGCTGAACTGCTTGGCTCCCTTTCGAGGAAACGTTCCTATTCGGGAGATAGTGAAGATGTTTTTCCTGGGGAAGCCGATGCTCCGAAGGATGTCAGTTTGGAAGTTTCAGCTGCTGATGATCAAGGTCCGAAGGCTAAGAAGGTTAAGAATACTAAGAAGGCCAAAGGTAGCAGTTCTGGGGCTACTAAGCCTTCTGTTGATGCCTAAAATTCGTAGCTTTCTTAGCACTCTGTTAAAACAATTCATGGTTTGTAACCTTTAAACAATATTAGGTTTTCAGGGACCCTTAAGGTTCCTGTTGGTTGTGTTGAAGGCCTGTATGGCCGTTTGAACAATGGTTAGATTTGCAAGTTACTGGGACCTGCCTTAACTTATGTTTGGAAGTCTTTTAGGACTTTCTTTGACATGGTATGGTGTTTTAACTTTCTTCTTTATGTTATGTTTTTATACTTGTGCATTTTTCGTTAAGGCAGTTTGTTTGGCTTTAACCTTCCAAGCCCTTTTGGCTATCTTTTAGTAGGCTAAAGCCTTTAAGGTTTCGAGATATTACCCGGGTGGCTTGAAGCCTTGTGGGCTTCTTAGTCTTGTGACCTGACTTGGTTTGTACCTTTATAATTTTCTGTCTAGATTTTCTTTGTCTTTTTGTAACTTTGTCTTTGTCGAGTTCGTGCTGCCCTTATGTTTTTTATACCTTAAAGGGTTCAGTGCTGCAGACACTTATCCTTGGTATTTTTAACAAGAAGACGTAGCACCTATCCTTTTTATCATTTCTTTGTTTTTCATTTGACTCTATAAGCCTGTTTGTTGATTATATTTTTAAGGCTTAGGGAACATTTGGTGTAGGCTGTTCAAACCCGTCTATGAGACAAATTTTTTTTTCTTAACAAGTCTCATGGAGTTGTATTGATTTAGGAACTCACCCCTTATATAGGCTCATTCAACCCTTGAACCTATTGAGCGATGTGGCCTGGGAGCTCATCCCCTTACATGGCCCTTGCCATGGAGTTTTTTGCTAGGTTCTCAACCTGATCTTAGGATAGAAAGACAAGTTTGATAAAACAACTTCATTCACTTAAGCAATACTTGCTTTTTACAAAAGGTATTCATAGTGTTGTTCGAAATACATTTTGATACAAACCAAACTTTCCTGTCTAAACATGGAACCTTTTTAGGGTTTTGCCATTCCAATGCCTTGGAAGCCTTTTGCCCTCTGAATCTGCTAGCTTGTAGGATCCACCCTTGTGTACTTCGAGGATGGTGTATGGACCCTCCCACTTTGGGCCAAGCTTTCCTTGATTTTCTTTCTTGCTGACTTCGTTGTTTCTGAGGACCAGGTCTCCTGGCTTGAAACGTTCGTTCTTGACTTTTTTGTTGTAGTAAGTTTCCATTTGTTGCTTGTATTTGGCCTCTTGAATTGCGGCCTGAACTCTTGCTTCCTCGAGGAGTTGTAAATTCAACATGGTCTCTTTTTGGTTTGCTTCGGGATCCATGTTGACAATTCTTTGGGTTACAACTCCTATCTCAGCGGGGATCACAGCTTCAGATCCAAATACCAAGCTATAAGGTGTTTTCTTATGGCTTGTTTTTTCGGTTGTTCTAATTGCCCATAGGACACTAGGCAATTCTTCAAGCCAGTTGCTTTCGTATCTTCCCAATCTTGTTTTGATACCTTCCACTATGCTTCTATTCGTTCTTTCAACCTGACCGTTTGATTGCGGATAAGCCACTGAGCTAAAAACCTGATCGATTTTGTATTCCTTGCACCAAACGCTGAAGGGCTTCTCAGCAAATTTCCTTCCGTTATCAGTGACAAGTACTCCCGGCAATCCATAACGGCAAATGATGTTTTCCCAAACAAAGTCAATGACCTGCTTTCCCATGATCTTAGCAAGTGGTTTGACCTCGGGCCACTTGGTGAAGTAATCTATTGCCACCAGTAAGAATTTTACTCCCCCTTTGCTTAGGGGAAATGGACCAACAATGTCCATCCCCCATTTATGGAATGGCCACGCCGAGGTTATCGGGACTAAGTCATGCTTGGGACTTTTTGGGATTGGTGCATGAATCTGGCAAGCATCACATTTCTTCAATTCTTCAGCTGTATCACGATGCATTGAGGGCCAGAAATATCCAAGGTTCATGAGCTTTGCAACCACCGACCTAGCTCCAAAGTGAGCTCCACATACACCTTCATGAATTTCTTTGATCAAATACTTACTTTGCTCGGGACCGACGCATCTTAGCAAGGGAGCAAGGTAACCCTTTTTGTAAAGGGTTTCTCCTTGTAGTATGTATTGCCTTGCCTTGATTTCAACCTTTTAGCTTCCACTTGATCATTGGGTAATTCACCATTTTTAAGGAACTTTTTTATGGGAGTCATCCAGTTTGGATCTTCTTCGGTAACTACATCTTGAACTTCCAATTCATCGATTGATGGAGCCTTCAATACTTCTACCAGCACCTTCTTGGTAAGGTGGGCAAAAGTGAGAGATGCGAGCTTACTTAAGGCATCAGCCTTTTTGTTTTGAGATCTGGGGATCTGTTTGATGTTGCAAGCTTGGAAGGTACTCATCAGTTTCTTGGATTTTTCTCTGTATTTTTTCATGTTGGGCTCTTTAGCTATGTAGCTATCATTTACTTGGCTTGAGACCAGCAACGAATCTGTGAACACTTCAAGCTTTTCAACCTTCATCTCTTTAGCTAGCCTTAGGCCAGCTATTAGTGCCTCGTATTCAGCCTCGTTATTGGTGGTCTGAAAATCAAAACGGAGAGCATACGTGAATTCCAACCCTTCTGGGTTGATCAAAATTAGCCCAGCCCCTGACCCTTCAACGCTTGAAGCCCCGTCGGTAAAAAGCTTCCAGGCTTCAGGGTTGGAAGGTTCAGTGGTGGTAGCGTTTACTTCAGTGATCGCCTGGTTTGGGACTTCCACAATGAAATCAGCCAAGACTTGGGCCTTGATAGCTTTTCTTGGGACATAGGTGATGTTATGTTCACCCAGTTCTATGGCCCATTTGGCTAATCGTCCCGAGTTTTCAGGTTTTTCAAGCACACTCTTAATAGGTTGGTCAGTGACCACTTGTATGGGGTGTGCTTGGAAATACCTTCGAAGCCTTCTAGCTGTTTGAACTAGGGCTAGGGCAAGTTTTTCAAGGGGAGGATATTTTGTTTCAGGTAATTTTAAAGTTTTGCTGAAAAAATAAATGGGTACCTGGGCCTTGTCTCGCTCAATGGTGAGGACTGCACTGATGGCCTCGTCGGCAATTGAGAGGTACACCGATATTGATTCCCCAGTTTTTGGTGCCGCAATATCTGGTAGGGAAGCTAGATGTTGCTTCATCTGGTTGAAAGCTTCTTCAGCTTCTTCAGTCCATTTGAAATCCTTCTTGTCTGAGCAGTTCTTGAGCGTTTTGTAGAAGGGCAGAGATCTTTCGGCCAACTTTGAGGTAAAACGCTTCAAGGCTGCAAGCTTCCCGTTTAAGCTTTCAACCTCCTTCTTGGTTTTTGGTGGTTTGGTTTCGAGGACGGCTTTCACTTTGTTTGGGTTGGCTTTGATGCTTTATTTTCCAACAATGTGACCCAAGAATTTTCCCTCCTCGAATCCAAATGAGCATTTTTCCGGATTAAGCTTCATGTTAACCTTTCTGAGGTTCTTGAAAGTTTCTTGAATATCGTCGAGCATTTGATATTCAGTCTTGCTTTTAATCACCAAGTCGTCGACATATGCCTCCATGTTTTTGCCAATTTGGCTTTCAAAGGCTTTGTCAACAAGTCGTTGGTAGGTTGCCCCGGCATTTTTGAGGCCGAAAGGCATCTTTTGAAAACAAAAGATCCCTTTGTCCGTGTGAAAGGCTATTTTTTCCTCATCCTCATCCTTCATGAGGATTTGGTGATAACCTTTGTATGCATCAAGAAAGCATTTGAACGAGTAACCTGTGAGGGAGTCAACCTTGAGATCAATTTCCGGTAGTGGATAGCAATCCTTAGGACAAGCCTTGTTAAGATCCTTGAAATCTATGCACATCCTCCAAGAGTTGTCGGGTTTTTTGACCATAACCGGGTTTGAAACCCATGATTGGTACTTGACTTCTCGGAGAATGCCGGCTGATACAAGCTTTTCAACCTCTTGGCAGGCTGCCAGACTCCTTTCGGGTGCCAAACTTCTTTTCTTTTGGACCACAGGCTTGACATCCGATGGTATCCTTAACTCGTGTTCGGCAATGTCCCGAGGGATCCCTGTCATATCTTCTGGACACCAAGCGAAAACATCGCTGTAATGTGTTAGCAGTTTTTCGAGATACGAGAGGGTCTCTGGAGAAAGGTTTGGATTGACCCTTATTCTTTGTTCAGGGTACTTAGGGTTTATGACCAACCTTTTCCTGTCTTCTTCACTATTTGAGCTTTCGCCCTCAACCATGTAAGCTTCTTGAGATGGTTGAAGGGTTGCTATGCCCCTCTCGGTAGGAAATTTGACTGTGCCATGGCCAACAGACACGGCCATGTAGAATGCACACTGCCCTGGTCTTCCGATGATCACGTCATAGCTTGAGGGGATGTTGATAACTACAAAGGCGAGCGGTTGGGTTCTTTCCTTCAAACCTTCGCTGAAATGAACATTAAGTGTCAGTTGCCCTAAAGGCTTGAGAGGTATATCAATGATACCTTTTATAGAGGTTCCAGAGGGTTGAAGCCTTGAACGTTCTTCATTACTCAAGCGGTTGAAGAATTTCTCGAACATGATTTCAGTGGCTGCCCTAGTGTCTATGTATGCCCTGCATGTTTGCAACGTTCCTACGGTAGCTTCTACCACAAGAGGGCTAGAGAGAGGATCTTTCTCCGTTGGGGGGAAGCAGACACACTGAAGCTCCCAAGCTTCCAACCGCTGCCTTTTATGAGGAACCCTTCCCTCAGAATTCACCATGTTGACTTCCTTACCTTTTCCTTCAGCCATTTTGTCCCGGACTCCCTTTACCAAGTGAGCGAGTTCTCCGGACTTAACAGCTTCTTCAATTCTTTTCTTGAGTTGGAAGCAATCATTGGTGTGATGACCTTTTTCTTCATGAAACTCACAGTATTGTGTGGAGTTCTCATTTTTTCTGCTTTTGGGGAGAGGCCTAGGAGGCCGAAAGTTTTGCTTAACTTCTTCCGTTGCAAGGATTTCTTGAGGGGTCTTTGTGAGGGGAGTGAAACTTATGCCTTTCTCCCTGCTTGAAGGGTTCCGACCTTCAGACCTTCGAGGGTCTGAACCCTTTGACCGCCTGTCATAGGAGTTGAAGTTTCCCCTCTTCCGAGCTGGACTATTGCTTCGCCAGCCGGATCCCCTTTTTCTTTGTTCTTTAATGTCTACCGCTTCCTCTCCCCGGATGTGGGCCTCAGCCCTTTCGAGAGCTTCTTCCAAGGTCTTGGGCAAGGACTTGTTGAAATCTCTTGTGAGGTATTTAGAGGTGATGGCATTCATGAAACCGGCCACTCTCATTTTCTCATCTGCCCCTACATAAGTCAGACCTTCCTTCTTGTATCGTTCAATGAACGCACGAAGACTTTCATCATCACGTTGTTTTATCTGGAAGATCACCGTTGCGTCTTTAACATATCGCCTTTGTTGAGAGAAATTGGCCAGAAAACCCTTGCTAAGGTCGTCAAAGCTTCGAACGCTTTGAGCAGGTAAGTCGTTGAACCAGATTTTGGCGGATCCAACAAGAGTTTGCATGAACATTAGGCAACATTCAGCGTTGGACCATTTCTCTATCCTTGCTGCACCGATGAAGATCTGAAGATGGTCCTCAGGATCTTCAGTCCCATCATACGTCCTGATGTGGGATGGCATCTTAATTTTTGTTTGGAAATCATAATCGGCTATCTGCTTTGAAAAGCATGAAAGGTTACTTGGCTTGTATGGTTTAGCCAAGTCTTCTTCAGCCCTTGCATCCATGTTATTGTCATTGCCGTTATTTCCCTGAGTGGCTAGCACCTGATTAATAAAGTGTTGCTACGGGAAGTTGGTCATCATTTGGGTCATCATATTGGGCATGAGGTTGAAGCCTTGAAGGTTTCCTGGTCCAACTGAGCAGTTTATTCCCAGGGGAGTGCTCATAACAGCACTTCGTGCCAAAGGGAGCACGGACAGAGCTTGCTCCCACGTGGTTGTTGTAGATGCTGGAAAGCTCGTTGCTGGGGACTGTAGGAGCTGGTCAAGGGTCAGCTCATGTCCTAAAGGAGCACCACTGGTAATTGGTTGGGAAGAGAAGATAGGATGCACTGTAGGATTTGTTATTGTGGACAGATATGGGTGAGGGTTTGAAGGATTACTAGGACCAGCCTCATTTCTAGTTGTAAAAGGAAGGGGAGGTGGTCCAGGAGACAACGTTGGTTCTGGCTCATCGTAATCTAGGCGGATTCTCACCCCCTTTTCTCTTTCTCTATTCACATGCTGGTTGAGGAGAGACCTCAATTCCAGGAAATTGTTGGCAACCCCCTCGGGGGTAAGTTCAACACGTGCCGGGGTGTCAGAGATACCGACATTGGGGGAAGGAACTCCGGATCTGGACGGAGTTGGTGTGTTGAAGGTGAGGAACTCGGGTGTGCTCCCCGGAGTTGAGAAAGAAGTTGGTATAGTCACATGAGCCTGACTACTACCCGGGGTAGAGGTGTTTGGAATCTGATTTACTTCACCCGTGGATCCACTTTCAGACATGGTGACTTTAAGTGAAGAGAGCTACACTACTAGGTTTTTTTTAGGAGAAATAGCGGCGTAGCCCCACGGTGGGCGCCAACTTGTTGATGCAACAAATAAGAGACCAAGGATGGTAGCTGGACTGGTTAGGCAAAAGGGTTGAAGGGTTCAGTTTTGCCTAATGCAGGTCGTGGGGTCCCCCCACGTTTGCAAGACATGGAAGGAGGTTCACTAGTTTATTGTTGTTGTTTGCTGAAGATCCTTCTCTGAGGTATACTCAGATTCAGATGTGGGAGCAAACAGAACGTGTGTGTTGGATGTGAAAGCGAGTGACTTGCATAAAGCAAATACTCAATGTGAATGACCAGTGTTTGAGGAAACAGGCCTGGCCGAGAATGTCCCAACTCAGTTAATGAAGTGTCGATTATATAGGAGAAGACATCTCCCAAAGAGGTATTCATTTGACTAGTGTCCTTGCTTGCAGCGAGGGGCTTACCCTTTCGGGGGTTAAAGCCTTTTGACCCCTGGATAATAGCGTGTGCTTCTGCAGACCTGCATTGCTTTTGCGGCTGTGGGTTGGTGAAGCAATCCCTGAATGTGACTGGCTACTGTTTCCGTATTGCTTTTTCCCTCTTCACAGCTTTTTAACCTTTGAACCATTTAACCCTTTGAGCATTTACGTATTTAGTCATTTTATTTAATCTTGGGCTACCCCGGTCATCAAGCACCTTATATTATCAACAGATAATGAGTATAAAAAACATTAAAAACCTAAATGTTCAAACTTAATATATATCAACAAGTACCGTGTATTATCAACAGATTACATAAAACAAATATTAAATCTTTTTCCTTAAAAGAAGTGAAAACATGTTAAGACAAATTGAAAATCTAGTTCAAAATCATGCAAAGGAATCAAAAGGTTGAAAAGTTCAAGTAGAATAAAATGTTTAGTATTTATGTTAGAATGAACATATATATATGAGTAAACTGCCATTTTGGTCCCTGTGGTTTGGCCAGTTTTGCCACTTTAGTCCAAATCTCAAACTTATTACATCCAGGGCCCTATGGTTTGCATTTTGTTGCCATTTTAGTCCAAAAGTGAAATTTGACCAGAATCCCCAATTTCAACCCCCTGTTTTGTCCTTATCTTCAGGGGCAAAATGGTCATTTATGAATTATTATAACAAATTATTAATTAAATTAAAATAAATAATCCCTTTATCCCTTTATCTTCTTCACAAATGAATCATCATCTTCTTCACAAATTCATCAACCATCTCCCATCACTTCGGATCCGTCTTCATCATACTTCATCGTTCCGAAACTGACTCCAGTCACCACCCCAACCACCTTCAACGATCTGAATCTGATTACTTGCTCCGGTCACCACCGAACACCTTCAACGTCGATCTCCGGTGACTATCGTTCAGCTTGGTTCACAACATCGATCTTCATCATCGGAATACCGGACCTGTTATAACCACCATCATCATCTCCGACCTTCTTCGTCTGTGTCCGTCTTCATAAACACCGTTCAACACCCAACAGTCACCACTCTTCAACCCGTGCAACCACCGTAAATCACCATCATTGTTCATCAATGCACTCACCTTCAACCACCGTCAAATCACAACAATCACAAACAACTGCAAACAACCACCGCCTTCTTCGCCGTCGTACACTCCGTCCTCCGCCACACATCCTGTCCGGAAAACATCTTATACCACTTCGTCGCTGCTGATTTCGATCCGGCGAGTCCGCGTGTCCTCACGCGATTGATTAGAAACATCTTCACATCTCTCAATTTCAGATTGCAAACCGGGTTTCAACTGTGTGTGTTTATGTGCTTCCAGAGAGTGAGAGAGATTAGAGGTAGCGGCTGTTTAATTTTTAGGGTTTTCATGTTGAGTATATTCATCGGAATATGTTTAATTCATGTCTTGAGTTTACTATCATTACATTGGTTTAGGTGACGGTAATGGCTCAGATCGGACAGAGATGATAGTGGTGCGCCATGAGAGATGGTGGTTCAGATCTGCCGGTTTTGATGATCTTGATTTTCTAGGTTTTGATGATGATGTTTGAAGATGAATTTTCTGGGTTTGATGATGATGTTTGAAGATGAATTTTCTGGGTTTGATGATGATGTTTGAAGATTGCTCAAGATGAATTTTCTGGGTTTGATGATGATGTTTGAAGATTGCTCAAGATGAATTTTCTGGGTTTGGTGATGATGTTCTAAGATGATGTTCTTGATCTGGTTTTAATTGCAAAAAAAAAAAGGAATTTAAAAAATGACCAAAATGCCCCTGCACTAAAGGACAAAATAATCAGTTTTCAACAGTCAAAATAGAGGGTTTTTGGATTTTGGACTAAAATGGCAACAAAATGCAAACCACAGGGCCCTAGATGTAATAAGTTTGAGATTTGGACTAAAGTGGCAAAACTGGCCAAACCACAGGGACCAAAATGGCAGTTTACTCTATATATATATATATATATATATGATCAAGGGAAAACTTCCGTGAGTTGTGAGAACTTAGAGAACTCAGTCTTTCTGTGCGCTTTTTGCCCTATTTTTTTCGCACCTCTATATTAAAATGTTAAGGAAGACTGCCGTAAAAAGAAATAAAAAAAATTCGAAATGGTGTTTTTCGGCCCCTTACAGCAGCTGTAAAAAGCTGATGACATAAACATGACATCACTTTTTACAGCATTTACGGCTGCCGTAAATGAAAAAAAAACAAGTTTTTTTTTGGAAAAGATGATTTTTTTAAGATTTTTGGTAAAAAAAAAATTTGAAAAAAAAAATATTTCATTAGGCCGAGTTAAGTTCTCACAACTCGTATAAGTTTTCATTTTACCCTAATCCTATATATATATAGGGGTTGGTTAACGTACGCAACTTATGAGACTGAGTTACAACAACATGCGAGCTTCATTTTTACCATGCGATTTTTTATAACATGTTATTTTCTTATTTATACAACATACTATTTTTTCATTTTTCAAAATGCGACTTTTTTGTTTTCAAGAGTTTTTATATTTTACGACATATGAGTTTTTAATTATAAAGTTTATAACGTGATCTCATACGCTCGTACGATAAGGCATATTATGTATTACACTTTTAGCATATATATATATATGTGTGTGTGTGCTGACATTTGTTGTATTGGCAACAACAAAAGCTCTATTGCCGCCTAAGTTGAACCAAAAGACCAATTTTAATCCACAAGATACATCGTAAAAAAGGAATTTGTTACTTAATCAAGAGAAGAGGGGTCCTTTACACAATGTTTTAAAAACCAGTTTTTAAATTATACAGGATAGGGCTTATAAATGATTTAACCGGTGGTACCGAGCGGTAATACCGTATTGATTAATTAACCTTACAATTTCATTATAATACAACTTCAAATCAAAAAATAATCTAAAAGCACATGATTCCATAACCATAATAAAAAAAATATCCAAAAAATACTCCAAAAGTACTCGATTTGAACTTGAAACGTAACAATGGAATGGACACGTATCCTTGATGGGAAGTCTATAACTGTTTGCAGCAAGCGATCAATGATAGATGAAAGGTAAATCTCAGAATTATCATGATTTTATTAAAAATTTAAAAATCAAACTTGTAGATTAACAAAACCCGTACACCGGTTTGAATCAGCATTACTGGATTTATAGCCGTCACATAACATTTAGTGTTTGCTAGTTTAATCGGCCTTTATCGTACCAGGCTCGAGGCTAACTGTCGGTATTACTGGCATTATCGATCGATATGAACTTGTATTTAAAACATTGCCTTTACATCCATTGTATCAAATGTTGAGTACAAGATACTACAGTATTTAAAAATTGTATGAAAACTTGTACAGTGAAATAAAGTTTGAATCCTCTTTGTATGTAAACATATTTTTTTTACTTGGCAAGCATCTTAGAGGATGTTATTAGTGGCGGAGTTTGAACGAAAAATCAGTAGAGATCAGACTCTCAAAATTCAAATCGCAAGAGGCCGGAATCTTAAAATCCAATATTTTACACTACAAAAAAAAGAATTCGAAAAAATTAACACTACGGGCCAAAAATCAGTGAGGCCGGGGCACGCCTAGGCTGATAAGAACCTCCGCCACTGCATGTTACGTGTTACATAACGCTAGATACTCATTTTTCATTTGTTACTTTTGCATTTAGCAGCCAACACCGATTCATCAAACATTTTCAAACAGTTACACCATAAAAGGAATTACTGTCTAATGACCGATATTTATCAAAAAAAAAAAAATAGTGACATACTAGAAACGATTACAATTCAAACATGTAACTTCTAGTTTATTATAAAAAAAAATGAAACACTACAAAAAGAAAAACCTTCAATGTTTGTTTCAAAAGGTAATTTTGTTTGATTAAGAACATTCACATCCCTTCCATCTTTTTATCCTATAATTTCACTAAAAACAAGAGTTTCTCTCTCCTTTCAATTAAATAATATTTGTTTTTTTATCAAACTTTTTTTTTCTCCTCCACTCACAACTACTTTCAAAATATATTAAAAAATTATAGAGGATAAACAGTGCCCCCAAATTTTACAGATGAACAGTAGCAATTTCTCTCCCTTCTACTTATAACCGCTTTCAACCACCTACAATTATTTTTCATAATATAAAAAACCCTCTCACAGAATTTAGGGAAAGGAATGTGAATTTAGTTTGTCCTCCATTATGTCTTGAAACTAGTTTTTGCCCTGCCCGCACTGCGGGACACTAAGTCGAATACTTCTCTTTAATGAAATATACGTCTATGTTTCGTTTACTTATTCATAGTACTCATAACACGATCTCAAAAAAAAATTGAATGGAGTCAACCAATTAATACAAAACACTACTATACTTTTGCTAAAAAAACAAAAACGATGGAAAGACTATAATTTTAAACCGGAGGAAAAGTTGTAATTTTCAAGATAAATGAGTGTGTGCCAGGCGGCTTACACCGAGTCAACCAAAAAACAAACACTACCAAAGTTTCGTAAAAAAGAGTTAAATGTCATTTTAGTTCTTGTGGTTTGGGTCATTTGTCAGTTTAGTCCAAAGGTTTCATTTTTCGCCGTGGGTCCAAAAAGGTTTTACCGTTGCCATTTTAGTCCACTGGGTTAACTTCATCCATTTTTTCTGTTAACGAGAAGGACAATTCGGTCATTTTATATGGCCAAATTGCCCTTGTAGTTAACAGAATTACATATAAAATGACCGAATTGCCATTCTCGTTAACAGAAAAAATGGATGAAGTTAACCCAGTGGACTAAAATGGCAACGGTGAAACATTTTTGGACTCACAGACGAAAAATGAAACCTTTGGACTAAAGTGGCAAAATTTCGGTCATTTTATATGCCGAATTGCCCTTGTAGTTAACAGAATTACTTATAAAATGACCGAATTGCCATTCTCATTAACAGAAAAAATGGATGAAGTTAACCCAGTGGACTAAAATCGCAACGGTGAAACATTTTTGGACCCACAGACGAAAAATGAAACCTTTGGACTAGAGTGGCAAAATGACCCAAACCACATGGACTAAAATGTCATTTAACTCAAAAAAAAAAATATAAAATAAAAAAAAAACCTAAAACAGTGGCATGACTGGAATTTTACAATGGGGCAAAATCGTAATTTGATAAGGGAAAAAACCAAAAACGTTGGCAAAACTGTAATTTCAAACTAAGGGCAAAATCATAATTTGGTTGGGAGAAAAAAAAAAACCAATGGCAAAACTATAAATTTAAACAGGACAATTTAAATTTGGCTAGAGCAGGGCGGCCGCACCCCTTAAAAAAAATTAGTGGTATTTTTCGCGAAAAATCCCGACCGCACCCCTTGGAAATATTAAATTTTCGTCCGCACCCCTTGGAAATTTTCGTCCGCACCCCCCTTAAAAAATGTTAGGAATTTATATAAAAAATTGTGAACACGGATTGAAACCCGATCAAATTATATAAACAAGTTAGCCCACTAACCCCTTTAATAAAACTTAAATTCAATCCATCAAGCCCAATAACTTAATACCCATTCAAGCCCAACCGAACAACTAGTTTTGTTAAATAAAATCAGTCCACATAAAAAAAAAACCCAAATCGGTGCCACTTGCCAGCGACTCCCGCCCTCCCTCTGTCTCACTTCAGCACCCAACGACAGCATTATTCTGGCCGGCAACTACAAAATTCCAGCTGCAAACTGGTTAATTCAGGCCGCCCCTGACAGGTACATGTTTTGTATTGTTTTTTTTTTTTTGTGATGTTTATGCGATTTTGTTCAAGATTCATGAGATAATAGGATTTTAGGTTGGGTTAAAAAAGTTTAAACTTTTATGATTGTTTGAAAATTGAAATGGACCCGACTCGATCTGATTCGACCCGCTATGAAACTTTATTTGTTTGTGTTTACTTGTTTTACATGACCCGACCCGCTATGAACCGATTTTTTTTATATAACTAGGGGTCTAAAATCTTTAAAAAAATTCCGCACCCCCAGGAAAAAATCTTGGGTCCGCCACTGATGGGGAAATGTCAGACAGCTGCCTAACACTATTCTCCTCCATGTACTTTGTAGTCTATATGTCCATGGCTTTATAACCTAGTGACATCTTGGAGGTGGGATAAGGCTTTGGAACCAACAGGTCCTGAGTTTGATTCCCACAAGGTGTTTTTCTCATATTTATTGAGTTTCCTCCTGAACTAGATATTATGTTTAGTGGAGATGGATATGATCAGGTGATTCCGTTAGTAACATGATGATACTTCAATGGTCTGTCAGTGATCCGAGTTTGCCGTTAAAAAAAACTTTGTAGTGTATATAAAATAAATGTCCTTAAATTTTGCGCCAAAAAGTCATGGTTTTCTTCGTAATGTAAACAACAAAGTCCATCGAATTAAACACGAGGACCAGTTGTCGTTTTTTTTTTTCTTTCAAAAGGGCAATAAATTTTGACATGCATTGTCTAAAATAGAATTACTATATTAGGCTTACAAAGGAATTGTATTATCGAATGAAAATATTATTAGGCTTATGGGTGTGGGTTCAGGAAACCTCTCGGGGAGCCAACGTGGACCCTCCCCCCCCCCCCCCCCGGTCCAGATATCGGTGTCATCGAGAGCTTCTTCTCGTCTGCCCCGAAGCTCTCTCTTGATTCTCTCTATCTCTCTTTTGATATGATTGGATGGAGATGCAGTGGCGAAGTATAGAAGGGGTGGAGAGGGGCGCCCAACCCCCCGAACTTTTCGCTCAGTAGTGTTATATATGTAGTTTTCGTATAGAAATTTTTGAGTATATACGTTTTCGTATAGAAATCTTGAAGACTAAACAAAATGATCTTATTATAAAACCAATTAATTTAAATATATTCTCAGATTATGACTAAGAAACCTTAAATTTTTATTTCAATAACTCGTTAACCTTTTTCATGGCTTTCTTGATTAATCATAATTACCCTACAACAATTACTCTACTAATGTAAAATTCTGATTTTTTTTTATATTTTGTAAATTAAACATCATTCTTAACGAGTAGAGAAAAAAAAGTTAAAAAAAAAAAAACTTTGTTCACTTTTTACGGTCAAGGATATTTTGTATATTAAAATTCATTTGTATTAAATCTTTACAAATTCATGATGTGGAAACAAAAGAAAATGCATAGGGTTTCCCAAGACCCGTTGTTTTGTGAAGACTAAACAATCGTTTAACGTTCTACAGATTAGGTCATTGCAGGGGCGAAGCTTACAGGGGGGGGGGGGGAGCGCCCGCCCCCCGGGATTTTTCGCTCAGTAGTGTTATATATGTAGTTTTCGTATAGAAATTTGTGGGTATATAGGGTTTTCACCCCCCCCCGGTTCTATAGAAATTTTTGGGTATTCTATAGAAATTTTTGGGTATATATGTTTTCACCCCCCGGCCGAAAAATCCAAGCTTCGCCACTGGGTCATTGAAATTAGAAAATGAAGAAAAAAAATACTATTTTGTGTTCTATTCTATGTTATACTATTTTGAAATTATTAATTTATATAATGTAATGTAATTAGTTTTCTGTTGTGTCTATTTTTTAAGTTGTGTTGTGTAGTTAATCAAATCAATGTAATTTATTAGCTAGCTTGATTTACTATGTAAATGTAGGATTAGGATCAAATACAAAGGATCCTAATTGTAAGAAGTGTAAGAAGGATTTATTGAGTGACAAGTGTCCAATAACCTAAAAAAACCCACTACACAAAAAAACCCACTAAAAAAAAAAACTTAAACATCCACCACCAACAAAAACCCCCACCCCCACCCTCCCCCCACCCCCCACATCACCCACCCAAATAATTATAAGTATTTTTTTATAAAACTACATAGCGTGATTTACTATGTAAAATGTATTATAAAAATAATTATAAGTATTTATTTTATAAAACAATACAATAAAAATGATTTTTTTAACGGCCACAAATACTATATAAGCGCGGCCACCCGGGTAAACTCATTGGCAAAAGACCCCTCACGCCCTGCAAACACAGACAACACTGATGACTCAACCCGCCCACTATTCCAAGGGAAACCCACCGCCAGAGGTGTACAAATCGTTTTTTTTTTTTTTTAAGAAAAAACCGGTCCGGTTTTTAACCGAATGGTTTTTTTTTTTTTTTTTTTTGAGAAAAAAAACCAAGGGTTTGGGTTTTTTAACCGCTTTTATAGGATGGAAGCCCAAACTGGTACTAACCGGATTCAACCCGTCCACCATTCCAGTAGAAACCCACCGTTAGAGGTGTACAAATCGTTTTTTTTAAGAAAAAACTAGTCCGGTTTTTATCGGTTTTTGTTTTTAAGAAAAAACTAGTTCGGTTTTTATCGGGTTTTTTAAAGAAAAAACTAGTCCGGTTTTTAACTGAATCGGTTTTTTTTTTTGTGGGGGGGGGGGGGGGGGGGTGGGGACGGGGGGTTTGGTTTTTTAACCGCTTTTATAGGATGAAAACCCAAACTGATACTAACCGGTTCGGTTAGAAACTAGTTTTTGTTTTTTTTTTTTTTTTGTTTCAGTTCTAAAAACAGTATTTTTGTACACCTAACCAGTTCGGTTAGAAACTAGTTTTGGTTTTTTTTTTTTTTGTGGTTTCAGTTCTAAAAACAGTTTTTTTGTATATACCTCTACCCACCCACCCTAAAGGGGGATGGGGAACCTGCACTAGAACACCGTAGCCACCCAAAAGGGTAAGCCTTGCGGGTTTGATTCCCGGGTAGAAGTAACCATGCAAAGGTCAGAAGGGTTTGAGGTGAGGAAAATCTCTTAAAAAGGCAACTCTTTTGTTATTGAAATTTTAATGATGTATTCATTTTTGTTTTTTCACAATGTATAGATAGATATATCAAAGACATAATATTCTACTCAAAACTGCAATTGCCAATCGACCCGTTTGATCAATTGGATATAAAAACATAACCGGAATCAACTCGGTGGAAATCAGTCTCGGTTACGCGCCAGATTCCAAAGGTCGAGAACTTTTGTAAAGAATTTACAGAGATAAACAAAGGTGAAGTATCTAACCCCTTACTCAACCAGCCTATCTTGCCACCTCTATTAGCAATAAATAGTCACCTTTCTTCCAAAAAATATATAGAAAAAACCTAGGACCCTCATTGCTGTCAAATATGGTTTCAACAAGAAACAATCCAAAGTCAACGTGTCAACCATAAAGAGCATCATCAATGGTAACCCCAAAAATGCGTTACAGCTGCTTAGGTTGCCCCGACGAACACACTACAGGTTAACAGAACTTAAAAACTGGAATCGTAATGTAAACGAACTATACACCAAATCACAAGAAATGTAGTTCAAAACGAGTGTTACAGATCATAGCAAGTGAACCCGTAAATAAATAATTTCCTGACGCAATTAACACTATACAAAATGTGGTACTTCTAATAAATTATGCTTGCCTGGTACAGAGACTACCTGCGGCTTTTTAACGAACTGACCCGTTAAATCCAAAAATTACACCATCGCCATAAGAAAGCTCTTGACGGTGAGGATTACATGCTTAGGTGCCTCAAATTGAAGAACAAAAGGATTCTACTCTGTACAGATGGTTCTTTTTTTTTTAACTTTAAACATGTGTTGCCGAGCCGGAAGTAGGGATTCCGTGTTTATTAAACCATTCAGGCATGTGGAACTTTTCGTACAGCACAGGTCTTACATCCCCTTGCTGTGACAGTTGTTTTAAAAGGGGAAGAAGGACCTCAAGAAGCTGATTATAATAATATGCATAAAAAAAATTGGTGAGAGATGTAACAAATATAATAATTAGAAAGATGGAAAATTTATGGAAATCTGGTAAACTAATTGACGGGTCGGAAAACTTTAAAAGGTCAAACGGGCAATTTTTAGTACGGTTGGGTTGTCCCCGCGAACACTTTTTTGTCAGTTGTTTTTTTTTTTTTTTTTTTGTAGTTGAATAATAATGCATTAATTATGATTACAAAAACTATATTATTATAGTAAGGGTAAATAGCAAGAAAATGCAATGTACTAGTCCCTTTTTACTGATTAATAAAAAAACATCCTTTTTAACTATTTACCGTGGCGCAACATATTTACCAATTTCTTACCAAAATATGCATTTCTTAACCATTTAATGCAGCATCTTTACCATTTATCAACCATTTGATCCACCATACTAATCATCTTATAACATTCAATGCAACAACCGGCATACTTGTAAAGAAATAGTATGTTTGACTGAATGGTGAAAAAAGTAAGTTGTGTATATGGTAAAAGGTGCATAGTACATTGCACTTTCTTGCAGTTTGTCCTTATTGCAATCATCTAAACTTTTGACCAGAACGATCTAGCAGGTTGTAACTTGTAAGAATTAAAAACACACACTTGAAGACATTCAACCCCTTTCCTTTTTAGCTAACTTTTTATTTAACCCCATTTAAGACTCAAGTTAACCCCAAATCAGCCTAATTGATAAGAATATGGGTCAAAATTGCCACCTCTACGTGAACACATAAATCAGACAAAAATATATTTAAAGCATAATGTCACGGGCCAATATTCGAAGGTCGTTTTGCTATGTGATGTACTTGAATGCTTGGGTTTACTGGCTAGTCCTGGACTTTATCAGGGACGGTCTCAATGTCAATGAAGACGTGTACGTGGCTATCGTGTCTACGACGAACGCATCACTGGTCGAGATCTGGCGCCGCCTTCCTGGTGAGTCCAAGGCAGGATGTCAGGACGAAACCAGTAACCCACAAAAAGAGCGGGATGGATTGGCTTATCCCCGGGGAAATGGAAACGCCACACAGGGATCGAAAGATAACTCTGTGATAATAAGCTGTTTGACAAGTGATAAGTTTTGTAAATCTATTCAAGGTACCTGATCATCATATGGTTGTCCAGCAGAAAAAGGTATGCATGGGATTCCGTTGACTGGTTGCAATAAGAAACTGAACGGATTGTTGTCAACAATCACAATTCTGCAAAAGTTTGTTGATATACATGAAAGATCCTTCACATGTTCCCTAAATTCCCTGAAAGCCATGAAAACATGGATATAAAATAAAGCTCATCAATTTCTATATCATGTGGATATGCTATCAGTAAACATGTAGGGATGGTGGCATCTGAAAACTGTAATCATTTCAAATACAACAGTCATATTAACTAACTTTTAACTGATATGCGGATATCGGAATGAAATTGAAAGTTTGAAACAAATATCAGTATTCTAACAATTATATATATTAAATATCAACTTTCTTATGCATTGGAGCTTTTACATTGTGCTTTGTTGATTATATTTATTTTTTCCAACTTTTTTTTTTCCTTTTAACCACTATACATTTCATCTTTTACATATTTGTCACAAAGCTTTTTCCATGCTTGACCCCAATACTTTTCCACTTTCAACTTTGGTCTCCTATACTATTCATCTTTTACAAATTTTTTGTTTAACCTTTTGGTCAAAATTTTGCGAGTTAACTCGCTGCAACATGCGTGTGTGGTTCAACGTTTTTACGTCTACTTTTCCCCATTTAACGGCCCCGTCTCAACGCGCGGGTCATAAGTCAACTTAGTTATTCTTTTCCATGACTTACGTTTCGGTCTAATTTTTGCACGTTAACATGCAGCAACGGGCATGCGTGGTTGAACGTTTTATGTCTACTTTTCGTTCGACTTAACAGTCCCGACGCAAAGTGCAGGTCCAACACCCTCTTCAACACACGGGTTCGATAAAACGTTTCGATGTTACTTTTTTCACGGTTTTACGCCCCCACCGCAATGCGGGGGGCTTAATACTAGTTTGTATCAAATATGATTATATAGTGATTTAGTCATCTAATGTCACAATTACAAGTGGGAAGATTAGAGCCCATTGATCTTTAAGATTTAGATCTTTAATATACCATACAACTCAAATTTGTTTAAGTGGCATTAGAGTACAAAGAACCAAGAAAAACAAGAGGCGCTTAAATGGGATACACCATTTATCCAATGTAAAATTTTAAGGTTTATTAGTGAAGAATAGATTGGGAATGCATTCATAGTAGATAAAACATCATGAGCTAATATGCTCATACGCATAGTGGGGTTTGCTAATGACTCAACTAGCCTTGTATGTTGAATCTAAAAGGTCATATGTCGTTGTCAATCACTCTCATTATTCACTAGTTTCAGCCCATTTACTTACGAACAAGTCAATTTGGGTTGTGGGTTATCTCAATTCTTAAACAGGTCAAGTAAAAAACAAGCTAAAACGAGTTCTAATACAATAAATAACTCATGAAGAGCAGAACCACTTACGTTGAACTGTTGAAGGCCGATAAAGTCTACGACTAAACCTGTTTTCAGCATCTATTCTATCAACAAGTGGCTTAGCATAACCTGCAATGGCGTAACAATGACAGGCAAACTGAATCAACTAAAGTTTTCTACAACAGACGAACTCAACAAACTGAAATTGAAAACAAGAAGTTTATGGCAGACCTTCAAGGCCAGCAGTAAATAGCACAAGATCAGCAAATTTACTGAGTTGGGTAAGGAATTCATCCAATCCAGGACGTTCAAATACTGTCACATAGTTGACTTTCGGTTTGGCCCTCAAATTCCTTCAATACAGAAATTTAAACATCATCGTTAGTCACTTAACTTTGAAGATTAAATCATGAAACAACATACAAACATGATAAACATGAACATTGTCACCTTATCAGAAGATACGCATTCTAACTCGAACCACTTTAAACCTGCATCTATGGCCTGATTACGAACAATTGCAGGCAAACTAGAAGTTTCATACGCACATACTAAAGTTTCATCCAAATCCAGAACCACCTGCAGCCAATGTTAGATGAATCAATTCCAGAGTTAAAAGAGTCAGTTAATTAACTGATCTTTATGAGCTAAATGCCTGCTCAAAAAGCTTATATTGCTTACAAAGAGAGATTACAAGTATGCTTTACAAGAACACTTGTAAGAGTTATGTGTTTGTTTGGGTCAAAGGCTTAACTTTGAACCACGTCTAAGTTGCATAAAGAAGAAAACAGGTACCGTCACAAATTGATGCAAACACTTAACACTTGTTCATCTAACAAAAGAACCAACACAAACGAACATAAGTACAAAACGACTAATTACAATTCTACAAACCTAACTTTCTAACTGAACAAAATCAACGAACTAAAAAGCATGTTGGATAAACCAATTACATAGTCAAAGCGTAGCGTCACATCCTGCCTAAAACACTTACTACAAAGAGAGATTACAAGTATGCTTTACAAGGACACTCGTCAGAGCTATGTTTTGTGTGTTTGTTTGAATCAAAGGCTTAACTTAGAACGAATCTAACTCGTTGCACAAGACTTCAGGATACCCCTTCGTGTCTGTTTGAGTCAAAGGCTTAACTTAGAACCAATCTAACTCGTGTCAAGAGTTCGAGCTGTAAGCAATCCTCATCACACAAAATCAAAAGCATCGAAAGTCACATAATTTGATACAAAACTACATAACGATCACGAAACTAACTAATTACAATTCTACAAACCTAATTTCTCTAACTAAACAAAATCAACAATTCTACAAACTATAAACCACGCTAGGTTAAATCAAAATCAAACATACCGTGAGCTTCTGCGAAACGTCATACTCAACGTCAGCACCAGCCGGCGGAATATGAACAGCGGAGGCGGCGTACGGAGGCGGAGCTTCAGCAGATTCAGACAACTCAACAACCGGCAACGGTTCAAACTCCGGCGACGAAGAAGAATACGAATAATTAATCAACGAAGGAGTAGCTCTAATGATCTGAACGAAGATCTGAAAGAAGAAAGCTAACCAGTTCAACAGTGTCCGCCATACTTGTAAGGTTTTCTTCGGCGCGTATACTTCGGTATCGGTTTGACCTAGCTCCACCATCGCCAGTCGCCGGAAAAAAACGGTTATGATAAGTTTGTTTGTTTGATTGGACCTGACGATGTCGTTTTGGTGTGTAAATATAGAAGATGATGGGGTGGCGCGTGTTGGAGATGGAGCGAGTGTGAGGCACGCGTTTGTTTGTTTGTATTCAACGTCGCCGTGAAGATGGGGTTTGGGAGTGGCTAGTTTTTGCCAGTTGGTTATATATTATTCAGGACCTTTATTTTTTTAATTGACAAAACAGGTCCCTATGGTTTAGATTTGTTCAAGTATAACTGTATAAGTGCCTAATATCCTGTTTGTGGCATTGATAGTTATTATGTAAGTTGTTACTTCACTTTCGCCTTCACGTAATCGATACTCTGAGAATCCATCACTTGTGGTCTAGTGGTTGGAAAGAGTTGGTTTCTTTTTGGAGACTCAAGTTCAATCCCCACTAGTGTCACATTTGGTGGATAAAGGCAATAAAGGCTAGTTCTCTCAGACCCTAGGTCAAGAATTCGAGTCTGAGCCATCCTGGATTTTAGTCCACCGTGCGTTACGCCAAAGAGATTCTCTCTTGTGGCGGCGCAAGCCCCTGCCACTGGCAGTGGATGGTATGGTTTCTCGGGAAAACACCGTTAGCCAAACTTTGACACCAGCGTGGACAGGTTTAAGACAACATAGTCTGGCCAGAATAGAGTTAGGGCCATCTGTTTAAGAGGATGTGAAATCTCTCTCACAACAAGTTATAGATTCTCACTATTTAAAAAAAAATCCATACTCCCACTCACTTCTGTCACACAATGGTGTTAAGGTGATTGCATTCCTAGATCAATATTGTCATACTACCCAACAACCTTGTTGTATAAGGCTATCAACTAATTGAACGTATTATGAACGGGAAGTTTGTTTGTTTATTTTTGTTTTGTTATTAAATAAACGGGGTTAAACAAGTTTTATGTTCATTTACGTTTGTGGACGTTTGGTACATTGATCGTTCATGATTATCTGTATATTAATATGTAATTATTATAATATTTAATGATACATTTATAGCTAAACATGAAAACGATATAAGAAAGTGAATATGATGTATATTTTAGCTTTAATACATTTATAATAGTCTACTTATTATATATATTTAATATTTTCTCATTTGTGTTTGTTTAACGAATACGAACAGACAAGTTTCATTAACGAAAATGTATAAACAAGAGAATCAACTTGTCTCTTTGTTCTTGGTTGTTCAATTGAACTTAAACAAATGTATACGAAGTTCACGAACAAGTTGCCTTTCATGTTTGATCGATTCGTTTACAGATATCTAATTCTTATTGTGATAGCATAAATTAACATTTTCGTAATACATATTGTGATACAAAAGCTAATATATAGTGACAGAAAATAGAAATAGTGTGTAGATTACTATGAGTTAAAACATTGGTGGTGGAATTGGAAAAATAATAAAACGTTTGTGATTAAAACAAGAATTAGCAAACTTCAAAAAAGGATATAAAACTCTATCTAGGCGGCTAGCCAGGTAAGGTTGTTAACTATGAAGTCGACATAAAAGAGGAAAATGAGGAGAGGAGTAAATTGTGTATTCACCTAATAAATGCACATCGTAAACAAAATACATAAAATCACCTCGAAAAAGTAATCCACATAAATCAATAACTTCTAAAATACACCTTAATATTTATTAAACTAGGTTATAACAAAATATATTACACAAATTGAATAAATGAAATTTTTTTTTGAAAGACAAACTTCATAAACACACCAAAAGCGCACTATCTCCAAGGCGGAGATAGCCACAAAACAGCGTCACTTACATTACAAGAAATTAAAGGATTTCCATCCCTTCCAATCCACCCGACCACTTTTTCCCCTACTATTATACCAAAGAAAGCCCTATGACTTAACATCCGAGATAACTTGAATACTAATCACGTCTATCGTCTTGAAAACCTTCTCGTTTCTCGCCTTCCAAATTCGCCAACACGCTAGCACTAGGATACCGAAAATGATCTATTTCCTTCGGCTCGAACATACCAACTGATCAACTATAGATTGCATGTCCTGGAAAGAGAATAAAAAGATCGGTGGGAGATGACACCACCGAGCGTTCCCCCTCCAAACAACATCGGCAAATCGGCACACACAAAACAAATGGTCAACCGTCTCGTCTGCGTCTTGACAAAAAAACACATGTACAGTCGCCTATAACTATATTTCTTCTTCTAAGAGCCACCTTCGTAGGGATCCGATCTAGACAACTTCGCCACCAAAAAATGTTACACCAAAAAATGAATTTTATATACTAAATAATAAAATAATATATGTTTAAAAACCTCTTTTATTACACGGGTTGAATAAATGTAATTTTAAATATTAAATAATAAAAAGATCTAATTTTAATTTATAAAGTAATATTGAAAGTTATATACAATTTGTTTAAAAATTATGTAATAAAAGCGATATAATAATTTTTTTAATAATGAAAATAAAAATAAATAATATATTAATACAAAGTTTGGGTTTGATGATAAATAATTTGGATATTTAAAAATATCTTAAATTAACAATTTAAATTTAAGGATAATATTTTATTAGAAAATTAGAAGTATTATATTCGACATTTAAAGTAGGATAAGATTTAATATTAATTTTTATTTATTTAGTAATATAAGATAGAAAAAAATATGATTGAATAGTTGGGAGGTTGTATGATGATAAATGGGTTAACGTATTATAATGTCATATAGTTTTGGTTATATATTTTTTTGAAATATTTAAAAAAATTAAGACTTTGTTATTATTAGTAAAATCATTGATTTTATATTTGTAATTTTGTTTGGTATTATTTTATTAAAAACTGCATATTATACATATAATTATATTATGTCTTAAATTATTAATGTCATCCAAAATGTTTTTCAGTTTTATGTCTAGCATTATATATACCATGGTAAAAGTTTAAAGTTTCTTAGAGATAATTACATCATCGGAAAAAATAAGAGTAAATTTGTATATTACAAATAAAAAGTAGGTGTCTTGTCATATGATATAGAAAATCAAATAAATAATATTATAAATGAGATTTATACATTAAATTTAAACTAAATAATTATCTATACTTAAGTAGAAGATATTAAACAAAATAATATTTAGTAGGAGAGTTATCTATCATTAATTAGAAGAGATTAAACTAAATAATAATTATCCATAAGATATTAAACTAAATAATATTTAGTATAAAGGTTATATATAATTAATTAGAAGAGATTAAACTAAAATAATAATTATCCATAAAACATGGCCTAATATGATGACAAGTGTCCCCTAAATTGTTTCTTTTATGATATAGTACTAGTAGTAAACCCCGTGTGCAAACACGGGTAGTTTTTAGAAATTTTGCATACCCCATTTTATTAAACGACGAATGACTATACATCACTTACATAAGTCATTTTGTGTCAAAATATGAAAAGATTTCTTAACAATAAAAGCATTAGAGTTTCTCAACAATACAATGTCGACAATAATCAAATGATAAAATACAATTATTACAATGCAACTCGTGGTTGGACCAAGCCGAGGATAAAGAATGTACAATTAGTCGATACGTTCATTTTTATACCCAAATAGATAAATGTGAAATGATCATGTGGTTGGACCAAGCCGAAGAGACAAATACAAATAGAACTTAACGCTGAAAAACCTTAGCAATCGTTGCAACAGTAATAATATATATTGATCTATTTTACAAGTTTTTTATTCATCTTTCATAACACATATTTTCCAAACTCTTTTATAAATAAAAACCAATTTAATCAACAAAAAGTAATAGTAAAACACGTACTGGACTTACCGCTAGCTTTGGACCTTTAGCAGCCTAGTCTCGTGAGCTTCCACTTCCATATTCAACTCCAGCTAAAACGTCACGCGTAAATCTAATTTTCAAACGTATGTAAAAACGGAAGGCGTAAAATAGTTTTTACGTACGTTTGACAAATGTTTTTACGTAAGTTGCTGAATGTAAAAAAAAATTGTGCACAGCGTCGAATGGGAAAAAATGTTTTTTTTACGCCCCTTATCGTCGGTCCGAGCTCCTCTAAACATCACGCGTAAATCTATTTTTCAAACGTATGTAAAAACGGTACGCGTAAATGTTTAGTTTTTACATACGTTTGAAAATTTGTTTCTCATACGTTGTCGAATGTAAAAAAATTCGTGCACGATGTCGAATGTAAAAAAAAAGTTTTTTTATTACACATGATAAAAAAATGTTTTTTACGCCCCTGATCACCGGCCCGAGCTCCTCTAAACGTTTGTGGAATGTAAACGCTCTGTTTTTTCCTTTAATTTTCGTAGGTGTTGGGGTTTTACGTTTAAACGATGAGGAGAACAAACAAAAAATGAAGATCAAGATCAGAGATTGAAGACGTTTTCTTTTTATACATGTAGTCTCTTTTTTTTGTATAAAAATCATATGTTATAATTAATTCTTTTTTTAATGGATAAACGTAATTACTGTTGACATGAATAGTGATGTAGTCTATGACGATTAATTGTCTGTTTGACAAGTTGATATGAATAATAAACAAGTCAAATTTTCGAAAATACCCTTATTGTACTATTTATTCTTTTTTAATCAACAAAATCACTACAATACAAATCAAACTTAAACAATTCAATCTCAACCACTCATACATGAGAGATCTAGGGTGGATAATGGTTCATATGGTTCTCGCATCTAAAGGTGGTTTCTATTTTACCCCATCTATATATATATATATATATAGAAAGTACAATGTACTTCAGGGCTTAACCTGCATTAACATACATGACAAAATATATAACGTGTGTTATTATCATAGAACGTGCGTGATTATAGTCCCATGCGTGATTATGTGGTCCCATGCGTGATTATACCCCTGATCCAACGGTTACCATTGTCTCCTACGTGATGTATGATAAGGCTTTTTGTATGTTAACCTTTCTCTCTCTCTCTCTCTCTCTATATATATATATATATATATATATATATCTATGGTGAGGTTCTAGAGTTAATACTAGTGTATTTGTGAACTGAGTGAACAAATCATGTCCATTGATTTACATCATTAAATCGTAAAATACACTAATGTATTTTCATCATCAAATCCTTATCATTGACTTACACTTGTGTATTGATAATCAAGGGCTAGAATTAGTTCACTAGTGTTCATTATCAAGGGGGTTATTCACAAATGAACCTAACCATATATATATATATATATATATATATATATATATATATATATATATATAAACAGGATCAGGAGAAAACACTCAAAAGTGTGAGAACGGTGAGAACGCATCCTGGCCGAACACGTGGCGTGCGATATAATTAGGGCATTTGGGTTTTTTTGTCATTTTATCTTCTGCGTTTCAAGTTCCGCTTTTCACAATATTGTTTTATTTTTGAGGTTTAAGATTTTTGACGTTAACCAAATTCAATAATTAATGGCGTTTAATGGTTTCATTTTAACATTTTGGCGTTTATGGCGTTTTTCAAGTCGTATGCCATCGGAACCCCAGAGGGTTAGGAAATCTATCTGAATGGCGTTTTTCAAGGCGTTTTAAACAAGATTGTCCATTGTTCTATTATTTTTTATATACATTTTGGCGTTTGTGGTATCTTAGCGTTTTACAATTATAAAATTATATTACAACCACTGGGAAAAAAATAGAAGCGAAGAAAATAAATTAAAAATCCTAATCAGATCTCTCTTCACAATCTTCACTGTCATCAGTCTCTCTCTTCTTTAATAGTACAAGAACTGTCACCAAATATATGGCGTTTTATGTAAAACTTAACAAACCCATAGGTTTAATTATTTTGCCTGCTCGTCTGTTGAAGTGGCTTTTTGTGGATGTTTGGGGACATAGATCTATGACGTGTGGGTGAGTTTTTCGCTTTTTCTTCATCTTAATCTTCATCTTTATAATCATCCCACTCTTCAGTGTCATTTATCTCTTCTCCTCATCCAAGCCTTATTCAAGAACAAAGAACACAAAATGACATTCGATTGTCATCAGTATCTTTTTCTTGAAGATTTGTCCATCTCATGCAGCAAAATCTTACTGAGTTACTCCCCTCACCTAACAATCTATTCAGTGAAACCTCACGAAGAACAATACTGAATATCCAAGAAAGCATATTAGCTATCTTTGATTTTTTTAATTTTTTGGCGTTTTATAGTGAGTGGTATTTAGTAGTATTGGCGTTTGTTTGTTTTTTTTTTTGATTAAATAGAAGTTGCTGAGAGGTATTGTTTTATAGGATTTCTTTTGGCGGCGTAGGTTAGGCGGTGCATTATTATAATAAACTATTCGTCGTTTCAGTTACTGTTTGTAATTATTGTTTTTTATAAGCTTTTATCTCTGAAGTCTGTAACACGTCCCGTCTTTCAAGTTTGACGTTTTAGATTCTAATATAATAAATTTTCCGTCTCTTCATTTTTAGTGTTTTGCAGTTATTGTTTCTAGTTACATTTTCAAGTTTGATTTTTTTTTTGGTTTTTTATAATATTTTTCCAAAGTAATTTTATTATAATTTGGGAGTTTTTGGGGCGTTTTACGGCATGATAGCGTTTTAACAAACATTTGGTTGTCTGGCGTTTTTATTATATATGACGTTTTTATTATATAACAATCAACTGAAAAAGAAAATAAAAAAAAAAGAATATATAAACAATTGAACTTCCAAATCTTCACTGTCACCAGTCTCTTTCTTCTTTTTTGAATCATCTTAACTGGCTGTTTCGACTTTCGTATGATTCATTTTGTTTTTTTTTTTGTTTTTTTTTTCAAGTAGTTTTTTTGTCGCCGTTTGGAAGCACAAAGTCTGACATCAGTATCTTTTTCTTGAAGATTTGTCCATCTCATGCAGCAAAATTTTATTGAGTTTACACCCTTCAGCCAACAATCTTGAATTTTCCAATGAACGATGTTTGATTTTTAATTTTTGCATTTTACCGATAAAAAGAACGCCACTAAATAAAAGCACCTTAAAACTCAAAATTTGATCATGCTAAAATCAATAATGTTTTCCTGTGTGAGTTGGACAACATTGTTAATCCTCGGTTAAGAAAGATAACTGGCAATGTTGTCCACCCCATACAACTAAACTTTATTGAAAACAAACCTCAATAATGTTTGTATGTTTTAGCGTTATAAATTGGATGGAAGTTGAGGATAAAGTCAATAAGATTTTACTCAATGAAATTGACAATATCCTCACTTAAGGATTTTTGTCCATTACATTGAGTGAAACCTTACAGACAACCAAACTGAATTTCAAATAAACGTTTTGGTTTAGAAGATATTTGATGTTTGGGTTTTTTTGGCGTTTCTAAGACGAATGATATATATTAAATATGGTGTTTGGGGTTTTGTGTATGTTTTTAATTGAAGGTCTGAGATGTTATATATATAGGATTTTTTTGGCGGTTTTTTTAGACAGGATTTTATTATAATTAAGTTTGGCGTTTTATATCTAATGGCGTTTTTAGTTAGAATGGTGTGTGCTATTTGTTTGGCATTTTATTTCATAAGATGGCTTTTGTGTGGAGATGTCAAAAGACTTTTTTATCCTTAATGAAGCGCGTTCACGTAATAAAATTGATGTTTTTTTATGAAAACGCCACCGCGCCAATCTAGTCCATAGATTGTTTTGATCGGACGATTCATAAGCGTTCTCACCGTTCACACTTTCCACGTAATACGAATTTGTTTTTTTTTTTTAAGATCCATTAAGATTCTGTGAGTTATCGTTCATCAATTATAAAATCGCAAAATAAAGGTTTTATAAAGTGTTATATAGTAATGGGCGTAGAATGAAGGTTTTTATATAGTGTTATATTTAAGGGCTTTTATCTGCAAGCATTATGTATAACACTACAACTACCATTCAACATTTCATAACACTGTAATAAGTATATAACACTACAAAACACCATTCAATAGTTCATAACACTGTAATAAGTATATAACACTACAAAAGAAGACATAACACTACAAATCTCTATAAAACACTACAAATGGTATATAACACCATATAACCCTTTTATAACTCTGTATAACACTAAAACATTATATATAACACTACAACCACCATTCAACATTGTAATAAGTATATAACACTACAAAACACCATTCAACAGTTTCTAACACTGTAATAAGTATATTACATTACAAAACAAGATATAACACTACAAATCACTATAAAACACTATTAATAGTATATAACACTGTAACACCCGTTCTTATAAATCAAAGTTTAACGTATATTTTACGAAAACAATCATGTAATTAAGATTACATATACATCGGAAATACGGCTTATTAAAACCTTTTACAATTTAAAAGTTTAGAACATAATGAAATTAAGTTCGTCATTTAAAAGTAACAACGAAACATCGTGCGGAAGCTTATTTCTTGATCGTGTTCAGTTCTTCATTGTGCTTGATCGTCCTCTGGTGCTAGAATTTTACCTGAAACTCATAAAACACGAGTTGGATTAGTCATACGTAACTTAGAACGTATTTAAACGGGTTCACAATACATCAACAGTTAAAATAAACGATTTTCGCAACACTGCACCCCGTCGCGTCGTGCCACGGCCTGGGGCCTTCCCCGTCGCACGACGCCACGGCCTGATTTCATCAGATTGTTGTTGCTGGTGCTGCGTAATTCCCAGCATGACTCCATTTCACGGAAACGAGCATAACTCTCTCGTTTTTAATCCGTTTTACCCGATTCTTTTTCCTACGCGTCCGTAATTTAATTCTCCATCTTATGGAGTTAAAACCCAACATCCGACATAAATAAATTTTGAAACTTCTAAGCCTTCGACTCATTACCTTTTACCAAATTTTAACCCGTTTATGCATTTTATCAAACAAACATATTTGTTTAATCCTTATTTCACATGCACCTCTTCAAATTAATGTTATCTACCGTGTTAGATTCTAATCATAGGTTTCTTACACAATTTAAACCCGTTTTCGCTCGTATGCTTATTTTGACCCGTTAAGGGTATTTAAGTATATTTTAAACATGATTCACTTTCATTTGTATCTAGCTTTATATTTCCACATTTCTTACAAAGTAATCTTCCACCACAACTGTATTTGTGGTGGATTTAATGTGGAGATCTATATATTCCGAGTTTTACCCCTCGGATCATTGTTTTACGGCAAAGACTCCTATATAGTCAATTGACCTAAGTATTTACATCTTTCACTTTCTATACTTATTCTAAGTATTTATTTACTCATAAAGCTCGTTTTCAAACAACCTTTATAGGTCGTTTGTTCAATTTAGCTTATAAGGGCTTTTTGATCAATTTTCACCCTTCTTTTACGACGAAGGACTTTTAAATACTTGTTTGACCCAAAATCCGACCTTTTAACCATAATCTTATTTAGAAACCAATATGTTTCTAAAACACCATAATCATAACTCAATTCATTCGCTTTACCTAAAAGATAACCGAATATCTTATTTTAACCTTGTCTAACTGTTATAGAACTCCAAATTCTACATGATGAGTTATATCATTATACATACCTGGCTCGGATCAATATATTGACCCGTTTCAATACCTTACTTTAGAGGCTGCTAAGTAATAGCGATGTAAACATCCATGTGCTATTTATTTCCTAAAATCATACAACTCGACAACCCATTAGTCGATATCGTCAAAGGGTGATAATTTCACCTTTTGGCCTGTTTGGTCTAAATGACCGATTATACTAGCGAGATGACATTTATTACCACCTCGTATATATGACTCGCTCCGGTTTACACCGTGCGGTCATTTTACTTATAAATTCATTTCTTAACATTTTTTGGCCTATTATGGCTTACGTCATAATTGTCTTTCAAAACTAACAGTTATGGTCAACGTGTGACCAAATTACCATTTTTCCCTTATTGGTTATTATGATTTACCTTATATGGTAACCATTAAAAGTACATGTTTCATTCGTCATAATATGATCGAATTACCGATTTAACTCATTTTTAGCCATCACTATGGTTTCTTATCATATTTGATTATCTTGTTCCGTACGACTACACGCCGGAACACCATATCTCAATTAGGTATTTGTCTTTTTCGTAATTAATACGACAAAAGAATATTCTAAAATATATGACTAGTGTAAGATATATTTACCTTGCTTCCGAATTACGCTTTTCCTTCATTCTTGATTCGTTTGACCCGCTTCCTTCCCCAAGCTTTCACCTAGCTTGCCAAGCGTCAAACTATCATTGTAATTGGTAGATGGTTAGGTTAGTCATAATCATTTACGACTATTCCATCCTACGCTTCTTATATCGAACTTATCATTCGATCATATACTTGGTCGGTTTGACTTTTTAAAGTTAATCGACTTATCAACTTATTCAATGCACATTTGATTTATTGAATTTCGCTTAGGCATTTCATCCGAACTCTTAACGAAATCAAATTTTACACACTAACTACTAGGTAACATGATTTCAAGCATCTATATCACGATCTTAACATCAATTCTTTTATATCATACAAAACCCATTTCGTGAGAAGTATGATCTTGTACCCAACATCATGGTTTCATCAAACACCTTCTATTCGTTATCATGCATGTCGATTCTAAGCATAGTTATATCATCAATTTCATCATAACATTAAAACCCACTTATCTAAGTGTGTTAATTCATCAAATCCTT
Source organism: Helianthus tuberosus (assembly GCA_030545235.1). NCBI lineage: Eukaryota > Viridiplantae > Streptophyta > Magnoliopsida > Asterales > Asteraceae > Helianthus > Helianthus tuberosus. The sequence continues at coordinate 2,406,938 of JARYGA010059793.1, forward strand.
CAATTCATAGCATGTTATGTATGATTTTCACTTAGGGTTTTGTTTCTAAGCAAATATACATCACTAATCTAGCCATAGCTTCTCTAATCCATGCCTAATTCGCGATTAGGATGATTATCAAATTTTTACAACTTCACCAAACATCAAGATTTTACATACCTTGTGATCCCCTAGCTTGGGTGATCATTAATCCATGTTCAATTGTGAATTCAGGCTTCGTTTAAGCCTTCAATTTGATGATTATAGTGAAGCTAGGTTTTGAAGCTCCTGGTCGATCTGAACACCCACAACACACACTGAATGTGTGTTTTATTTTTAAGTTTTTCTTTTTATAACTTAGCTTTCCATTTACCCGCATTTGGTCCCTCTTGTTTGGTTAGTTTATTAAATAGGTCACAACCTACTTAACTTCTAACAACATTACCACTTTTTAAACTAGGTTAAACATTCCTAGTTAATTTAATGAGTTCGGGGAATTTATGACTAAGTTTATTTTAAGTCCCGTTATCTCGGGCTTTTATAAACTTTATTTCTTCGAAAACTTTCATTTAACTTTTATTTTAATAATAGGCTTGTTTATTTAAGAATCCTAATATTCACCAGGTTACTTTTACCACTAAAGGTAAATTTCCCGTCTTTTAGTATAAACGTGGTTTGATTACCAAACCCGTTTTCGGGTTGTTACAAGTCTAGCCCCCTTAAAGAGGTTTCGTCCTCGAAACCTTTCTTACATAGTTCAACGAGTTTTAAACTCAATGCATTTGACCTGAGTAATCTTTTAAGCATTACTCATACTTTAACCAATTGTTAGTATTACCAGAAAAACATGGTAATATCTTTTTGGTTACAAAACATCTACGTACCTCATACGACATAATGCAACTTGAAATAACGTAATTTCGTTATTTATACTAGTTTAGTTAACTTAGCGATATCCATCACTTTTATATATTATCGAACTCTTTATGAATCCGTTACTTTGACCCGTTTAAAGGTCTTTAGTGAAATCTTTCACTTTTAGCAATAATTTCTTTTGTTTTCAAATTCATTTATTCGGTTCAGTTATACCGAATCCACCGCTTACAAGCAACCAAATTTATTTAAATGACCTTAACCGGTCTCACTAAATAGACTTATTAGTCCAGTTACTTTTTACCGTTCGCTTGGTTATAATGTGATTCTACTTCACATTGCATTTCTTGACCGGGATCGTGTCACATCATGTTTAATTTATATCAACCTTTCATTTTCGAAAATATTACTTTTTGAATATATCGTCTTGCGCCTATCAGTGTCAAGACTTGTATCTTTCATGCTTACTATTTAAATTCCTATCAGAATTTATATTTGTAAAAACGTTATTTCTTATCAAAACTGAAGTTTTAGTTTAGCATCTTCTCTTTAACTTTTGTCAATTATCCATACCGGGATGTTGACAGTCCAAAATTTATTCTTTTGCAGTCTTTGTTTTATGCTAGGATTCTCAACTGATTCCCTCACTTTGTCTAATTAACCCGTAGGTTTTATCACTTAGCCTTATGGGCTATTTTATTAGACTTTCACCTCTTTAAGGCGAGGTCCTTGTAATCTATTTCTTTCTAGTCATGACCCGTGGGTTGTTTTAGTCTCGTAGACCCTTCCATTGTTTATAACCCCAAAGGTTAGGTTGATCCCGTAGATCATTCCTTACTCATGTCATTCTTAAAATACATGTTTGGTGTCAAGGCATCCTGTTTTTGTTTAAAATCATTTATTTTCGCCTTGGTATTTTCTTTGACCTTGACCGTAGTCTAAGGCTACATTCGTTTCCTTTCGAACAAATTTTCCGACTTTATGACTTCTCACGTCATTTATGCGTCGGTTTATCTTATGCTCACCATTATCCAGTTTACATACATTCATATTTGATTATGTCCCATTACTGAGCTCATTATTCTTTTGCTTTTAACGCTACCATTATCCTGCTTGCGTTTACTCATGCCGTCCGGCATGATATTATATTCGACCCGTTCAACTTTAAAATAGTTGAACATAATTTATTCAAAATTTCTATTTACATTATCTTGTCGTCTTTTAGTTATGACTCAAAACCCGAGTCTTTTAACTTTCCATCCGAGTTCCCGTTTCTCGGTCTACGCATGTGTTTAATTCTTACCCATCATCCGGGTGTTTTACCGAAGTCGTTATTATTGCAACCCTCCCGGTACGCATTAAGACCTCGCTTCATTTTATATTCCGACTTTGTCCTCAAGTTTGACGTTTTACAAAAAAAAAACGGCCCGTTAAGAGGCATGTTTGCATTTTCCGGGTTCGAGTGTAAATACACTCCCTCCCAATGCATATCCTAATCATTTTACATGTTTTCATTCTCCGGGTTCGAGTGTAAGTACACCCCTCCGAGTGCGTACCTTAATCGTTTTACATGTTTGCATTTTTCGGGTTCGAGTGTAAGTACACCACCTCCCAGTGCGTACTTTAATCGTTTTACATGTTTGCATTCTCCGGGTTCGAGTGTAAGTACACCCCCTCCCAGTGCGTACTTTAATCATTTTACATGTTTCTTTGTCCCTTCACTCGGGCTCATTATCCTAATGTAATACGCTTCCGTCACCCGGCTGTGCGTTTACATTATTATCAAATATTTTGCTCATTTGATTCAGTTGGGTACTTTTTAATTTGTCCCACTCACCCCGTCCTTACTACATCGGATGTAAGCATGTCCATCATAAAAAGTTCATGGTGCCACGTGCTCACCACTTACTTGGCCAGAGTAAGCGATCAGTACCTGGTATACATGACCTTTTTATAATTTTCACATTACACCCCATGTATGTAATGCCTCTATTTGTTTCTCTCGGAAACAATATCCCGGGTAGGTTTTCTATTCGGGTTTTTCCAAGTTTTCAATCTACATATGCAACTTTCAATCTCTACGTATTTGTTGCATATTACTATTTATGAAATTAAATTTAAAATGTGCACCTGGTAATGCTTGCCCTAACGGGCTTCTTTTGCCATTAGCCTTGTTTGCGATCACTACGTGTTTTAGGTCCTTGCTGAGCATACTCTTTGGACCGTCCCTCTATCAAATCCGTGATTTGTTAAACTCTCGCTATCTTCATATGCGAGTGTCCTTCAACTAAAACATTTACAACAGTTAGTAATTTCGACATTAATGGATGCCCGTATTATAATACAAGGCTTTTCTACTATATGCATCAATGCGTGTAATTTCGTTGACTATATCTACTCTATATCGTTTTTATTGGTATAACGTGTATTACACGATAACCATATATGTTGTTCTCAACACTTTAATCATACTAAACCATTGATATACATGTACTTACCGGATTTACGATCAAGCCTCAAACCGAACACTTTATTCTTTAAACCTTGAGCTCTGATTACCAACTTGTAACACCCGTTCTTATAAATCAAAGTTTAACGTATATTTTACGAAAACAATCATGTAATTAAGATTACATATACATCGGAAATACGGCTTATTAAAACCTTTTACAATTTAAAAGTTTAGAACATAATGTAATTAAGTTCGTCATTTAAAAGTAACAACAAAACGTCGTGCGGAAGCTTATTTCTTGATCGTGTTCAGTTCTTCATTGTGCTTGATCGTCCTCCGGTGCTAGAATTTTACCTGAAACTCATAAAACATGAGTTGGATTAGTCATACGTAACTTAGAACGTATTTAAACGGGTTCGCAATACATCAACAGTTAAAATAAACGATTTTTGCGAAACTGCACCCCGTAGCGTCGCGCCACGGCTTGGGGCCTTCCCCGTCGTGTGACGCCACGGCCTGATTTCATCAGATTGTTGTTGTCGGTGCTGCGTAATTCCCAGCATGACTCGATTTCACGGAAACGAGCATAACTCTCTCGTTTTTAATCCGTTTTACCCGATTCTTTTTCCTACGCGTCCGTAATTTAATTCTCCATCTTATGGAGTTAAAATCCAACATCCAACATAAATAAATTTTGAGACTTCTAAGCCTTCGACTCATTACCTTTTACCGAATTTTAACTCGTTTATGCATTTTATCAAACAAACATATTTGTTTGATCCTTATTTCACATGCACCTCTTCAAATTAATGTTATCTACCATGTTAGATTCTAATCACAGGTTTCTTACACAATTTAAACCCGTTTTCTCTCGTATGCTTATTTTGACCCGTTAAGGGTATTTAAGTATATTTTAAACATGATTCGCTTTCATTTGTATCTAGCTTTATATTTCCACATTTCTTACCAAGTAATCTTCCACCACAACTGTATTTGTGGTGGATTGATGTGCTAAAAGTGGTTAAATAAAAACTACTAAAATTAACCTAATCTAGACACTCTAAGCTTTAAATTTATAAACTTAGACTCGATCTAAAACTAAACCACGCAACCGGCAAGTGTACCGATCAATGCAGTATAGCTACAGTAAGTCCGAGTATCGAACCCACGAGACTCTCTAATTATGCTAATTAGACTCTATCTAGACCTAGACTGACACATACTCTAACTGTTTAATTGGTTGGGGGGGGGGGGGGTTACGGAAAATCTAGGAAATCTATATTAAACTACTAAACTAACTAAAACTAGACTAAATACGAATGAAGACTGAGGGCTTTTCTTATATGGAGAGCGAGACCACCTAGACAAGAATCCTGGATTACTTTTAAAGAATTACCGATTAAGTTAAATGCATGAATTATGGAACCGAGATCTTAAAGTACTAAACCTATTAAGAACCAACTAAGCCCCTCGACCCTTCTCAAGGAGAAACCTGTGGAACTACCTAGGCTGTTAATCCTACCGGTTATTAGACGCCTTTCCAGTTGTCTAATTATTGTGTAAGTACCCTAATGTTGACCTATTCTTTTCCAATCATAGATCTAGGGTAGTTTGAATTAATTAACTTGACTTGATAGACTAATAAAACCGACAGGTAAACCAAGACATAACCTTTTCCAAGGACTATCTAAAGCAATTCGCCGGGTAAGACCTACCAATAGCCCCTCACTTTCCAGGTATTAGGACTAGCAGAACACTAAAACCTAGCAAATTACTAACAATTACTTCTAGGGGTTATTGGCCAATTCCACCCTAAAGAATTAAGATCTATTACGTGATATAGACACTCACCAAGATCTAAACCCTAGCATGACTCTATGTTGTGATATAGACCGTCACTAAGAATCATACGAAGCAAATGGCAATAATAAACCAAATCAAAGTACGCATGTGCATCAAATCAATAAAACAAATTCTTTACTAAACACAATCAATCCATAATATTAATGCAAATAACGAAAAAGGTAAAAACTTCATATCAATCCATTCATCAAGTCTAAGTGGCTTAAAAGTTTAGCCAAGGAACATAGTCTTAAAAACAAATAAACAAAGTTTAAAATCTGAATTCATTGACATAAAAAATAAAGAAACTAGAAAATAAAAGAAACCAAATACAAAACCCGGTAATTCCTTAACTTCCAAGCTTCTTGATCTTCAACCCCAATAATTCTTATCTTCTGTTCGTGCGGCTCTATGTGAATTCCTGCGGCTGATGCCTTTCGTCTCCAGCCGTCCAGAATGATATATTGGTGGACTATTTATTAGTTGCCGTCTGATGTGAGCCGCCCCCTATTATGATGTATGTATTTGTTTCATAGGCCCAAATCAATATGCACGTTTCTTCTAGACATGTGGACTTTGGCGGCCCATATGTAACAATTATAATATAACCTTCTCTAAACAATTCATAATGACAGCCAACTCTTGTCCTCCTCTTTTTATTTCCGTTTGTTCTATTTGATCTCCAATATACTTGCTTCATAGTATCTTTTTTCTTCTCTTGTTTTTTTTTCTTTAACTAGGATTACGATCCGCCGCAATGCGGCGGGGATTCTTTATTTATAACTAAGTCGATCTACAATCCACACGTTATGTTAAACCTGTCAAACGGGGTAAAAATAGACGATGTAAAAACGTTCACCCACACACGCACGTTGCGTCGTGTTAACTGGCAAAATTTAGAACGAAACGTAAAAACGTTAAGCCAAAGACGCACGCTGTGATGTGTTAAGTCACAAAATTTAGAACCAAGCATAGAGCACAAAATTTGCGGAAAATAAAAACTATAAAGAACCAAAGTTGAAAGTAAAAAAAGTTATGATGATAGATTGTAAAAGATAAAAAGTTTTGGGTTAAAAGTAAAAAACAAATAATTTTGGGTTAAAAGTAATTTATGAAATACTTTTGGGTGAAAAGTAAAAAAAAATCAATTTTTTTTGTCGAAAACCCCCAAAGCCAACGTTACGACAACCATATGCATAACAATTTTTTATTTGAAAAATCCCCAAAGCACACCCCGCGTTGCGGCGGGACGTAAAACGGTGTCAAATAGTACTAATGTCACACAACCGTCATCGACAACCAACACTGACTCGACCTATAATATGCGTATTGCGACGAACCTGTCAAACATGGAAAAATAGAGGTAAAAACGTTAAACCACACATGCACGTTGCGTCGTATTAACTCGAAAAATTTAGAACTATACGTAAAACGAAAATTTACGAAAGATGAAAAGTATAAGTGACAAAAGTTGTGAAGTTAAATTGCAAATAATGAAAAGTTTTGGGTTAAAGTTAAAAAACAAATTATGTAGGGTTAAAATTGAAAAAGGTAAAAATCTTTGGGTTAAAACTAAAAAATCAAGTTTTTTTTTGGAAAACACCCAAAGCACAAATTACAAGTCCTTAGAGCATGTGTAGTGGGGCGTGATTTTTAAAAAAAATTGAAAAAAAACGCCCCAAAACGCCCCTCCTCCCACTACATAGGGCGTTACCCGGCGTTTTTTTTGGAAAAATTGGTTGGTGGCGTTTTATTTAAAACGCTCAATTTGGTTTAAGGAATGGTTGACCCACCAATGAGCTACCCACATGTGTCTGACATTGGAATAATGACCCACCTTTTTTGACTAAACCAATGAGACTGTTTGCTTTTTTGATTCAACAGCAACTTTTTTTTTTTTTCCTTGTTTAATGATTGGAAGGGGGTTATTGGCATAATGCCCCACTACGCCACTTTTGCTATAATGCCCCTTCGCTGACTAGGACGCCACATGTCGGATAATGCCCCATGGTGGGGGCATTATAACACATTACCACTACACATGGTCTTATGCACAAAAAGTTTGCTAATTTATATAGGTTTTAATTCCACCACACTTGCCTCCTCATTTAATATATGTATGTAATGCATCTGCCAAAAAAAACAAAAGCCTCTAAATAACCAACGACCTTGAATTAGAATTCTAACCATTTTATTTATTAACAACTCTTAAGGTTTAGTGATTTAGCAACATGATTATTAAATTTCAAAACTCATTTGTTTTAGCTCATTTTTATTTATAATCATCTAACTTTATATATGAACCAACTGCGAGTGGAATTTAATAAAATAACCCTAGAGCTACTCAAAAGTGTAGGGAAATATTAATATAAAAATATGTATAATTTAAAGCATATCAAATATCCCCACACTTATCCCTTTTTCGTCCCTGAAAAAGACTTATGCAAACGGAATCAGAGACAAATAATTACTCGGGTCAAAAATTTATTTATACTTGTTAAAATCAAAGCTTGTGTTAGCCGCGATTGCAAATATGTTTGTCCACTTAAACCCGAATCCAATCTCAAGCCCTTATCATGTGAATTTAATTTAAGTGCGGTCAATCTACCTAGGGTCTCACGCTAGAATCTACGGTACACCTAATCCCGCCTCAAGCTTATAGAACAAAAGGAACGATCAATGGACCAATTCCCCAACCGTCTTATATTAAAACCAAGAGAATTTACAATCAATTTTTTTTTCTTTTTTTTTTTCAGCATTTTTTCTTTCTTTTCATTCTTTTTTTTCTTTTAATGAGCGTAGACGTTGCTTTCCCTAGCCCAGAGGCATTCCGGCTGTAGAGTCGCTATCCCCAACTCGGATTACTTAGGTTTCGGTACTTTTTTCTTTTCTTTTCTTTGCAAGGTCGATTTCACACATCCTAGAGGTAATCCGGTTGTAAAGTCACTATCCCCAACCCAGACTACATAGGAATGCATTACTTTCATTCAGTTTCTAGCTCATTTTTTTATTTTTTTTTCTTTCTATTTTTGCATGATCACAAACTCTAACGGTTTTAACTTATAACAGTGTCCCTTATACTCTTATTGGCAGTTTTGATTTCCCATATCTCCCAGGCGAAAACCCACTAGCAGACCGACAATTAAGGTATATTTAAGATCAAAGGGACTTAAAACCAAACCCGGGCCTATCCACATATCCCTAACTAGACGCAAACTCGATTTATTTTATTCTCTTATTATTATTATTTCAACCCAAGCAAAAATTTATCTTTTCTATCATTTTCCGTATTAATTGCAAACTTCTTTATTCGAAAGACATTTTTCTGATTTTTTTCAGTTTTTTTTGATTTTTTCAAATTTTAATTTTTTTTGTATTTTTTTAAATTTTTATGACTCAAGACTCACTAACTAGACACTAAACGATAGTTTCTCATCCCCACACTTAAACTCTACATTGCCCTCAATGTAGGATGGAAACCGACTCAAAAGACTAAAATAAATAAGAAATAAAAAACTAAGGGCAGAAATGGAAAGGACTTAGCTGGTTATATTAGCGCATAAGCTCCAAACTCTCGTCCAATCCAGCTCGATCGTATAGCATTTCGTTCGCGATCGGCTTTAACTCTGCTGACATGCTTAGTTAATGCCTGATATCTGATAAGCAGCTCCAAAATCACCCGAATGGAGATTGAGTACGGGCGGACATATTCAAACCTGCATAAACAAACACAAACAAAAACTAAAGCAGTACCGACTCTAAAAAACGACTCAAAAACTACTAACTAAGACTTAATATACAAAAACTATGACTTAAAATACAAACTCTACAAAACCTCCCCACACTTGAATTTAATCAGGAGGCTTTTCCTTGACTTGAACCCGGTCTAACCCATTTAATTCCACCCGTTCCTCGTAAACATTTAAAAAATTTGTGGTGGAATTATAAAATGATTTTAAAATTTTTAACGGGTTAGAACACCAAAATTTGAACTTACCTAGCAGGAGCCACCGAATCACGATCCCAGGTGTTCTTCTCATTGCCTTCTCCCGTGGTTTTGAACTTTTACTCGCATTATTTATCAGTACCACGGGCCAGCTGTGGTGTTCTTCCTCTTCCACCACCCCTTCTTCTTGTTTGATGTCTGTCATTGGGTTTCTTGCAAGTAAAGCTTCTAAGTATGACTCGATTTCACAGAAACGAGCATAACTCTCTCGTTTTTAATCCGTTTTACCCGATTCTTTTTCCTACGCATCCGTAATTTAATTCTCCATCTTATGGAGTTAAAACCCAACATCCGACATAAATAAATTTTGAGACTTCTAAGCCTTCGACTCATTACCTTTTACCAAATTTTAACCCGTTTATGCATTTTATCAAACAAACATATTTGTTTGATCCTTATTTCACATGCACCTCTTCAAATTAATGTTATCTACCGTGTTAGATTCTAATCATAGGTTTCTTACACAATTTAAACCCGTTTTCGCTCGTATGCTTATTTTGACCCGTTAAGGGTATTTAAGTATATTTTAAACATGATTCGCTTTCATTTGTATCTAGCTTTATATTTCCATATTTCTTACCAAGTAATCTTCCACCACAACTGTATTTGTGGGGGATTTAATATGGAGATCTATATATTCCGAGTTTTACCCCTCGGATCATTGTTTTACGGCAAAGACTCCTATATAGTCAATTGACCTAAGTATTTACATCTTTCACTTTCTATACTTATTCTAAGTATTTATTTACTCATAAAGCTCGTTTTCAAACAACCTTTATAGGTCGTTTGTTCAATTTAGCTTATAAGGGATTTTTGGTCAATTTTCACCCTTCTTTTACGACGAAGGACTTTTAAATACTTGTTTGACACAAAATCCGACCTTTTAACCATAATCTTATTTAGAAACCAATATGTTTCTAAAACACCATAATCATAACTCAATTTATTCGCTTTACCTAAAAGATAACCGAATATCTTATTTTAACCTTGTCTAACTGTTATAGAACTCCAAATTCTACATGATGAGTTGTATCATTATACATACCTGGCTCGGATCAATATATTGACCCGTTTCAATACCTTGCTTTAGAGGCTGCTAAGTAATAGCGATGTAAACATCCATGTGCTATTTATTTCCTAAAATCATACAACTCGACAACCCATTAGTCGATATCGTCAAAGGGTGATTGTCACGGCCCCCGACCCGGTTTGACCCGTTTCAGGAGCTGCGGGACAGAAATCCCGTGGTATTTATTTAATTGAGTTTAACAGCGGAAGTTTATCATCAGGATCTTTTTAAAGCTAAAATTTTCCCGATTATTTTATTTCACAATTCGGGATAAAACCCCGGTAATTTACAATACTTTTGATTTCACGAAGAAATCTTTATTTTACAAAACATATTTCTTTATTTTCTAATGAGCCACTTTCTTAAGCTTGAGGTGCTCCACAGCACTTTTCCTAAATCACAACAGATCACCTGAAACATGTTTGAAAAAGATTTTGTCAGCGGAAAATACTGAGTTAATCATTCTTTTTAATAAAACGACTCTTTTGTTATAATTTACAGTATTAAGAGCGATTACAATGTTCCTAATATCAAACCAACTACCCACGGTATTTGTCACTCGACCGGATCTGTGACTATGGTCATATCCCCCATTGGCTGCCCCAATGGTGACGATTATCAAGTAATGTATACAAAACCCCAGATACCGGTTGTAACTTGGTGATTACAAATACTTAATCCCCGTAATTATAACTTTGAAAATAAACATGATTTTGAAAGTAATTTGATAAAAAGAGAATGACTCACATTGCAGATTTAACACGGATAGAGTCTAGTCTATGGATTAGCCTTGTTAACCTAATTTAAATAACAATGCACACAAAACTGGGTTAGTAATCAATTCAGCATTTACGATAACTCACGAGATCAAACCCTCACAACGAATGACAAAGTGCAATCACTTAAACATCCATCGGATTCACAACGAATGACAGAGTATTCCCCGAGTTCAGGTGGTACTCAAACATCCTGTCGGAATCACAACGAATGACAAAGGATAACCCTAATGTGGGCAGCACTTAAACATCCATTGGATATATTGATCGATCGGACCATAAATCGTAATAGCGATCGAGTTATTACCCTGTTTTGTGGCAGCACTTCGTGAATCGTGTGTGTTATGAAACTGTTTATACTATAACTCAACGTATATTTGGAATTTTTACGTCGAATTGAAGCCAGGAATCAAGTCCCAAGCCCCTGTATTTATACCCTAAATTGACATCTCCCGCGTGTCGTGAAGGAGACCATGGTCCCTGTCGCGTGTCGCCTGGGATGTCAAAGTAGACTAGGGTAGGCTTGTCACTGGTATAGGCCTGCTGAGTTGATAGTTCGAGAATTTTCAATTTAGACAACGCATTCTAATGATAATCATGAATTAGGGTTTACCCCCCCCCCTTGATTTTTAGGGGCCCTGATTCTAATTCCAATTATTCTGAAAATTTTAGGGATTATGCAGAATCACTTGGGTTTCTCAATTAGGGTTTCCTATTGGACAATTTATTTTAATAAATATGACTTTTGATGAGAATTGTTGTCACACCCCGAATTTCCACGTGTTACCGGTGGGCCCGGTAGGGGAGTATCGTGACGTGGTTGGCAACATAATAGTTAAACAACACAATATTTAAATGCACAGCGGAAGCAAAGTATAGATTTAATTCAACCAAACGATATTGTAATATTAAGTATCACAAATAGTCGAATATAAATCCACAGGTAGATCAAATAAAAAGGAAACAAATGTTCAACAGTTTATAACATCCAAGCTGGCGAGACTTAATGTGGATGCTAGGAGACAAGCCAGCCTATTTCGCGTAGTACCTGCACTTAACCTTTTTAAGAAAAATACGTCAGTTTACACTGGTAAATACAATCAACCGACTCATTTTGAAAAGAGTTTAAGAAAATGCATTTAAGGCACAAGGCACAAATAATATTTTATAACTTGGGATACTTATTTAAATATATAAACTTGTACAGGATTTACATGTTTCTTATGCGTTCAGTAGCCCGGATCGAGCCGGGTTAAAGATCAATTAACACACCACTTTAATTATGAGACACTGACAGGTGTACGCCTACACCTAAGTGCTAAGGTCGTGGCCATTTCGTAAAATGATGCCAGGGATATCCGGGACACGGTCATTAACCCCCCAAAGGCTTTAAGCAAACAAAACAAATTAAACGGAGACATCTCAATCATTTAACCATAATAAGATTAAATATTCAACGCCCGACCAAGCGGTATTTTATATACCGTACCCCAAGCCCGTATAGGGAAATAAGTTAAAAGTATTTACCTGAGCAAGTATAATTCAAAATCAGCGAGTGCAAGTATCTTTTACTGGTTCTCCTAATCTGGAACGAAGGTTTACAATAACCTATTAGAATCCTAATGGGTCTTTAGTTAAGCTCACGCTTAGACCGGTTAGTTTTAAAGATACGGTTCGTACGCACGATCAAGCGAAGACCGGATAGAATGTGATTTAGACCCGACAAGTTTGAAGACTTGCTTAATATGGGTATATGATACACATTCTGGATTTTGAGATAAAACTGATAAGGTTTGACCCGTTTCGGCTAATTTATGTAAACTAGTTACATAAACCGAACCGAACGCGCATGAAGCGTAACGGGTATCCGTAAGAGTCCTAAACAGGTTTCCTAAGTTAACACGCCTTAATTAATTTGTGATATCAGTAGGATATCACCCATGATGCCCAAAACGAGTTTAATCTCTTTATTAGCCCCGTAGGGGTATTTTGGTCATTTTAAAGATTATAAAAGGGTTTAATTAGGCACCTGTGATCCGGGTCTGAGTTGATCAGTAAAATAGCTTATTTTAACAGGTTATAACCTTTGGTAATAAGTCTTATATTTTAAAATAGTTTTAAACCCAAACTATGCGTTAAATACGCGTATAAAGTCGTTTTAAGCGATGTACGGGTTAAAATATGATTCTGAGTTTTTCTGATCAAATAAACAGGCTCAAAATACTTAATTTATTATTTAGAATCAGTAGCAATTGGATTGGCACCATTTAGACTTGTAAAACTCATTTTATGGCCGAAAAGGGCATATTCGGTATTATCGAATTAAGGCGCTAATCCAAGCTTATGATCAGTTTAAAAATAATTAGAAATCTTCAAAAATCCCAAAATATTATTTAACATCAGTGGGTAAAAGGTTTGGTGTCAAAAATTGGGTTTAGATAGGTTTTATGCTAATGACGCCGTTTAATTAATAAAAGCGTTCTTAATTACGTCATTAAGCATAACTCCTAATCTAGACCTCCGATTAACGTGAAATTTTCGGGACATGCATAATAATCAGTAACTAAGATTTTGGCACTATCACATTTCCAAAAATCTCGTTTTATGGTCATAAGAGCATTACGGTCAATATTTAGGCGATTAACGGAAACATCGAACGATTAGGGATTCGAGTGGTATAAACGCAGAGGCTTATACACACATGCAACTAGGTCCTAATGGAACTTTAAGGCATGTCTAAACCTATATAAATCGGGTCAGAACTGAGGTCAACGCAAAAGTCAACCTTTTGCGTCTTTCGGCTCCGAATCGGTTCTAAACATAAAGTTGTCGAATCAAACAAGCGTAAACAAGTTTTTATACTTATTTTCAGTTGGTAAGAATGATAAAATAGGCTATACGCCATTTACATCTCTAATCATGCATTAAACCAAACATAACAATTCTGTTGACTTTTTCGGAAGAAGTTTGACTCGATAAACGACCTAGTTAGGATTCGAATTAGTGAGTGCCCTTTTAGGGGTTTATTAACCATATAAATACCAACTTATAACAACCTTTGATTCGACTAACCTCTGGACCGATTTTGATTTATGGAGAAGTCGAACCGTAGTTACGACGGTTTGATTTCTAAGCTATAAACCAAGCATAACTGAAACGAGAAGGATCAAAGGTACTTACACTTGTCTAATGGATGATTTGAAATGCTTGTATCAGGTCTTGAGCTCTTGAAAATGTCCAGGAATGAAATGTGCATGTACGTTGCAACTTTGTGATATTTATGAGCTTTTTGATCTTTCTAAATTGATGCCAACAAGGTCTAGCATGATCTAAGATACATGCATGTGTCCCCTATAAGCTACAAACCACTCTAGGCAGCCCATAGTTTCGAAAATCTGTGTTTTAAGTCGGTTAGATGATGAAAACAGACACCTGCCAGTGCTTCTGTTTGTTTTCTGCATCTGCAGACCGCACGCGGCCCGCATGGGCCTTAGTTAAATCGAAGGCGGGCCGCTTGGCCCTCCTGATCAGGTTAAACATGTTTTATTAATTGCACTTTGGCCCCTAGTCCCCCGAAAGGTCGTTTTCTCAACATTTCTTGCATCTTAAGGCTTTGTATTTTTATATATAGGGGCTTTAATACTTATACCCACTTTGTCAAGTCCTCGGGTAACTTTGTGATCACCCGAAAAGCCCTAAATTTCAATGTTGACGATTCTAACCCCCGCACACGAATTTTATCACAACTTTCTCATACGGTAACGAAACTTGGTGAAATTTTTATGGTACATTCTAGTGAGCATAATTAATCGTTACAAAGCTTCGGGTTTTTTCAAAAGGTCACTCAGAGGTATATCTTTAACATGTTGACACAATTAACCCCTGTAGTTTGTAATCTCTCACTTTCTTTCACAATTCGCTTCATATGATCCATGATCTATTCGTTTTAGGTTATAAACATCATGTAGGGTTATTGCAAAGTATATTTATTCATTGTTGACACTTTGAACCCTTGTACTTACACAGTTTCACTGTTTGTCAACTTTAGTCCTTCAAGAACATTCTTTCACACGTTCAAACCTATGACACGTGTCAACACATTATAGGACGTAAATTTCCGAGGTGTTACATCCTCACCCCCTTAAAATAAATCTCGACCCGAGATTTACTGAAATAAGTAAGGGTATTTTTCTTTCATCGTGGATTCAACCTCCCACGTGAATTCGGGACCTCTACGGGCATCCCATTTGACCTTTACAAAAGGTATATGCTTCCTTCGAAGCTTCCTAACCTGTCGATCTTCGATCGACAAAGGTTTTTCCACAAATTTCAAGTTCTCATCAATATGCACATCTGTATAGGGTATAACCACTGATTCGTTAGCGAAACACTTCTTCAGATTGCAGATGTGGAACACATTGTGTATACTACTGAGCTCTTCAGGTAAGTTTAACTTGTAGGCAACTGACCCGACACGTTCGATAACCTCAAAAGGTCCTATGTATCTCGGGCTTAGCTTACCTTTCTTACCAAATCGCATCACTCCCTTCCAGGGTGACACTTTAAGTAGGACTTTTTCACCTACTTCGAAGTGAAAATCCTTACGATTTGGATCAGCGTAAATCTTCTGCCTATTCCGGGCAGCTTGGAGATTGTTACGAATCTGGACAATCTTGTCCGTCGTTTCGAACACGATCTCTGGTCCTGATAACTGGACTTCTCCAACTTCCGCCCAACAAACTGGTGATCTACACTTTCTACCGTATAATGCCTCAAAAGGCGCAGCCTTGATGCTGGTATGGTAGCTATTGTTGTAGGAGAATTCGATTAATGGCAGGTTCTTATCCCAGCTACCTCCCAATTCGATCGCACATGCACGAAGCATGTCTTCCAACGTTTGAATAGTACGCTCACTCTGACCGTCTGTCTGTGGATGGTAAGCCGTACTAAAGTTCAAACGTGTGCCCAAAGATTGTTGGAAGCTCTTCCAAAAATGAGACGTGTACCTAGTATCCCGGTCAGAGATAATAGCTACAGGTATGCCGTGTAGGGCTACAACCTTATCAACGTACAGTTGGGCTAACATATCGGAGCTGTAGGTCTCCTTAATGGGTAGGAAATGTGCTGACTTAGTCAGTCGGTCAACTATCACCCAGATGGTGTCATTTCCTTTCCTTGTCTTGGGTAACTTGGTGATAAAATCCATAGTTACCATTTCCCACTTCCAAGTAGGAAGTTCAGGCTGTTGTAGCAAACCTGACGGTTTTTGATGTTCTGCCTTGACTTGCGCACACGTCAAGCATTTAGCTACATAGGTAGCTACAGACTTCTTCAAGCCTATCCACCAATAATTTGCCCTTAGATCCTGGTACATTTTATCAGCTCCAGGATGAACGGAATATTTAGAGCTGTGGGCTTCCTGGAGGATAACATCTCGGAGTCCTCCATAAATTGGAACCCATATCCTTCCATTCAATCTAAGAATTCCATCCTTACTAAGAGATAACTGCTCCTCAGTTACTCCTAGCTTTTCGTTAGGATAGTTAGCTTCCAACACAGCTTCCTTCTGTGCAGCTAACAACCTTTCTATCAAATTATTCTTTATTTCCATGCTCTTGGCATTGATTCGGATGGGTTTCACCTTCTCCTTCCGACTCAAGGCATCGGCGACTACATTCGCCTTGCCGGGATGGTATCTTATTTCACAATCGTAATCATTCAGAGTTTCCATCCAACGGCGTTGCCTCATGTTCAAGTCCTTCTGGTTGAACAGATGTTGAAGGCTTTTATGATCGGAGTAGATCACACATTTAATTCCATATAAGTAGTGCCTCCACAGTTTTAGCGCGAATACAACGGCACCCAACTCCAAGTCGTGGGTGGTGTAATTCTTTTCGTGCACCTTTAACTGGCGTGAAGCATAGGCAATGACTTTGCCTTTCTGCATAAGCACACATCCCATCCCGGTGTGTGATGCATCACAATAAACTACAAACTCCTCTATTCCATCAGGCAATGTCAGTACTGGAGCATTGCTCAACTTTTGTTTCAGAATATCGAAGGATTCCTGCTGCTTAGGACCCCAGTCAAACTTAAT
Organism: Helianthus tuberosus; assembly: GCA_030545235.1. Taxonomy (NCBI): domain Eukaryota; kingdom Viridiplantae; phylum Streptophyta; class Magnoliopsida; order Asterales; family Asteraceae; genus Helianthus; species Helianthus tuberosus. Next base: position 2,424,032 of record JARYGA010059793.1, read on the forward strand.
CTTCTTACGTGTCAGCGAAGTCAGGGGTGCAGCAATCCTTGAAAAGTTTTCAATGAATCGCCTATAGTATCCTGCCAAACCTAGGAAGCTACGAATTTCAGTAGGCGTCTTTGGCTCATGCCAATTCATGACAGATTCAACTTTAGCGGGATCTACTTGGATACCACGCTCACTAACAACATGTCCAAGAAATTGGACTGCTCGAAGCCAGAATTCACACTTTGAGAACTTGGCATAGAGCTTCTCTTTATGAAGTAGTTCCAGTATGCAGTGAAGATGCTTCTCATGGTCAGCTTGGTTCTTTGAGTAGATGAGAATGTCGTCGATGAAGACGATGACGAATTTGTCTAAGTGCGGCTTGCAAACGCGATTCATGAGATCCATGAACGCGGCTGGTGCATTAGTGAGCCCAAAAGGCATCACTAGGAACTCGTAATGACCATAACGAGTCCTAAATGCTGTTTTGTGCACGTCTTCATCTCTAACCTTCAATTGATGATAGCCTGACCTTAAGTCAATCTTTGAAAAGAAACTCGCCCCTTGAAGTTGATCGAACAGATCGTCGATTCTGGGCAAAGGATACCTATTCTTGATAGTAACCTTATTAAGCTCGCGGTAGTCGATGCACAGACGCATCGATCCATCCTTCTTCTTAACAAATAAAACCGGTGCTCCCCATGGAGACGAACTAGGTTTGATGAAACCTTTGTCTAGCAAATCATCTAGCTGCGTTCTCAATTCCTTCATTTATGTTGGTGCCAACCTATAAGGCGCCCTTGCAACTGGTGCTGATCCAGGAATAATGTCGATTCTGAATTCCACTTGCCTATCTGGTGGCAAACCAGGTAGTTCTTCAGGAAATACTTCGGGGTATTCAGAAATGACTGGGATATCTCCAATCTTGGGTTTCAGCTCATCAATAATCACCTGTGCCATGTAGATGATACAGCCCTTCTTCAAACACTTTGAGTCTTTGAGTATAGACATTTTCTCGGGCAGCCCATACTGGGTATCTCCCTGGATAGTAAGTGATTCACCAGACGAAGTCTTGATCATCACTTGCTTCTTATTGCAAATAATCTGGGCCTGGTTATGTGATAACCAGTCCATACCCAAAACTATGTCGAAACCGGCTAGTTTTAAAGGAAGTAGAGACAAAGGAAAAGAGTGGTTCTTAATGGATATGAAACATCCATCTAATAAGGTTGAAGCGGTTTCTAAAGTGCCATCTGCTAGTTCCACCTCATACTTCACCCTTAAAGTCTTAACAGGTAATTTCAACAGTTCACAAAACTTATTATCTACAAACGACTTATCAGCGCCTGAATCGAATAACACTCTCGCATAAACATCATTTACGAGAAAGGTACCTGTTATCACATTGTCGTCCTTGACGGCTTCCTTAGCATCCATCCTGAAGACCCTAGCATTGGTCTTCCTAGTCTCTTCGGGCTTCTTGGCGTATTTTGGGCAATTGCTCTTGATGTGCCCCTTTTCATTGCAACCGTAGCAGGTTGCATCCTTTATCTTCTTGCAATCCAAGGTTTTGTGTTCCTTGGACTTGCACAGGCCACATGCAAAAGCTTTTGATTGTGAGTTCGAGTTTGATTCAAACCGGCACTTCCCAAAGTGCTGCCTCTTGCAGATTTTACATCTGGGTTTTTCACCCGTCTGCTGACCATCCTTCTTGAATCCTGACCCCTTCTTTTGGTCATTATTTCCCTTCTGTTTCTTGTCTGATCGCCGTGAGTTGTCATCCTCACGCTTCCTCTTTTCGGTATCATTCTTCCTCTGTGACCTCAGCCTGACAACATCTGAGGTCAGAGACAATGATATGTCCGTTACTGACCGAAAAGTGGTTGGTCTGGAGGCCTTTACACTTGCTTTGATCTCCGGTTCCAAACCCCCGATAAAACGAGCTATACGTTTAGGCTCCGGAGTCACCAAATAAGGGACCAACCTTGACAAGGTATTGAAAGTAGTAAGGTAGGCCTGACAGTCCAGGTTTTTCATGACCAGCGCCAGGAAGTCAGATTCAATTCTCTCAACCTCATGTTGAGGGCAGAAATTTTCTTTGATTAGTGCCATGAACTGTTCCCAGGTCATGTTGTATAATGGGACTTTCCCTGTGGCTTGGATCAAAGATCTCCACCAGGCTAAGGCTTCTCCTTTGAAGGACTGTGAGACAAACTTCACAATGTCCCTATTATGGCAACCACTAATATCCACCACAGTATCCATTTCATCCATCCACGTCATGCAATCAACAGCTCCTTTTTCCCCATTGAAGTCTCTGGGTTTGCACGAGACAAAGTACTTATATGTGCAACCCCTATTACGAGGTTCTTGGTTTTGTACGACTCTTTGGGATGGATTACTCCTTTGATTCGAGGAGTGGTGAGAATTACTGTTGTGGGCAGTGTGGGTCCTGGAGGGTGTTCTAGTGTGTGATGCAGAATGGGTCCTCGTATGGGTACCACTTGATCCATGGTGCTGTCTATCCATAGCTCTATTAACCGCATTATCTATCATAGCTTGTAACTCTGCACCCGCTACGTTTACATGGGCATTTTCATTCACTATCCCTGGGTGACTGTTGACCTCATTTGAGTCTGCCATGTAGCTTAAACTGTAACATATCGACAATAATTTATTAGTGAGTTTATTATAGAATTGTCTTTTATGGCAATTTTTATTAACCGTGGTAACATAGACCATATATGGTTAATTTATTACTCACCTTTATTTAGGATTTCTAATTTAATTTATCCTAATTATAAAACAATAACAGTATTTATTAGCACATAAGGCCTAGTCACAGGGACAATAAAGATTATAAGCTAGGATTTCAGAGAATCAAAGCATGAAGGTTTGAACAAAGTTCATTACCTTTATCAGACAGGGTCATAGACTAATACTGTCTTTTGTCTCATATGAAAATGAGAAGGGCCCGTAGGCATTCCATTACCAATGGATGGTAAAAAGAACTTATCATATTTATTAATGATTTAACCCATGATTCAGAGATCATTTATTTGGGTATAGAATCTTTGAAAAGATCCATATATATAATAATAACACGTGTGTTTTTAACTAATCATGTCTGCCAGGAGTGTTAACATGTTTTCAGATGTTAACAGGGATTTGAATCTTTTTAACTAGTTTTACCATCTGGGCCAGGTCTTAAAATGACATGCAGGCTAGGTTATACTTTTAAGATCCTTAATTAAAATAGCTTAGGCAGATAGATTTTTTTTTTTTTAAAAGGAATGATTCTGATTTATTTATTTCATATATAATTTAATTATGCATAACTAGCAAAGATGAAATTTATAAAATTACATTCCATTAATACTAAAAGTAGTACATTTTGCCCTAAATGGGACTTTTCACAGAAATAGATGCCCACGCAGGAGCTATACAGATAATACATGTCCTCACAGGGACGGTCTACAAAAGTAAGTGTCCACGCAGGGATTACTAGAGACAAGCCCACGTAGGGACTATACAGATAATACATGTCCTCACAGGGACGGTCTACAAAAGTAAGTGTCCACGCAGGGATTACTAGAGACAAGCCCACGTAGGGACTAAGTACTAAGATAGATGTCCACGCAGGGACTACATACACACATAAATAAATGTCCACGTAGGGACTTGATTTAAACAAGGAAATACAACAATATATATTGGGAATTAACGATCCCGTTTCTTCTTTCCCTTAAGCAAGTTTGCTAAGCCACTCATAAATCCTTCATTCTTCCTACGTTCCTTCTGGAAGTCTCGCTCCACTTTGGCCAGTCTTCGACGGAGTTCCTCCTGCTCAGGAGGAGGAGCCTGTGGTGGCTGGTACTGTGGTGGCGGCTGAACAGGTGCTTGATACCCCCGAGCTGGGTATCCCATTCCCCAAGGGGGTCCGTATGGTCCTTCAGGATTATTATGGGCTTGGTAGCTTGATGCTACGTTGTAAGGGTCATCAGCATAGTTATAGCCATGGTATGCTGGTGGTCCATATGGGTTGTAAGCTGCCGGAGCAGTATAAGCAGGTATTGGGTGGCCAAAACCCGGTGATGGCGGTACAATAGGTGCTGAATTCACCTCCGAAACTGGGACAGAAGGTCCACCTATCTGTGGGACTTCATGAGTAGGCGGGTAATGGCTACCGCTAGAGTGTTGAGGGGTGTTGAGACGAAAGTCAACTTCTCGTGCTGAGATCCGTGCACCAGTCCTCCTACGTCTTGGTGGCTCTGGAGGCTCTAGATGCACTGGCGGCGGTGGAGGCGGTGGCGTGACTGCCTCATAACGTGGATCCCCAGAGGGATTTTGCTGCTGCAGTGGCGGCTGCTGATGAGGTGATGAGTGTTCAGATGGTGTATAGTACCACTCACACCGTTCGAATCGTGCCATGTGACTATCCGGACCATGGTATGGTGTTCCGTGAAAAGACGAACCGTCTGAGATTACGAAAGGATGGTTAAAGGATCCAGTTGATGCCTCGACGGGATCTGTGTCCTCGTCCATATCTTGATCACCCGAAAAGTGATCCTCTGGTCCTAGTGGGTTAAAGCCCACGTGCTCTGGTAGGTACTCTGCTGGGTTAAACTGACCCTGAAAGACAGGAGTAGGGTCGCCAAGGAAACGTTGCGGGTTGTGGGGTTCATTCTCTGACTGAGGCCCATAAGAGTCATGATATGGAGGTGTTGAGGCGTGCGAAAAAGATCGTCTGGCAGAGTCTTCATATGTCCTCCATAGCTCCCTCGTTTCGTCATTCCTTGTAGAAGAAGTTCGTCGGTATGAAGGCCCTGCCTCATGGTCGTTAGGGGCGCTAGCTGGCTCCTTTCCTCGACCACCTCGTCTAAATCTTGGCGGCATTATTGTACCTGTTAAAATACACAAGGTAATAACAAGGAAAAAATAAAGGACAAAAATAAAAATTTGAACAATTTGGATTATTCCTAAGTTCTTTGTCTAGACTCGAAGATTTAGGAATGTGCAATTGTGTAACTGAGATTAAACACAAAAGGTTAGTGTTTAATTCACTCAGCGTTGGCTCTGATACCAACCTGTCACACCCCGAATTTCCACGTGTTACCGGTGGGCCCGGTAGGGGAGTATCGTGACGTGGTTGGCAACATAATAGTCAAACAACACAATATTTAAATGCACAGCGGAAGCAAAGTATAGATTTAATTCAACCAAACGATATTGTAATATTAAGTATCACAAATAGTCGAATATAAATCCACAGGTAGATCAAATAAAAAGGAAACAAATGTTCAACAGTTTATAACATCCAAGCTGGCGAGACTTAATGTGGATGCTAGGAGACAAGCCAGCCTATTTCGCGTAGTACCTGCACTTAACCTTTTTAAGAAAAATACGTCAGTTTACACTGGTAAATACAATCAACCGACTCATTTTGAAAAGAGTTTAAGAAAATGCATTTAAGGCACAAGGCACAAATAATATTTTATAACTTGGGATACTTATTTAAATATATAAACTTGTACATGATTTACATGTTTCTTATGCGTTCAGTAGCCCGGATCGCGCCGGGTTAAAGATCAATTAACACACCACTTTAATTATGAGACACTGACAGGTGTACGCCTACACCTGAGTGCTAAGGTCGTGGCCATTTCGTAAAATGATGCCAGGGATATCCGGGACACGGTCATTAACCCCCCAAAGGCTTTAAGCAAACAAAACAAATTAAATGGAGACATCTCAATCATTTAACCATAATAAGATTAAATATTCAACGCCCGACCAAGCGGTATTTTATATACCGTACCCCAAGCCCGTATAGGGAAATAAGTTAAAAGTATTTACCTGAGCAAGTATAATTCAAAATCAGCGAGTGCAAGTATCTTTTACTGGTTCTCCTAATCTGGAACGAAGGTTTATAATAACCTATTAGAATCCTAATGGGTCTTTAGTTAAGCTCACGCTTAGACCGGTTAGTTTTAAAGATACGGTTCGTACGCACGATCAAGCGAAGACCGGATAGAATGTGATTTAGACCCGACAAGTTTGAAGACTTGCTTAATATGGGTATATGATACACATTCTGGATTTTGAGATAAAACTGATAAGGTTTGACCCGTTTCGGCTAATTTATGTAAACTAGTTACATAAACCGAACCGAACGCGCATGAAGCGTAACGGGTATCCGTAAGAGTCCTAAACAGGTTTCCTAAGTTAACACGCCTTAATTAAGTTGTGATATCAGTAGGATATCACCCATGATGCCCAAAACGAGTTTAATCTCTTTATTAGCCCCGTAGGGGTATTTTGGTCATTTTAAAGATTATAAAAGGGTTTAATTAGGCACCTGTGATCCGGGTCTGAGTTGATCAGTAAAATAGCTTATTTTAACAGGTTATAACCTTTGGTAATAAGTCTTATATTTTAAAATAGTTTTAAACCCAAACTATGCGTTAAATACGCGTATAAAGTCGTTTTAAGCGATGTACGGGTTAAAATATGATTCTGAGTTTTTCTGATCAAATAAACAGGCTCAAAATACTTAATTTATTATTTAGAATCAGTAGCAATTGGATTGGCACCATTTAGACTTGTAAAACTCATTTTATGGCCGAAAAGGGCATATTCGGTATTACCGAATTAAGGCGCTAATCCAAGCTTATGATCAGTTTAAAAATAATTAGAAATCTTCAAAAATCCCAAAATATTATTTAACATCAGTGGGTAAAAGTTTTGGTGTCAAAAATTGGGTTTAGATAGGTTTTATGCTAATGACGCCGTTTAATTAATAAAAGCGTTCTTAATTACGTCATTAAGCATAACTCCTAATCTAGACCTCCGATTAACGTGAAATTTTCGGGACATGCATAATAATCAGTAACTAAGATTTTGGCACTATCACATTTCCAAAAATCTCGTTTTATGGTCATAAGGGCATTACGGTCAATATTTAGGCGATTAACGGAAACATCGAACGATTAGGGATTCGAGTGGTATAAACGCAGAGGCTTATACACACATGCAACTAGGTCCTAATGGAACTTTAAGGCATGTCTAAACCTATATAAATCGGGTCAGAACTGAGGTCAACGCAAAAGTCAACCTTTTGCGTCTTTCGGCTCCGAATCGGTTCTAAACATAAAGTTGTCGAATCAAACAAGCGTAAACAAGTTTTTATACTTATTTTCAGTTGGTAAGAATGATAAAATAGGCTATACGCCATTTACATCTCTAATCATGCATTAAACCAAACATAACAATTCTGTTGACTTTTTCGGAAGAAGTTTGACTCGATAAACGACCTAGTTAGGATTCGAATTAGTGAGTGCCCTTTTAGGGGTTTATTAACCATATAAATACCAACTTATAACAACCTTTGATTCGACTAACCTCTGGACCGATTTTGATTTATGGAGAAGTCGAACCGTAGTTACGACGGTTTGATTTCTAAGCTATAAACCAAGCATAACTGAAACGAGAAGGATCAAAGGTACTTACACTTGTCTAATGGATGATTTGAAATGCTTGTATCAGGTCTTGAGCTCTTGAAAATGTCCAGGAATGAAATGTGCATGTACGTTGCAACTTTGTGATATTTATGAGCTTTTTGATCTTTCTAAATTGATGCCAACAAGGTCTAGCATGATCTAAGATACATGCATGTGTCCCCTATAAGCTACAAACCACTCTAGGCAGCCCATAGTTTCGAAAATCTGTGTTTTAAGTCGGTTAGATGATGAAAACAGACACCTGCCAGTGCTTCTGTTTGTTTTCTGCATCTGCAGACCGCACGCGGCCCGCATGGGCCTTAGTTAAATCGAAGGCGGGCCGCTTGGCCCTCCTGATCAGGTTAAACATGTTTTATTAATTGCACTTTGGCCCCTAGTCCCCCGAAAGGTCGTTTTCTCAACATTTCTTGCATCTTAAGGCTTTGTATTTTTATATATAGGGGCTTTAATACTTATACCCACTTTGTCAAGTCCTCGGGTAACTTTGTGATCACCCGAAAAGCCCTAAATTTCAATGTTGACGATTCTAACCCCCGCACACGAATTTTATCACAACTTTCTCATACGGTAACGAAACTTGGTGAAATTTTTATGGTACATTCTAGTGAGCATAATTAATCGTTACAAAGCTTCGGGTTTTTTCAAAAGGTCACTCAGAGGTATATCTTTAACATGTTGACACAATTAACCCCTGTAGTTTGTAATCTCTCACTTTCTTTCACAATTCGCTTCATATGATCCATGATCTATTCGTTTTAGGTTATAAACATCATGTAGGGTTATTGCAAAGTATATTTATTCATTGTTGACACTTTGAACCCTTGTACTTACACAGTTTCACTGTTTGTCAACTTTAGTCCTTCAAGAACATTCTTTCACACGTTCAAACCTATGACACGTGTCAACACATTATAGGACGTAAATTTCCGAGGTGTTACAATTGTTACATTCTTCCCACCTTAATAAAATCTCGTCCTCGAGATTTACTGGAATAAATGATGATACTTTCTCTTCATTTCTGATTCCAGCTCCCAAGTGTATTCTGGTCCTCTCTTTGAATCCCATTTTACTTTAACTAGCACTAATCGCTTGTGCTTGAGAAACTTCACTTTTCTGTCTTCTATCTGAAGAGGTTTCTCAACAAATTTTAACTTTTCGTTTACTTCTATTTCTTGAAGAGGTACTACCAGTGATTCGTCTGATAGACATTTCTTGAGATTGGATACATGAAATACATCATGTACTCCAGCTAACTCTTCTGGTAGTTGTAACCGATAAGCAACTGGTCCTATACGTTGGATCACTGGAAATGGTCCTACGTATCTTGGACTTAGCTTTCCTTTCTTACCAAATCTAACCACTCCTTTCCAAGGAGAAACTTTCAATAGTACTCTATCTCCAACTTGGAATTCTAATGGTTTGCATCTATTGTCTGCATAACTCTTTTGGCGATCTCGAGCCGTCTTCAGCCTTTCCTTGATTTGAGTAATCTTGTCAGTTGTCTCTTGCACAATCTCAGGACCTGACAATTGACTTTCTCCTATTTCTGCCCAACATACTGGAGTTCTGCACTTTCTTCCATAAAGTGCCTCGAATGGAGCAGTTTCAATACTTGAATGATAACTATTGTTATAGGAGAATTCAATTAATGGTAAGTGATCATCCCAATTCCCACCAAAATCTATTACACATGCTCGGAGCATGTCTTCTAGAGTTTGGATCGTCCTTTCACTTTGTCCGTCCGTTTGTGGATGATATGCCGTGCTTAGGTTTAGTCGAGTTCCCATTGCTTTCTGGAAACTTTTCCAGAAATGAGAAGTAAAACGACTATCCCTATCCGAAACAATGGAGAGTGGAACTCCATGTAAGGATACTACTTTATCTACATACAACTTTGCCAGTCTTTCCATGCTAAAGGTTTCTTTCATAGGTAGAAAGTGAGCAGATTTGTTTAATCGATCTACAATTACCCAAATCGCGTCATTACCTTTTCTGGTTTTGGGTAACTTAGTAACAAAATCCATTGTTATAAGTTCCCATTTCCATACAGGCATTTCTAACTGTTGTAGTAGACCTGAAGGTTTCTGGTGTTCTGCCTTAACTTGTGAACAAGTAAGACATTTAGAAATATATCGAGCTATATCCTTTTTCATTCCTATCCACCAGAAATTCTTTCTTAAATCTTGGTACATTTTATTGTTTCCTGGGTGTATAGTATACCTAGATTTATGGGCTTCTTCTAAAATCTTAGGTCTTAAGTCTCCTTGCTTAGGTACCCGAATTCTACTTTTGTGGAATTTCCAAATTCCATCTGCTCCTTGTTCTAATTCCTTTATTCGTCCTTTCATTCCTTCAGCATCATTCTTGATTGCTGTAGTTTGAACATTCTTCAATTGTTCCATTAAATCTATTTGTAGATTTAATCTGAGAGCACGAACCCGTCGTTGTTTCTCATAATACTTACGACTTAAGGCATCTGCAACTACATTTGCCTTTCCTTCGTGATACTGAATATCACAGTCGTGGTCACTTAGGATTTCCATCCATCTTCTTTGCCTCATGTTTAACTCTTTTTGCCCAAAAATATATTTTAAACTTTTGTGGTCGGTATAAACAGTAAATTTACTTCCGTAAAGATAATGTCTCCAGATCTTAAGGGCAAAAATTACGGCTCCTAATTCTAAATCATGAGTCGTATAATTTTCTTCGTGCTTTTTCAATTGCCTTGAAGCATATGCAATCACCTTTTTGCGTTGCATAAGCACACATCCATATCCTAATTTTGAAGCATCACAATATACTTCAAAATCTTCAGTTCCTTCTGGTAAGGCTAAGATTGGAGCATTTGTTAATTTCTGCTTCAAAATCCTAAAAGCTTCTTCTTGTTTAGATCCCCATTCAAACTTAACGGTTTTACAGGTTAGCTTAGTTAATGGAACAACTAACTTGGAAAAATCCTTAATAAACCATCTATAGTACCCAGCTAAACCTATAAAACTTCTAATTTCCATTGCTGTTTGTGGAACCTTCCAATTGGTAATTGCCTTTATCTTAGCAGGATCTACGTGAATACCTTCGTGATTCACCATGTGTCCTAGGAATTGCACTTCTTTTAACCAAAATTCACACTTCGAGAATTTGGCATAAAGCTTTTCTTTTCTTAACAAAGTTAAGAGTGCATGAAGGTGTTCACAATGCTCTGTCTGACTTTTGGAATAAATAAGTATATCATCTATGAAGACAATTACAAATTTATCCAAATACGGTTTACAGATCCTATTCATCATGTCCATGAATGCTGCAGGTGCATTCGTTAACCCAAAGGGCATGACTGTAAACTCGTAATGACCATACCTAGTTCTGAAAGCAGTTTTAGGTATGTCTTCTTCTTGTACCTTCAATTGATGATATCCGGAGCGTATGTCTATCTTAGAAAAATATCTAGCTCCTTGAAGTTGATCAAACAGATCATCAATCCTAGGTAATGGGTATCGATTCTTAATTGTAACCTTATTTAATTCTCTATAATCGATACACATTCTCATTGAACCATCCTTTTTCTTAACAAATAGCACTGGTGCTCCCCACGGGGATGAGCTAGGTTGTATGAATCCTTTATTTAGTAATTCATCTAATTGTGTTTTCAATTCTAACATTTCGGTAGGAGCTAATCGATAAGGTGCCTTAGCTATCGGTGTAGTTCCTGGAATTAGATGAATCCTAAATTCTACTTCCCTATCTGGTGGTAACCCTGGTAACTCTTCTGGGAATACATCTGGATATTCTGCTTCTTGAGTGGTCAGCTGAAATGCCCTGGCATTCTTCTTAATAGTTCCGTCGGTCGCCTTGGTTTTGTTATCGGCTGGTTTGTCCAATTTAGGACATTCTGTTTTGAAATGTCCATTTTCTCCACAGTTATAGCAGACTATTGTTTTCTTTCTGCAGTTTTCTTCACGGTGTCCTACAGTTTTGCAAAAATTGCAGGTTATATCGCATCTTCCATAATGTTTCTTCTTGCATTTCCTGCATAATGACGGAGTTGAGAATTGCCCAGTTCCTATTCTCTTGAAATTACTACTATTACCCGCACGAAATCCTTGGGTAATTTTCTGAGCCAATTCTTTCTTCTTGTTTTCATCTTGTGTACGTACCAGTTCGTCAGTTAGGGTGTTAGCTAATTCCACTGCATCGTCAATAGTGCGAGGTCTCGCAGCTTTAACGATATTGCGGATTTCACTAATCAGTCCCCAAATGTAGCGAGAAATGAGTACCGGTTCTGGCGAAGCCAGCGTTGGTACCACTCTAGCATATTCGAAGAATGTTGAAGTATAACCGCGACAATCTACACCCATCATCCGATGATTTAGGAACTTATTTGTCATTTGTTCCTTTTCATACTTGGGACATAATTTTCTTTCTACAAGACTCTTAAATTCTTCCCAATTCATGGCATAAGCTATTATTCTTCCTTTTGATTGTAACACAGTGTTCCACCATTCGAGTGCTCCTTCTTTGAAAAGATTGGACGCGTACATGACCTGATCATCTTTGGCACATTTACTTATTGCAATTACTGCTTCGGTTTTCTCTAACCAACGCAGTGATGCAGTTGCTCCTTCATTGCCTGCAAATTCGGTGGGTTTACAAGCAAGGAATTCTTTGAAAGTGCAACCAGGCATTGCGGCTTTCATTTTATTAGGAAATGGAGCTTGATGTGGTTCCTCATTATGATTAATATGATCATCACCTCTGTTTACACTATTACTGAAGTTATCTTCAGAAATACGTTTACTAGGAATGATTTGTTGCGGTTCGATTGGATTCTTTACAGCAGCAACGATTGCTGGAATAGCATTGGCTATCCCTTGAGCAACAATATTTTCAATATCTTGCCTAGTCATATATTGATCCCCTGGATGTTGTTCAGACTGATTAACCTCATTTACTGGTTCATTACCAATGTTTGCCATCTGATAATTAATATATATAATTTTATTAGTATCTGATAAATAACAATTATACATAAAAACAATCAGACAATTTTCACAATACACGTATAGTCAAAACTATCAATTTCTCGATTTCATTTTATATCTTTTATAGTATGCATCACTACACACCAATATCTTACAGAGTTTTATTCGTAGTTATTTTACAGACTGATTTCACTATTTACTTTTACTATTACACAACCACAGTTTCACCATCCTACTATCTCTCGTCACTTGTTGTCCTAAAAACGAAGCTCCCTTTCATCATATTTCCAAGCAATTTGTCCCCCTATCTCCCGGATTCTATTTCCCGCATCCATTAACTCTTCGCCAAAATGGCGAAGTTCTGCTAAATTTTCGTTACTCATAGGTGGATTTGGTAGGGGTTCTGGATCGAATTGCGGAAGAAAGGAATAAGGACTGTTGACAATGTTTTGAAATTGCCAATCATTTGTCCACCACTTGTCCATTTCTACAGGTTGAGTATGGATTATTGGTTCTGGTATTGCTGGTTCAAGATTTATAGGGATTTGGGTTTCAATAGGACGATTAAAAACATTTGTATTGACAGGCTGAATAGTATCACAGCTTGCCAATATAAAATCTATTTCCTCCTGAAATGTCCTTTCTTGAGTTGTTTTAGAACTTTCTCCAATTTCCATTTGAGTTTGTCTAAAACCTTTTCCAACTTCCATTTCTATTTCCCTAGAATATTCTTCAAATTGTATTCCCATTTCTCTAACATCTTCCCCCACTTCTATCTCCAATTCCTGCGGTTTTGAACTTTCCCCGGTTTCAATTTCTTTTCCTTTTTCTAAGGGATTATTTATTTTAGGAAGTTTCTTAACTGGCTTTTTCTTACGTAAACGACTCCCCCACACGTATCTCCTTCTTTTCTTTGGTTTTGGCTTTTTCAGAGGTGGAGTGTTGAATTCTATAGGTTGTTCCACATCAGGAAAGTACCCCGTAAATTCTTTAGACACTTCTATGTGTACAAGGTAAAGGTTGAGATTCTCTAAAGCTCCAGATAATTCATTCATGCTGTTTTAACATATATGTAAAAATAATTAATCACAACTTTCAAAAATAACCTTCACATATTATTGCATACCATATAACTTACAAAACAACTAAAATTTAAAACATACTATGTTTTATTGTAATTTTATTTATTTACTGGATGGATTTTCTAGATTGTAGATGATATGGTTTGGCTAAAACTGAAACAAATTATTTATAGATCTGCATTTACTGCTACTGTAGCTAACATGTAAAGGTCTGCCCATTTTTCGTCTAACTTGTCTTCCCAAGGTGATTTACTGAGTAATTCTTGGGTTTCCTTTTTAACTTTCTTTTCTCAGGCTTTCTTTATTTTCTCTTTACTTTTCCTAATAATCAGACTTCTTTTACTAGGAGAAAGTGGTTCCTCATATTGTGCATTTCGCACAAATATTCCTTCATCAGGAATCACAGATGGATTTGAGGATTTTGTTTGGGACGAACTTCCATTCTCGTTAGCTGACCTATCTAATTTAAGATAGATATTTGAAAGCTTTTGCTTACCCATACTGTAACTGACAAATAATCAATTAATAAAACACATAATCACATAATAGTAATCAGGAAAAATTAAGTATTTCTAAATACTTAATTAGCTTAACTCAGTGGCTCTGATACCACCTTTTTCTATCACGGCCCCGACCCGGTTTGACCCTTTTCAGGAGCTGCGGGACAGAAATCCCGTGGTATTTATTTAATTGAGTTTAACAGCGGAAGTTTATCATCAGGATCTTTTTAAAGCTAAAATTTTCCCGATTATTTTATTTCACAATTCGGGATAAAACCCCGGTAATTTACAATACTTTTGATTTCACGAAGAAATCTTTATTTTACAAAACATATTTCTTTATTTTCTAATGAGCCACTTTCTTAAGCTTGAGGTGCTCCACAGCACTTTTCTGAATCACAACAGATCACCTGAAACATGTTTGAAAAAGATTTTGTCAGCGGAAAATACTAAGTGAGTCATTCTTTTTAATAAAACGACTCTTTTGTTATAATTTACAGTATTAAGAGCGATTACAATGTTCCTGATATCAAACCAACTACCCACGGTATTTGTCACTCGACCGGATCTGTGACTATGGTCATATCCCCCATTGGCTGCCCCAATGGTGACGATTATCAAGTAATGTATACAAAACCCCAAGTACCGGCTGTAACTTGGTGATTACAAAGACTTAATCCCCGTAATTATAACTTTGAAAATAAACATGATTTTGAAAGTAATTTGATAAAAAGAGAATGACTCACGTTGCAGATTTAACACGGATAGAGTCTAGTCTATGGATTAGCCTTGTTAACCTAATTTAAATAACAATGCACACAAAACTGGGTTAGTAATCAATTCAGCATTTACGATAACTCACGAGATCAAACCCTCACAACGAATGACAAAGTGCAATCACTTAAACATCCATCGGATTCACAACGAATGACAGAGTATTCCCCGAGTTCAGGTGGTACTCAAACATCCTGTCGGAATCACAACGAATGACAAAGGATAACCCTAATGTGGGCAACACTTAAACATCCATTGGATATATTGATCGATCGGACAATAAATCGTAATAGCGATCGAGTTATTACCCTGTTTTGTGGCAGCACTTCGTGAATCGTGTGTGTTATGAAACTGTTTATACTATAACTCAACGTATATTTGAAATTTTTACGTCGAACTGAAGCCAGGAATCAAGTCCCAAGCCCCTGTATTTATACCCTAAATTGACATCTCCCGCGTGTCGCGTTATCTCGGGCTTTTATAAACTTTATTTCTTCAAAAACTTTCATTTAACTTTTATTTTAATAATAGGCTTGTTTATTTAAGAATCCTAATATTCACCGGGTTACTTTTACCACTAAAGGTAAATTACCCGTCTTTTAGTATAAACGTGGTTTGATTACCAAACCCGTTTTCGGGTTGTTACAAACACCATATAACTCTTTTATAACTCTGTATAACACTACGACATTATATATAACACTCTTTACCGCTCGATTTTGATCTTTTCCCTAAAAAAAGAACGCCGATGAATGTTATGGAACCCTAGAAATTAAAGGACGATAGATGATGAACAAGGATTGTGGATTACGTTTATAACACAACGATGTTTTTCGATGATGATCTTCTTCCATGAAATCTGATTTTTGAGGAGTGAAATCGCGAATTTGTAGGGTTTTGATAACTGGTGTGCATATGAAGATACAGTTTCCTATTTTCAAGTGGATATAAAGACTCTATTATCCCTACAATTTTCAAATCAGTCTAAGGGGTTGTTTGTTTACCTCTTAATGAGGCTCTTAATGGTTCAGACCTCTTACTGGTTCAGCACTTAATGGTTCAGACTGTTTTGTTCACGAGCAGATGTCTGAATGGTTCAGAAATTTGCCTCTGAATGGTTAAGATTTATACAGAGTCTGAATGGTTAAGACCTCTAATCTTAATTGGTCAGACATTTGCCTCTGAACGGTTAAGCATTATACATGCTCTTAATGGTTCACCTCTTACTGGTTCAGCACTTAATGGTTCAGACCTCTTACTGGTTCAGCACTTAACAATTCAGATGTTGCCAAACGACCCCTAAAATAATAAAACACAATTTACAATTTGGTCCCTATAGATCTCAACCATTAGATCAAAGATTGAATGGTGTAGATTCTTTCTTGCTATTCTCACAAAAAAACATCTTTTTTTACAATAACCATACCATATATATATATATATATATATATATAGGGGACCACTAAAATGAAAACTGTAGGATCATTTTCACGACCGAAACGAGTCGTTCAGAGGTGTTCTTCTCAACACGAGAGGCGGAAACTAACGTATCGAGATCGATTCAGCTAGATATTCACTTTAATTGTCTTTTAGATTGATATAACAACGTTTTACAGCGAGTAGACACTTCAGCAGCACTTCGGCTCTAGAATCGGAAAGTTACAAATGAAATGGCACAACAGGTATTTATAGGCCAGCCTATTTCGCACGAAACAGTTTGTGCGAAATCAGTTTCACACGAAATAGTGATTTCGTGCGAAAGGAACATTTGATTTCGTACGAAATAGCTGTATGCTATTTCGTGCGAAATAGCTTCACACCCATATTTCTCGTTTTGCGTGCCCTGATCTATCTAAACAAATACAAGACGAAGTCGACAGACGTATGCACCAACAGACTCCCCCTCGGATGTTGACGAAGTCTTCAGTGTCGAGTCTTTAACGTCTTCAGTCTTTATCAGTCTTTTTGCTCTTCCTGAAGTATCTGACAGTGTAAAACATCCTCAGTCTTTTCTCTTTTTCTCTCTACCAGGATCTCAATCAGACTCCATCTTCTCTTTATCAGATCTCTTGATTCCTTAAGTTCATCAGAATCAGCAATACCAAGATCGTAACCTGTCTTCACATTCTGATCAGGTTTAATCACTAGAACCTGCACATATCTCTACCTCAAAATAAATTTCACAAATTTAAAATTTGACAAATTTATATATCACTTGCAGGTATTAATCAATCAATAAATGATTTCACAATGTTAATATCTGATGAACCACTTGAAGACAACACATTTATTTTTATTCATTAAAAGCAGACTCCCCCTCACGAAATGTTCATCATGTTTAGCATTTGGAGTTTTAAAAATCAGCTCTTCAACATCAGTTGACGAAAATCTTTTTGAATTTTTCAAAGTTTATGCTAAAACACACTAAAAATCTTTTTGATTTTTGAAATTAAAGAATTGCAGCAAAGAATATTTACAGACAATATTTTTGTGAGTTTGTGTAAGAGGATCATATCAGTTTATGAGACCAATCACTAACACCGTTAAGCTTTAAACATTTTAAATTCTAAACAATTCACTTAAATTGTCAGTATACTGATCCACTTAAATTTTCACACAAAGTTCAACTGTTTCGAGATACGAGATTAATGTTTTAGAGACTTAAACTTATACGCGTGTCCCACCTCAGAATATACTCCCGTATCCAGATCCCAATATTTAGTCTTACAGGTGAGTATGCCTAGATGATATCTGTAAAGGGTTAAATGCGAGGGCCATGAGAGCTCAGGCTATTGCTTCCACAAAATCAGAGAGATGATGGCTTCGACTTTAGGTGTGTTCCCTTTAGAGAATCTTTTCTTCAACAGCACATGATTAGCATTTTGCAATGTTTCATCATTTTTTATGCTGAGGGGGGGGGGTGCTATTTTTCAAGCAAGCAGAAAGTATTATATGGGGACTAGGCCATTGCTTTCGCAAAATCAGAAGTCCCGGGATAATACCCTAGATATCACTAAGCATAAAGACCTAGTATCTCAGAAAGAGGGACCTTTCAAACAAGATTTCGGGGGTTACCCATATATCCGAGAGATGTTCCCCACGAGATAAGCAAGTTTGAAATTTAGGTTTATATCTCGACACAATCTACTAAATGTGCAAAAACCTACTGGCATATCATCAGTGAGACCGTTTATCACTTTTTTAACTCTCCAATTCTTTAGCGTGTTGTGATAGTCCACTGATGTACTATCATTTCCTCTTTTTACAACAAAACTCATTTTGATTTTATCATGTTTTTGTATTTTTCAAATTTTCAAATGTTTTTGGATTTTCAGAAATTTTCTTACTCCCCCTAAAATGAAAAAACATTTAAAAGAAATTTGAAAACAAACTGTATACAGAAAGTGACAACTGTTGTGAATTGCTTCAAATCGCCACCCACTTGGCATAAACAATTAGAACTCCCCCTTACAACAAACTATTTTCCCATTATGATTTCAAAACACTTAAGTTTGTTTTAATCAAAATGGTTTTTCCGGAAAATTAGTTTTGTTGATTTCACAAACCATTTATAGGTTAGGGGATCTCATCACACTGTTTTCTTCTTTTATTTTGAAAAAAATTTAACAATTTTAGATTCATTCAACACTACTACTTGTAAGAAAGATAAATCAAGTACAACTTAATGTCCTTGATTAATCCTTTGATTTTCGAAATATCACTGAAGTGAATTTCTCAAGAAAGATGTCGATACCTACTCCATACTTACCAACCTGGGAGCTCCGGCAAGTCAGAATTCTTACATATGAAAAACAGACATCCAAGCCTGACCAAACTTGGATGTGACCTCTTCAGTTTCACTTGGGGTGTAAGTTGCCTTCTTTGATTCATAAAATTCTTTAACCCCTTTGGCCTTCCCATCGACCATTTTCCCAAAAATCTTTTTAACATTTCCATTGAAAACTTTTTCAACATCAAATTCTTTCTTTTCAGAATAGAATTGATTCGAGATCTCAACTTTTCCAACTTTTTGTTTAAAGTTTTCAGTCCTCAATGGTGGAAAGTTCTCATCATCCATTGGAGGAACTGATTTCTCACTTTTAATCTCAACTTGTGGCTCCCTTGATTTTGTGGAATCAGATTCATCGCCAGATTTCACCTCAGATTTCTTAACCACCCACATTTGGTTGTCAAGGTTAACTCTTCTTTTGTAAAATCTTTTCTTCGAACATTCACCAACTTCATATGTTGAATTTTTAAAAACTTTGAATTTTTCAGTTGGTGGTTCATTTTTTTCAACAATCTTTTCTTTAAGTTTAGAAACAACTTCCTGCTTGATGTTGGTTGCTTTAGGGCAATTCCAAGCAATATGACCAACTTCTTGACACCCGTAACATGTTCTTGTTTCCTTTCTTTGATATGCTCCATTCTTCATTTCTTCTTGCTTCTTAGCAAGAAATTCTCTATTTGTTTGCTTCCAGAATGAGTTCTTTTCTTCCTCTTCTGAGCCTGCTCCTGAAACAAATACAGTTTTTGGTTTATAAGTTTTCTCATTTTTTATGATTTTTCCGTGGAATAAAACCTAATCCCTTCTTTTTGAAATTACCGTTATGGTTTGGTTTCTTTCGATAACCTGAACCAGAACTGTAACCCTTTTTCTTGTTTAACCTTTGTTGAACTCTTGAGGTGTAAGGTCTTGGTTTTTCAGAAAGATTTACATCTTTTATTTCAGAAATATTAATTTCTGTTAATTTGAAAACCTTTTTGATCATTTCAGTTTTAACACCTCTTATTGGAAATTCCTCATCAGAATATAATTTGTCTGAATTATTCAAAGTATATGCCACTTTGATTGGTTCGTCATTCAAATTAGATTTTGATAACAAGAATTCTTTATTGTAAACCCTTTTGACTGACGACTTTGGACTGTCAACTGATGAACTCGAACTCTTGGATTCGGACTTTGACTCTGACTCCTCATCTTTATCCAACACCTGATCGACCACTTTCTTTATTAACTCAGACTCATGATTAGTGTCAGACGATGTGAACGTGACGTCAATGTTTTCTGGTAACTCATCAGTTGTTTCAGACTTCAATTTTATATTGACTGCCTTTTTGACTTGCTCCTCATTTGGTTTTCTGGGAGAATAACCTTCCCAGATCGGAGGCGGACACTTGTTATAATTTGCACTTTGTTTCTTACCAGTATCCTTCTCTTCCAATTCCTTGTCTTGAAAGGCTTCAAAACCTGCAACAGTTGGATAAATTCTGTCAATCAAATAATCAGAACTAGAATAACTCTGCAGTAATCGTCTGATTCTTTCATTCTCTATCTTTTCAGTTTCCAATTCTTGCTTCAACTTTGCACATTCTTCAATGTAGTAATTGATGGCTTTCTGTTTTGACATCATCACCGCATTCATCATTGTTAATGCATCTTCTCTTTCAGAATTTGTCTTCTGAAGACCATTCACTGTTCTGTTCAAAACGTCATACGATTCTTTCACATAATTGATATCGAACAATAACTTTTCCTTCATCTTATCTTGCTCACTCAATTTCTCATCTTTTTCTCCACATTGTTTGCAAGATTCTGAACATTTCAAACACGGCTTAATGACTTCAACAATCTTTTCAACTTCGATCACCTTTTTAACTTCAACAACCTTTTCAGCTTCAACAACTTTTTCAGCAACGTTAACTTCTTTACTCTGCTCAGATTTCTCTTTTTGAGCAATACTTTCACATTTCATTTTTTTCTGTTCTTTTGCTGCTCGTCTCTCCTTCAGCTTTTCCAATCTATTTGCAAAATAAAATTGAAAACTTTCAGGAGATAACATAGATTTTCCAATGTTTATTTGTGTCTCTTCTTCATCATCACTACTGTCAGATGATGATTGATCAAACACTTGAGTACTTTCTGAACTATCATCTGAAGTAACAAAATCTCCATCTTGATTCTTCTCATCACTAGCAATCCCTTTCATCCATTCCTTCATTAAATCTGGCTCTTGAATGATTTTTGCAGTGAGAGCTACTACTTTTGAATCAGGTGGTATGTATTTGTCCCAACTGAAACCCTCTGCCACTTTTTCATCATCTTGATCAATTATGCCAAAATAATCCTTTTTATTTGCTTCTTCGATCCTTTTAGCATGTGTAGTTTGTGGTTCTTTTTTGTTGATACGGTTGAGGAGAAACTTGTTGATATATGGCTTTCCGATAATAATCATTACCACCGAACGGATTCTTTGCTCCACTTGCTTCTCGATTGGTACATTCCCTCTTGAAATGACCTTTCTCCCTGCATCTAAAACAAGTAACTTTAGATTTATCAAAACCCAAAGTAGAAACATTAGCATCTCTGAAATAATCTCTTCCTGTAATCATCTTAAATTTTTCAGCTCTTCTCAAAACACTCGCTAAACACCACTTAATGTCCATAAGCTCCATCTCCTTAGCATCGATCTGATCGTAATCCTCTTTTGTCAGCATAGGATTTCCGATCCTTCCAGCAACCAATCCTTCATATGATTCTAACACAGTAGCAAGTAATGACATGTGACTTTTAGCGATCTCTTCAGAGAAATTTTGACCATCTTCAAGGTGCAATGCGATGTTGCAGTTTAAAACATTACCGTTACTGCTGTTTGAGATTTGGAACTGATGACTTGCAGCTGAACTCTTCGGATTAACACTTAGATATGATGAAAAACCACTGCTGCTGTTTGGACTTTGATTGACTAATCCAGATGAATTTTCAACACTGAAAGCAGTTTGGACTTTCGGACTTGCTTCAACATCTTGAACACTTCCTTTGTAATACATCTTGATGTCTTGTTGACCACTTGGTGTGACACCTGTGTTTGTAATCATTGTAAACAGTTCAGTTATCAATAAAACAAGTTATTTGATCCCAATGTTTGTTTTTTTATGTTTGACATTTTTTCATGTTTTGACTTTAATTCAATTTCAAACTCTATATCGCTTTCTGGAGAGTTATACGCAAACTGGTGCGTAAACATAATCAGTTTAATACGAAAAATACTCCGGAACATCAACATATACTTAACATACCTTAAATAACCTCCACATAACTTAGAAATAAGTTTTGAATGGTTTGGTGTGTCGAAATCAACTTTGTTCGATCGCAGGGACTATTTGTGTCAAACTGCGAAACTATGCCGATTTGTGTAGTAACGAACATTCCGGAACTTGATCATAAGTTAAACATACCCTAAATAACCTTTACATAGCTTAGAAATAGGCTTTGAGGGGTTAGGTATGCTAAAAAAAACTTTATTGATCAATAGGGACTAAAAGCGTCAAAAAGTGCACAAGTTTACAATTTCGCGCATATCTTACGTTCTGAATATATCCGGACCTCCAGTAAGCATTGAAATATTTTATTTTAGTGTTTAGCATAAGAAAAATCCATTCGTCGCGCAATTTGGATCGTTTTTCGCGCTTATGCGCATTCCGTCGTAATTAAGCGAACATCGCGATCATACGACCAAACGAACTGACATCCGGCATATTTTTGAGCATGTTTCATGTCCACAATGTTTAGGCATCATTTTAGGGCCTTAAAGTTGGCTTAACGGGCCTTAAACATGTCGAAATGAGCTTTAAACACCAACAGGGACTGAAACTGTCAATATTGCAAACTTGTTTCTGATCAGAAGGGCCAGGCGGCCCGCGTAAACCCTTGGTGTCTCCTTACACGGCCCGTGTCAGCCTCCCAGATCAGTTTAATCAGTTTTAACAGCTGTTATGCACTCCAAACCCAATTCCACATGTTGTTTCCTGATGCAAGGGGGCCATTTTGAGGTACCATGGTGTTGCAACACATGTAGGGATGAGATTAAATCATGGTTTACGAGGAACGATCCTAACGGTGGTCTAAATCCTATAAATACCTAACTCATTTACTTGCAAAACCCAATTGAATTCTGAGTTTTTCTCTAAGGGGTTGTGTTTATACACTTCCCACCTGAGATTACTTGGAAGATCAAACTTGCGGGGACCCTTTGTAAGTGTTCTTTCGTTCTTTTCATTCGTTTTAGCGTTAAAGTCAAATTTTGTTTGACTTTCTGCATTGACCAGTTTATGGTCAATGCGAAGTTCGTTTGAACTTCATAACGTGAGCGTAATCACGATGGTTATAGTCCTTAGTGACTATACCTACTGATTACCATGTTATCTAGGCTCAGTGACGAGTCGTAGTTTCGGCCAAAATGCGTATTCTTGCGTATTTTGTAACCAAACTACTCTTAGGTATCAAAACCGTTGGTTTTGATACCAAACCTGTTTCCTAAACTTAGTTAAGCATGTTTTAACATGCTTAGCTCGTCACTTTTAGTTTTGTTCTTGTCTAGGGTCGTAAGGGTAAGCGATCTAATCAATCGCTTATACTTTCTAACCCGACCCGTTTGGTCGATCATTAGGATCCGACCAAACACTTTAGGTGACCATAGTTGTATAGGGAATAACCTTCCGAGGTTATACCTTATGGTCACGACGTTTAGTTAGTTGTATGATAGGTAGTTTATATGCCTTAGGTAAATGACCAAAATGCCCTTTTTACGCCAAAATTCATATTAAGCATATGTAACATAACTTTTGATATCTAAACTGTTTTGGCAACAATATTAGACATGTTAAGGCATATTTTACTTATCATAGGGCTAGTTAGGCGTTCCGAACGTGTTTTACGCGAACGACGCGTTAAAGTAGCATAAGCTACCTAAACGGGTCGTAATGGGTCGTAAGCACTTAGGTTAGGTTTCATTTTAGAATGAAGGCTTTGTTAAACCATACTACATGAGTTTCCATACTCGTTTGGTTTACGAACCCTCATTCTATCCGATCCTCCGATTTAGGTCCGGTTTATTAACATAGTTACCTATATTAGGTACCGTTTGATTTCCGTGATCCCTAGCATTGTTTGGTTGTTACGCAAGGACTTCTAGGCAATCTCAAGTGAGTACATAGACCCCTCTTTTACTGTTTTTCAAACTGTTTTGGGGTGAAACACATGTGCCTACTTGTTACTTTCATGCTTTCCATGTTTTCACATCATATACTTGCTATGTTCGTTAGTACATTTATAGTACATGATTTACATTACATTGTTTTTGCTATGTATGTTTACTTAGCATACTTAGTACATTCTTTTACTTTACATTTCTACTATGTATGTTGACTGATAGCATGCTAGCACATTGATTTACATGACTTTTCTGCGTTGTATGTTAACTTAGCATACTTAGTACATTGTTTTCATATAACATGTTTACATTTGCTATAACATTTGGTTTGCACAAACGGGACTTATATACGTTCATTAACATTTGCTACGCCGCTCGGTTGTAAGTAGTGGTACCATTGGACTTGACAAATCCCATTCTGACATCCCGGGTTTGTTTGGATGTAAGGAATGACTGAATCCGAAAACATTTCTTTTGATAACCTTGACTTAGGGTTATCCGACTGTCTCAAGGATTGAATGTATGCGTTAACTTACCACATAAGTGTTTGTATCAATAAAAACATGCATTTACTTTGCAAAACATAACATTTTGATATATTCAAAATACTTTGTTTTGTACATTTCTACATTTGGTTTATGTAACAACACATTACTTATCATACATAACATTTGTTACACATTGCTGGACTACATTTGGACTTTTAACATTTGATATGGTTTATACAAGGACTTTTGACAATTGGTTTAAACATAGACATTATACATTGGTGGTTTGTTTAAGTGACTTAAGTAACGAGATGTGAGTAGTATGATACAAACATGGTGGATACGCCGCAGGTACTTCCTATATATAAGTGTTTGTATTATATTACATATCATAGCGTTACTTAAATCATTCATTTTGGACTTATACATTTTACACAAGTAACTCGTTTTTCACAAGACTTTGGTTTACAAACAGTTTACTTTGTACAACTCATCTTACTTGGTTATTCATTTAACCATACATTATTCTCTTATTTATACATACCATCTAATCATATCGCTTTTAAATGATTTACAAAACAAAACAATTTACAAGGTTCATGACTGACTTTTGTTAAACAACTTTTTCTAAACTTATAAGTCATGAATCCTATTTTCACAAATCCTATGTATCTCACAGGCATTTTTATGCTGACGTACCTATTTTCACATGTGTTTTCAGGAGCTTTTGCATAGGATGATGATCGTGACACTAGGGCGGACCTGTGCCTTAGAGACTTAAAATGAAGATAGACTTAGTTTAATTATGTTATGTACTCTTTGTTTCCTGTTTAAAACAATGTAACGCTCATGTTTAATAAATAAAACGTAACTTTAATTTCCATGGTTGTGAAACAATTAATTCTGTTACAACACTCCCCGACGTTTCCGTCACGTTTTGTTGTTCTACGTGGTCGGGGTGTGACAGAAGAGTTGGTATCAGAGCCAATGGTTATAGGGAATTAGGTTATTAGTAATACTTTGACCTAGACTATAACTTTTCTAGGACCCTAACATAAGTTGTCTTGTGTTTAGATCTTAAAACATGCACTTCACCTATCCTTAGGTGATTACCAAAACAAGAACCCAATTTTCCGAAACGATTTTTGAAAACCAATCATCTGTTTTTTTCTAAATGATTTATTACAAGGTTTTGAACCCTCTGTTATAAGGTTTTGAACCCCTTTGAATTTTCAAAATCTCGTCAAATTTTTGGGTCCTAAATAGTGTGAACATGTGCAAACTGGAAGGGTGAATGCATGTACCCTGGGTTTTCTGTCTAAGGCTAGAGTGTTCGTACAAATCCACATAATCGGACCAGTCACTCTTACCTGGGAACTCTTGGGGTGAGTGTTCACTTATAGGCGAGCATGTCTTCGCGATACATTATTTTTGACCCATTTACTTTGATTAGTCACTGTGTGTCGTTTGCTTGCTTTGTGATGTGGACGAATGACCACCATCTTTGCTTTTGTTGATTTGTGTATCATCTCATTCTTTTCACCCAATCATCTCACTCGTTTCCTTTCATGTTTCCTCTTTTAGAATGCCTCCTCGACGCGAGAATCAGATAGCGAATGCCGAACTGGCAGAAATCATTACGCAGCAAATCGCTGATGCGTTCCCAAACCTTATTGCTCAATGGAACCAAGCCAACAACAACCACAATGCTCCTTGTAACTTCAAGAGTTTTAACTCGGCTAAACCGCTTAAGTTTAGTGGTTCTGAGGGAGCAACTGGGCTCCTTCAATGGTTCGAGAGCATTGAGAACACTTTCCGTCACGTTCAGTGTCCTGATAATCGCAAGGTCGAGTTTTCTTCGAGTGTGTTTCAGAAGAGGGCTCTTACGTGGTGGAACGGGGTTATGAGAGACCGGTGCAGAAGTTGCTCTAGCACAAACTTGGGCCGAACTTAGGGCCCTTATGATGAGGGAGTTTTGTCCTCGTCATGAACTGCGAGCTTTGGAGAGAGATTTTGATGACTTGAAACAAGACAGTGGCGAGCACAGGGCGTATACTGATAGGTATGAGGAGTTGAGTCTGCTTTGCCCAACAATGGTTACCCCACTCGACAAGGCTATCGAAAGGTACATCGATGGTCTACCTGACTCAGTGCAAGACATCATTACTGGTAGTAACCCTACCACAGTCCGTCAGGCGATCGAGTTAGCAGCGACATTGACTGAGTCGCAGGTTCGAAAGGGAAAGCTGCACAAAAAGGGTGAAAAGGGTAAGAAGCAAGCGTCTGACAAAGAAGATAGCAAGAAAGGTCAAAACAAGAAGGGAAAGGATTCTGGTTCCTCAAGGGGGTCTAGGAAGCGAAAGGCTTCCCAAAACTATGTCGTTACTGCACAGGCTCAAGCTGCACCAAATCAGCCTGCGCAACCACCCGCCAAGAGGCCTTATCTTGGCAATGCACCTTTGTGCAACAGGTGTAACGGCCATCACCTACCACATCTCCAATGTCGTCATTGCACTAACTGTGGAAGAAATGGCAATCTTGCCGCTACTTGCCGCATTCCTGCTAACCAGAATCAGGCAGTTCAGAACCAAGCCCAGCAAGTTGCTCAGCCTCTTGCTCAGCAACAAGGTCAAGCTGCACGACCTTATTTTCCTCCTGGTTCGTGCTACAATTGTGGGGATCTGACCCACTACAGAAACCGATGTCCAAGACTAGCTAACGCAAATCCAAATCAGAATCAGGCTCAGGCTCGAGGTCGAGTCTTCAACATGAATGCTCAAGAGGCACAAGCAGATGATAATGTGGTGAACGGTACGTTCTTTATTAATAATCAGCCTGCATCTGTTCTTTTTGATTCGGGTGCCGATAAGAGTTTTGTGTCATTATCTTTTGAGCCTTTGCTTCGCGTGTCTAGAACGAAACTAGGTAAGCCTTTGACAGTAGAAGTCGCTAATGGTGAACCCATTGTTCTTGACTCTGTTCTTCACAACTGCCAGTTGAACCTTAACGACCATCTTTTTCCTATTGACCTCACGCCTATGCAACTTGGAAGCTTTGACGTTATAGTGGGTATGGATTGGTTAGCCAAGCATCACGCAAAGGTAGTTTGTTTCGAGAAGATTGTTCATGTGCCGCTTTCGACAGGAGAGATCCTACAAGTTCATGGTGAGAAACCTGCTGGTAGTCTCAAACTCATGTCTTGTTTTAAAGCTCGGAAGTATCTGCGAAAGAACTATGTGGCTTTTTTGGCACATGTTGTAGCAGATAAGGGCAAAGGTAAGTCTATTCAAGATATCCCTGTTGTTCAGGATTATCCTGAAGTATTTCCTGAAGAGTTACCTGGTCTACCCCCAGCACGCCAAGTCGGGTTCCGTATTGATCTCGTACCTGGTGCAAATCCCATTGCCAGATCTCCATACCGTCTTGCACCGTTTGAGATGCAAGAGTTGTCTAAGCAGTTTCAGGAGCTCTCTGACAAAGGTTTTATCCGTTCTAGCTTTTCACCTTGGGGTGCTCTCGTTCTTTTTGTCAAGAAGAAGGATGGATCTTTTAGGATGTGTATCGATTATTGTGAGCTTAACAAGCTTACCATCAAGAATCGATATCCCCTACCTCGCATAGATGATCTCTTTGATCAGTTACAGGGCGCTTCTTTTTTTCGAAGATTGATCTGCGTTCTGGGTATCATCAACTTCGTGTGCATGAAGAAGATATTCCCAAGACAGCATTCCGCACTCGGTATGGGCATTATGAGTTCACAGTTATGCCATTCGGATTGACTAATGCTCCTGCTGTTTTCATGGACTTAATGAATAGGGTCTGCAAGCCTTATTTGGATCAGTTCGTCATTGTTTTTATTGATGACATCTTGATTTATTCTAAGACGCGAGCTGAACATGAGAAACATCTTCGTCTTACTCTGGAACTCCTGAAGAAAGAGCAACTTTTCGCCAAATTCTCCAAGTGCGAGTTTTGGCTCAAGGAAGTTCAATTTTTGGGGCATATTGTCAACGAACAAGGTATTCATGTAGATCCCTCCAAGATCAGTGCGATTAAGGATTGGGATACGCCTACTACTCCTACTGAAGTTCGTTCTTTTCTTGGTATGGCGTGTTATTATCGCCGCTTCATTGAAAACTTCTCAAAGATTGCAGTTCCTCTAACTGCTCTAACTCAGAAGAACAAGCCCTTTGATTGGGGATTCAAACAAGAGGAAGCTTTTCAAAACTTGAAGCAGAAGCTTTGTGACGCGCCTGTTCTGACTTTGCCTGAGGGCAATGATGATTTCGTCGTTTATTGCGATGCATCTAAATTGGGTCTTGGCTGCGTTCTGATGCAAAGAAACAAAGTCATAACATATGCATTGAGGCAGTTGAAGATACATGAGAAGAACTACACCACTCATGATCTTGAGTTGGGTGTAGTTGTCTTCGCTCTTAAGATCTGGAGACACTATTTGTACGGTACAAAATGTGTGGTTTTCACAGACCACAAAAGTCTTCAGCATATCTTCAATCAGAAAGAACTCAACATGAGGCAACGACGTTGGGTTGAGCTTCTAAACGACTATGACTGCGAAATTCGCTACCATCCTGGTAAGGCGAATGTCGTAGCTGATGCATTGAGTCGTAAGGAACGTACTAAGCTTCATTGTGTTCGTGTTCAATCTGATATTCAAGCTCGATCCGATATCCAAGCCCGCATTTCTCAGGCTCAACACACTTGTGTTTCACAAGGTTTGATGGATAAGGAATTTCCCTATCACATAACCCCTGATCTGGAACTGAAGGACAATGGATCGTATTACTTCATGGACCGTTTGTGGGTCCCAAGCCAAGATGATCTTCGCACCTTGCTTATGGATGAAGCCCATAAGTCTCGTTATTCTATTCATCCTGGCTCAGATAAGATGTATAAGGACCTTCGTATTCAGTATTGGTGGCCTGGTATGAAGAAAGACATTGCCTTATATGTATCAAAATGCCTTACTTGTCTTAAGGTAAAGGCTGAACATCAACGTCCTTCTGGATTATTGGAGCAACCAGAGATCCTAGTTTGGAAATGGGAAAACATTGCTATGGATCTTGTTACCAAACTTCCGCGCACAAAGAAAGGTCATGATGCCATCTGGGTAGTTGTTGATCGTCTTACTAAGTCAGCGCATTTCTTGCCAATCCGTGAGGATTTTTCTGCTGACAAACTTGCTAAAATCTATGTGGATGAAATTGTATCTCGACATGGTGTTCCTTTGAACATCATTTCTGACAGAGATGCTCGCTTCACTTCTCATTTTTGGAGAACCATGCAATCTGCTATGGGGACCCAACTTAATCTGAGCACAGCTTATCATCCGCAAACGGATGGTCAATCTGAAAGAACAATCCAGACTCTGGAGGATATGCTTAGAGCTTGTGTGATCGATTTTGGTGGTAGTTGGGATTCACATCTTTCGTTAATTGAATTCTCCTACAACAACAGTTATCACTCCAGCATCAACATGGCTCATTTCGAAGCTCTCTATGGTCGAAAATGTCGTTCACCAGTCTGCTGGAATGAGATCGGTGAGGCCCAGCTTACTGGATCTGCCCTCATTTTAGAGGCAACTGATAAGGTTAAGAAAGTTCGTGATAACCTTCAGACAGCTAGAAGCCGTCAAAAGAGTTACGCGGACCAAGGACGCAAGCCCATGGAATTTCAAGTCGGTGATCGAGTATTACTTAAGGTCTCACCTTGGAAAGGTGTGATCAGATTTGGAAAGAAAGGAAAACTTGCACCTAGATACGTTGGACCATTCAAGACCGTCGAAAGAATCGGTAAGGTAGCCTACAGACTTGAGTTACCTCCTGAACTTGGAAATGTTCATCCAACCTTTCACGTGTCCAATCTCAAGAAGTGTTTAGATGATGAGAACCTCTACATACCACTTGACGAAATTCGTGTTGATAAAACACTAAAATTTGTTGAGAAGCCAGTGGAAATCATGGAACGTGAAGTCAAGTGGCTCAAACGCAAGCGCATTCCATTGGTCAAAGTTCGCTGGGAATATAAACGTGGACCTGAGTTTACTTGGGAACACTAAGATAAAATGAAGGCGAAGTATCCACATCTATTCCCACGAGTTTCCTCTAAATAAATTTCGGGACGAAATTTTCACAAGTAGGGGAGACTGTGACACCTGTATTTGTAATCATTGTAAACAGTTCAGTTATCAATAAAACAAGTTATTTGATCCCAATGTTTGTTTGTTTATGTTTGACATTTTTTCATGTTTTGACTTTTGTTCAATTTCAAACTCTATCGCTTTCTGGAGAGTTATACGCAAACTGGTGCGTAAACGTAATCAGTTTAATGCGACAAATACTCCGGAACATCAACATATACTTAACATACCTTAAATAACCTCCACATAACTTAGAAATAAGTTTTGAATGGTTTGGTGTGTCGAAATCAACTTTGTTCGATCGCAGGGACTATTTGTGTCAAACTGCGAAACTATGCCGATTTGTATAGTAACGAACATTCCGAAACTTGATCATAAGTTAAACATACCCTAAATAACCTTTACATAGCTTAGAAATAGGCTTTGAGGGGTTAGGTATGCTAAAAAAAACTTTATTGATCAATAGGGACTAAAAGCGTCAAAAAGTGCACAAGTTTGCAATTTCGCGCATATCTTACGTTCTGAATATATCCGGACCTCCAGTAAGCATTGAAATATTTTATTTTAGTGTTTAGCATAAGAAAAATCCATTCGTCGCGCAATTTGGATCGTTTTTCGCGCTTATGCGCATTCCGTCGTAATTAAGCGAACATCACGATCATACGACCAAACGAACCAACATCCGGCATATTTTTGAGCATGTTTCATGTCCAAAATGTTTAGGCATCATTTTAGGGCCTTAAAGTTGGCTTAACGGGCCTTAAACGTGTCGAAATGAGCTTTAAACACCAACAGGGATTGAAACTGTCAATATTGCAAACTTGTTTCTGATCAGAAGGGCCAGGCGGCCCGCGTAAACCCTTGGTGTCTCCTTACACGGCTTGTGTCAGCCTCCCAGATCAGTTTAATCAGTTTTAACAGCTGTTAACAGCTGTTATGCACTCCAAACCCAATTCCACATGTTGTTTCCTGATGCAAGGGGGCCATTTTGAGGTACCATAGTGTTGCAACACATGTAGGGATGAGATTAAATCACGGTTTACGAGGAACAATCCTAACGGTGGTCCAAATCCTATAAATACCCAACTCATTCACTTGCAAAACCCACTTGAATTCTGAGTTTTTCTTTAAGTGGTTGTGTTTATACACTTCCTACCTGAGATTACTTGGAAGATCAAACTTGCAGGGACCCTTTGTAAGTGTTCTTTCGTTCTTTTCATTCGTTTTAGCGTTAAAGTCAAACTTTGTTTGACTTTCTGCATTGACCAGTTTATGGTCAATGCAAAGTTCGTTTGAACTTCATAACGTGAGTGTAATCACGATGGTTATAGTCCCTAGTAACTATACCTACTGATTACCACGTTATCTAGGCTCAGTGACGAGTCGTAGTTTCGGCTAAAATGCGCATTCTTGCGTATTTTGTAACCAAACTACTCTTAGGTATCAAAACCGTTTGTTTTGATACCAAACCTGTTTCCTAAACTTAGTTAAGCATGTTTTAACATGCTTAGCTCGTCACTTTTAGTTTTGTGCTTGTCTAGGGTCGTAAGGGTAAACGATCTAATCAATCGCTTATACTTTCGAACCCGACCCGTTTGGTCGATCATTAGGATCCGACCAAACACTTTAGGTGACCATAGTTATATAGGGAATAACCTTCCGAGGTTATACCTTATGGTCACGACGTTTAGTTAGTTGTATGATAGGTAGTTTATATGCCTTAGGTAAATGACCAAAATGCCCTTTTTACGCCAAAATTCATATTAAGCATATGTAACATAACTTTTGATATCTAAACTGTTTTGGCAACAATATTAGACATGTTAAGGCATATTTTACTTATCATAGGGCTAGTTAGGCGTTCCGAACGCGTTTTACGCGAACGACGCGTTAAAGTAGCATAAGCTACCTAAACGGGTCGTAAGCACTTAGGTTAGGTTTCATTTAGAATGAAGGCTTTGTTAAACCATAATACATGAGTTTCCATACTCGTTTGGTTTACGAACCCTCATTCTATCCGATCCTCCGATCTGGGTCCGGTTTATTAACATAGTTACCTATATTAGGTACCGTTTGATTTCCGTGATCTCTAGCATTGTTTGGTTGTTACGCAAGGACTTCTAGGCAATCTCAAGTGAGTACATAGACCCCTATTTTACTGTTTTCAAACTGTTTTGGGGTGAAACACATGTGCCTACTTGTTACTTTCATGCTTTCCATGTTTTCACATCATATACTTGCTATGTTCGTTAGTACATTTATAGTACATGATTTACATTACATTGTTTTTGCTATGTATGTTTACTTAGCATACTTAGTACATTGTTTTACTTTACATTTCTGCTATGTATGTTGATTGATAGCATGCTAACACATTGATTTACATGACTTTTCTGCTTTGTATGTTAACTTAGCATACTTAGTACATTGTTTTCATATAACATGTTTACATTTGCTATAACATTTGGTTTGCACAAACGGGACTTATATACGTTCATTAACATTTGCTACGCCGCTCGGTTGTAAGTAGCACTTCGGCTCTGGAATCGGAAAGTTACAAACGAAATGGCACAACAGGTATTTATAGGCTAGCCTATTTCGCGCGAAACAGTTTGTGCGAAATCTGTTTCACACGAAATAGTGATTACGTGCGAAATGAACATTTGATTTCATACGAAATAGCTGTATGCTATTTCGCGCGAAATAGCTTCACACCCATATTTCTCGTTTTGCGTGCCCTGATCTATCTAAACAAATACAAGACTCGATACAAGACGAAGTCGACAGACGTATGCACCAACAAAAACCACCTCCAGTTATAAGAACCGCGAGAACCAGTTCCTAACCATTAGATCAACAAGATGGATGGATGAGATTAAAAGTAACTAAAATAAATATTAGATACATTTTGTCTTATTATGTCTTTAGTATTTTAATCCAAAAGGTTAGTTTAGTAAAATTACTCTTTTTTGTCTTTTTGTCTTTATTATTTTTTTATTACTTTTTTGTTGTTATTATATTACTTTTTATTTTTTAAAAATAATTTTTTTATTAAAAACATTTTTAAATTCAAATAAGACAAATTTTTGCACGCCGGGCTTTTTCAAGGGTCGTTTTTTTAACGCGCCGTTTTTATGCTGGGCTTTTTCAAGAGTCGGTTTTTTAACGCGCCGTTTTTTCAAGCGTCGTTTTTTTAACGCGCCGTTTTTTACACGTTTTTTTAACGCCCCGTTTTTTACACTTTTTACGTTTTACGTTAAATTTTTTAAACTTTTTACGTTTTATGTTTTACGTTTTATGTAAAACTTTTTACATTTTATGTTTTACGTAAAATTTTTATGTTTTACGTAAAACTTCTTACGTTTTATGTTTTACGTAAAACTTCTTACGTTTTATGTTTTACGTTAAAATTTTTACGTTTTACGTTAAAATTTTTACGTTTTACGTGAAACTTTTTACGTTTTACGTTAAAAAGTTTACGGTTTAACTTTTTTTTACAAATTTTTTTTTACGCAAAAACGAACGCACACAAAAATCGCAAACTCGGGAGGTGTCTCAGATATATTGTTATCATCATTGACTAGGGGATAAAAATAAAAAACCAATAAGTCGTACATTCCCGAATCAACAAACAGATTCACATAAACAAGAATCATCTTTCATCAATTAGGATCAAAACAATTCAACCCGGTTAACCATCTCGACACCATTCATCTTGCATTAATAATCCTTTGAACATGATCCATATACCTTATTTTGATCCTAAATTATCATTCATCTTGAACAGGAACAATACCACCTCATTTTTATTAAATACAACAATTGTTTAACAAACATGCAGTCAACTATGATGCAAGATCAAAAACACAAAAACCCAAACAGTGGCATAAAGGCTGACCAAAGGGTTTTGAACGGGCGAGTGTGCGGCACTCGTCGGAGCTGACCGCTGCCGCTGCCTTTCCGAACCGAGACCCGAACAAAACTGAGCTGATCGGTTTAAACCCTGAACTCGAGCCAAAACTAATTCTCGAACCGAACATAACTCAGATTTGAGCTAAACAACATCAGCTGCAACAAGATCAACATCACTTTCATTCTTCAGGAATAAAAGGAACCGGAGGGGGGTGTTGTTTACCGGGAAATTTGTCGGACCGAAATACAGACCGCCGCCGTGATCGGCGTCTCCGGTCGTCGGCTCCTCGAACCATCATTCTCTTCATCTAACCTTGTCACCATATTCGGAAAAACGAGCAAAGGGAGGGGGCGCTATTTCCGTTGTTCAGATTCACCACAGCCGCCGCCGTTAGCGGCGGCGCCGTCTTCATCCGTCAGCGGCCCATGCTCTGCTGGTCACCGGATATGCCGCTGATTTTAAACGAGAAAGGGGGAGCTGATGTGGTGTGGTTGTCGGATCAATCCGGCGCCGGAGATGGAGTCCGGTCGTCGGCCAAGCCATCGAAAGGGAACAGGGTAACAGGTTGTGGGTGTTTGTGTTGTATGTTTGAGAGGATGAAGTTCCTTATTTGTGGGTGAAAGATAATGGAAGAAGAAGGGTTGAGGGAGTGTGTGTGCGCTCGCCGGAGGAGGAAAGCACCGTCCGGAATCCCTATTTCCGGTCGCCGGTGAGATGGGAGAGAAAGCAAGAAGTGTGCGGCTGAATATTATGAGTTTAGGGTTTTATTATTTGACAAAATGAAGGTCTGCAACTTTAATGTTGGACATTTAAAGAGGAGAGAGGAGAGAGGAGAGATGATAGATGATAGATTTGACTTTTAAGGGAAATGACCAAACTACCCTGTTTTCTGATTGGTTGAGAGTGGTTCTCGCGGTTCTTACAACTGGGGATGATTTCTATTTTAGCGGCTCCCTATATATATATATATATAGAGAGAGAGAGATGAAGGTTAACGTACATTACGGCTTAACGTACATCACGTACGCGACCAAATTACGCACGTTCATTTGAAAATCACGCATGTTATAAACTCAAAAAACCAACATGCGTGATTATCTCATATAACATGCGTGATTATTTAAAAATTTTCAGACCGCCTGGGTTTGATCAATTTCATCCAATTTGTTTCAAATTTCTTTTCGTTTCACTTCAAATAGGCTATTGTTCGGTCAATTTCATCGAATTGGGTTCGAATTCATCATTGATTTTGAAAAGTTTCATCAAAAAATTGACACTCGAATTCAAACCGTAGAACAGAGCATGAAGAAAACATGACCAAGCTTTGATTCAGACCGTAGAACAGAGGATGCAGGAACATGACCAAGCTTTGATTCAGACCGTAGAACAGAGGATCCATGAACATGACCAAGCTTTGATTCGATTAGAGTCAGATGGCAGTAACAGTGGTTTCAGATCGTAGAACAGGGGATGCGATTTTTGAACTAGGAGGTAGGGCATGAGCGATAACGTGCGTGATTTTCAACATAACATGCGTAATTTGGTCGCGTACGTGATGTACGTTAAGCCGTAATGTACATTACACTTTCTCTCTCTATATATATGTATATATGTTAATTCATAACATATGGAGGAATAGTGGCTTTTTTGTCTTTTATGTTTTTTTTTATAGTAAACTTTAAGATTTTTCATTTTTATAATAAACTTTGGTTTCTATAATTTTGTCACAAAAGTTAAATGAGTTTAGTTTGTGTAACGTTTTTTTTCCGGATTTGGTCGTCGTTCAGTTGCTACTTAGCACGATATTTGGTGGTAACATTCGGTCCTTCATTTTATTTACCCCCTCTACTTTCTAATACGTGTTGGTATAAATTCAACTTCTTCTACGTTTTACGTCACATGAGTAACTCTGTGTTACAAATTCGTGTTTTTATTTTACGCTTTTTTCGCGGTTTTGGTCATCGTTAAACCCACCCCTCGCAAAACTGATAGCACAATATGGTTGATAAAGTGTGACACATCAAATAATAGATAAAACAATATGTTAAAATTTTGAGAAATAGGAATTATGATGAGATCATCTTTGTGCTCTTTCACAGATATTCCAAACTCAACTTTCTTTAGTGCCATCGTCATCTATATATGTATTTTTCTGTCATTGTAAAAAAGACAATTTCATAAAATGGCTTCATGACATTCACGACATGTGTAGATGCGTGAATTCTAGGGGAAAAGTATTTGGATCAATGTAACTATACACTGTTTTTGGTAGTATACTGTTCTAATCAAAACTCATTACTAAAGTGAAGTAGACCTGAAAAATTTTACATTTTGGATACATTGTTGTAAACAATGGGATCAAAACTCCTTATAAAATGAACCAATTGAGGAAATTTGATGCACCATTATGATCAGTTGGACATAGTTGTATAGGTTATATGCACATTTGTA
Organism: Helianthus tuberosus; assembly: GCA_030545235.1. NCBI lineage: Eukaryota > Viridiplantae > Streptophyta > Magnoliopsida > Asterales > Asteraceae > Helianthus > Helianthus tuberosus. Next base: position 2,460,865 of record JARYGA010059793.1, read on the forward strand.
ATAAAACTAGGTGATGCCTTGCCCGCGTTGCGAGGCGATGACCGAATAATTCTCAACCAATTAAAAAACAGTAATATAGTTTTGCTAGAAAGAAAAAGTAAAAAGAGTGTTAGGCTGCTCCTTGACACGATTTTGAGCTGGGGGCAAAGTCATATTTTCATTTTTACTTGAGGGAAAAATCCTAATTTTTAGCTACGGGAAAACCGTATTTTTATTTTGCACTGGGGGCAAAAACGTAATTTTGAATTGAGGGTGATATCGTAATTTTTAACCGAAGGGAAAATCGTAAATTTTAGCTTGGGGCAAAAGCATAATTTTATTTTGAACTGGGGGCAAAAATGTAATTTTAAACTGTGGGCGAAACCGTAATTTTAAAGTGGGTATAAAATAATAAACTGGTGTAAAATCGTAATTTTGAGACCGGGGGGGGGGGGGGGGGACAAAATTTTGTTTTTTAACTGGGGCGAAAACGTAAATTTGGTTGAGGGTAAAAGTGTATTTTTTTTACCGAGGGCGAAATCGTATTTTTTAGCTCGAGACAAAAGGGTAAATGTATTTTGACGTTGGGGCAAAACCGTATTTTTTAATTGGGGGCAAAAACATAATTTTAAAGTGGGTATAAAATAATAAACTGGTTGGTCTAATGGGTATTGCTCGCCGCCCATTTGAACCAATGGCAGGAAAACACTATTCCGGGGCAAAAACGTAATTTTAAAGTGTTTATAAAATAATAAAATGGTTGGTCCAATAGGAAAGGGCCGGCCGCCCATTTAAACCAATGGCAGAGAGATACTATTCCCTGCCATGGTAAATGTAGATGTTGAAAATAGATGCTCGCCGCCCATTTGAACCAATGGTAGGAAAACACTATTCCGGGGCAAAAACGTAATTTTAAAGTGTTTATAAAATAATAAACTGGTTGGCGCAATATAAAAGGGCCGACCACCCATTTAAACCAATGACAGAGAGATAGTATTCCCTGCCATGGTAAATGTAGATGTTGAAAACGCATTATTATTTTTTAAAAAAGCATCTTCTTCGACAGTTTTAAATAAAAACATTCAATATCTACAAAGCCCATGAGGGGCAATAGTGCTTGCCCCCTATTGGGTTAAACGGGCGACAAACTGAATAGTGCCACGCAGCTGCCTGGCACTCCCCTATTGGCCCAACAAATTTACGATGTTATCCCGCTTTAAAATTACGATTTTGCCATCAATATAAAATTATGTTTTTACCCTCACTTAAAAATAGATTTACGCTTTTGCTCCCAGCTAAATATTTCGATTTTGCCCCCGGTTCAAAATTACGATTTTGCCCCGTTTCAATTTATAGTTTTGCCATTAGTTTTTCCCTTAAAAATACGATTTTGCCATCAGTTCAAAATTATGTTTTTACCCCCACTTAAAATAAATTTACACTTTTGCTCTCAGCTAAAATTTCCAATTTTGCCCTCGGTTCAAAATTACGACTTTGCCCCGTAAAAATTTATAGTTTTGTCATTAGTTTTTTTTTCTCACAGCCAAGTTACGATTTTGCCCTCAACTTAAATTTACATTTTGTCCATCGTTTTTGTTTGTTTTCTTGGTGAAATTACAATTTTGCCCCCAGTGAAAATTCGCACTCATGCCGGCAGCTTCCTGGCACTCCCCCATTGGTCCATTTAATTTACGATTTTATCCCTGAATTAAAATTATGATTTCGTCATCAGTTAAAAATTACGTTTTCCCATCGTTTTAGTTTTTTTAGCAAAACTATAAAGGTTTTTTGTTTTAATTTGTTTACTCGATTGAATTTTTTTTTTTGTGTCAATGAGCTGCCTAAACACTGACTCATTAGTCCTGAAAAATTACAGTTTTGCCCTGAGCCCAAAATTACGGTCTTATCATCGTTTTAGTTTTTTTCCAAGCAAAATTATAGTAGTGTTTTTTTAATTGATTGAGAATTATTCGGCCATCGCCCCGCAACACGGGCGGGACATCAACTAGTTTACATATAATTTGCAATTTTTTTAATAGTAATAAATGCAATTTGATGGTAGAATTGAATATTACATTACTTATTTTTTTGTAATCCTTTGAACCCTCCAAGGACAAGGACTTTCATAGTATTAATAATAAGGGTGTGACTATGTGAATTGGCTACAAAGTCCATTTTTCCTACAAAGTCATAAAACACCATAATGTAACCATAAAACCTACTCAAAACCCACAACAAACAAAGTGAAGATTACTAAAACGCCATATGTGTGAGTTTTGTGTTGTGTTTTGGATGATAAGACTTTGATTATCGAATGACTAAAATTAGTGTGTTTTATGTTGATTATCATGTTGTGTTTTATATTTATAGTTCTATAATGGTGTGTTTGAAGTTTTTATGGACTGTTAAGGTTTGGATATTGTGTTTTAGTGATCTTCACTCCGTTATTTGTGAGTTTTGAGTGTGTTTTATGGTTGAAATTGTGGTGTTTTATGACTTTGTACACTTTGTAGGAAAAATGAACTTTGTAGCCGAACCTTACCCTTAATAATAATACCTCTTTTATCGGTAATGCAATATCCTTGCAGCAACAATTTTAATTATAAATTGATTTCTTTATTTACCGATTGCTTTGGTGCGTTATGGGTATGTCTGGTAAAAGTAGCTGGTGTCTAGAAGCTGATGACCGGAAGCTGTTAGCTGGTAGCTGTACCTTTTTAGATATATTTGGTGTTTGGCAGAGTAGCTGAAGCTTTTAATAAAAATTATAAAATGACCAAAATGGACATAACTAAAAATTTTAAAAGTTTGTGCATTAAAAAAATCATTATCTTTAGAGGTTAAAATAATAATTTTTTCCCTAAAAGCTTGTAGCTCATTCTAAACGCTACTAGTAGCAGCGTTCAACCAAAAGCTTCAAGCTCTTAACCTAAAAGTTTCAAGCTCCTTCAACGAGTAAAATGCAATTTGCGTCCCTGTGGTATGTCCCAAACATCAACTTGAGCCCCTAAAAACAATTTTTTTCATTTTGAGCCCCTGTGGTATTAATTTCATAACAGTATGAGTCCCTGCCGTCAGTCTTCCGTCAGTTTGACCGTTTGCCAGTTGTGAAAAGTCCATAATACCCCCACCCTTTAATATCTACACTTAATTAAAGCAGCAACTTGAGCCTGTTTCATTATCATCATCAACAGTCGCCCATCTACGAATATCATCATCATCAACAGCTCTCCCAACTCCCAAGATCATCATCATCATCTTGAGCCAAGAGATCAACAGATCATCTTCATCATCTTCATCGAACATCGAAGAGATCATCTTCATCTTCATCGAACAGATCAGGTTCATCTTCATCCTCATATTGGTCATTCGATGTGTTTATGTGTTTATATTGTGAAAAAACAGAGCGATGATTCTGGGTTTGATTTTGGGTTCCATTCGATGATTTTGGGTTACATTCGATGATTTGGGTTGATTTTGAAAAAACAGAGGGTTGATTTCATTCGATGTGTTTATGTGTTATTCGATGATTTGGGTATTTTGGATTTGATTTGATGATTTGAATGTGTTATTTGGGGTTAGGGTTTAGGGTTGAATGGAGTTTTGGTTTGATTCTTGTGGGTTTAGGGTTGAATGGATTTTTTGGTTTGATTCTTGTTCAAAATGCATCAAAACAGAGTGTTGGTTTGAATGGATTAGGGTTTGAATGTGTTTTGTTGTACAGAATGTGTTTTGGTTTGAATGTGTTTAGGGTTTAGGGTATCAACTGAGTATTAAGAACTGATCGGATGTACAGAATGTGTTTTGGTTTGAATGTGTTTAGGGTTTAGGGTATCAACAGAATGTGTTTTGGTTTGGTTTGTACAGATTCTTGTGGGTTTAGGGTTGAATAGATTTTTTGGTTTGATTTTTGTTGTACAGAATGTGTTTTGGTTTGAATGTGTTTTGTTGTACAGAATGGATGCGGATGTAAAGATACGCAAAACACCAACTACGAAGGCGAGAACACTTGACAACCTCCTAGAAGATGCGGTGCACATAAGGAAGTGATTGATATGAATGAATATAACCCCAATGGAGCTCTTCGATTTTCCTTGAAATTCCAAAGCTCGCTAATTACATATCTACCACTGGGGTTATATTCATTCATATGAATGAATATAACCCAAGTGGCAGATATGTAATTAGATACACTGGGGTTATATTCATTCATATCTGGATCAGTTTCCCGAAGTGCACCCGTCAGTAAAGATCCACAATTGCTTGTGGTCGTATGACGTTTTGTCTCTGTATTGTATGTTACAGTCTTTTGTTATCGAGTCTGTAAGTTCCGTCAAGTCTACGAAGTTGGTATGACGAGTCTTTTGATATCGAGTCTGTAATAATTTGTTCCGTCAAGTCTACGAAGTTGGTATGACGGGTCTTTTGTTATCGAGTTGTATGTATAAAAAGTTTACATTTAATATACAATTTAGGCTTCAATAATTTGTTATATATAGTATAAATTTAATTATTAGATTTCTTAACAAAAAACCAAGAAAAGAATTTAAGGGCTCAGGTTGATATTTCACTCATACCATAGGGACGCAAAGTGTTATTAATATATGCAAAAAGACGGTCTTACCCCTGCCTCTAACAGTCAACCTAACGGCAGGGACTCAAAGTGCAAAAAATTAATACCACAGGGGCTCAAAATGCAAAAAATTGTTTTTAGGGGCTCAAGTTGATGTTTGGGACATACCACATGGACGCAAATTGCATTTTACTCCTCCTTCAACCAAACAAGACTTTTTATTTAGTAGGAGTTTTTTCTTAAAAGCTTAAAACTCCTAAAAGCTCCATGCCAATAAGACGACCATGTAACTAATTTTTTGAATTTCTTTGGATAAATTACACTTTTCGTCCTTTATGTTTATAGCTAGTTGCAATGGATGACCTTTACCTTTAATAATTACAGCCACAGTCCTTTATTTGGAAAACTTATTACACCTTTCGTCCTTTAGTACTAACCAGGTTAAAATTTTCAGTTAAGGGTATTTTGGTCAATTCATATTTTTATTTAAATGTTTAATAAATAAAACCAATTCATCTTCCCCAATTCCCCTTTCTCACTCAACTATCATCTCTCTCTAACTTGACTGCCACCAGTAGCCACCAAAGCCAACCATCACAACCTGTGACCGCCACCACTAGCCACCAAACCCCAACCGTTTCTCTATCTCTACTTGAATCTCGCACCCTCTATTCACCGCCATGTTTCAGTTCGGATCTAAAAACCAAAGAAATGGTTCATCGGACTTTCACCTGCAGATTGGCGAATCATATGGTTTCACTGTAATAACCCCAACCGTCGTCTAAAACATCGCCTAAATTATCTCTCCTCTACAAGAACATTACAGGTAATCAACACTCTCGCAACACATTAATTCGATCTGCAACTGAAATCAACAAGTGTAGTTTAATATTGTTTAAACCTTTAATTTTGTTTACTTCCTGATTTATGTGATCTATCAGTTAAAACTTTAAAACTTGAAGAAGAAGAAGAAGAAGATGATGATGATTTCCCCCAATTTTGAACAAAATCAAAACCCTAAATAATGAACAGTACGGTCAAAACTGAAATTACCTGAATCAGACAACAGAAATTGAAGAAGAAGATGATGATCGATGATTAATAACAGCTACAGATACGATTTGATCTCGAATTAGGGTTTGAACGTTAAAATTGAAATTAAGTAAATTGGATGATAGAGCTTGAAGAAGATGATGATTATCAGTGAACAATTTACGATTTGATCATGAATTTGTGTTTTGATTTGATCTCGAATTACGATTTACCATCGGATCTATTCATCCATCACCACCGCCTCCATCAGATCTCTCATCACAGGTGACCTGCAACCTTTTCCGGCAACACCTTTTCACCTTGAAACAGACAAACGCACACATCAGATCTTTCGAATTACGATTTACCATCGGATCTATTCATCCTTCAGCCTTCAGCGCCCATTAAACACAACATTTTTAAGATCATCGTTGAAGTTTTCATCCACTAAATCCGATGATGATGGTGGTGATGTTACAGACGGTGGCAGACTTAGGCGGTGGTGGACTTAGGCGGTGGTGGACTTATCAGAGGGAGAGAGTGTGAGTGACTGGAGGAGATAGGGGATGAGATGAAATGATAAAGAGATTATAAGTTGTATTATGTTATGTTATTTTTAGTTTTGTTTATTAATAACATTAAAAAAAACATGAAATGACCATAATGCCCTCATTTGATTAGATTTAACACTAAATTTTAACTTGGTTAGTGCTAAAGGACGAAAGACGTACTGAGTTTTCCAAATAAAGGACTGTGGCTGTAATTATTAAAGGTAAAGGTCATCCATTGCAACTAACTATAAACATAAAGGACGAAAAGTGTAATTTTTCCAATTTCTTTTCTTACTTTTCATACATATTTAACTTCTTATTACTTATAAATTTTCACAAATCAATTTTTCATCCTTCATTTGGTCCAGTCAATGACCAAAAATCTTTCACACACTTCTTAAGAAAATCTATTTAGAAAAAAAAACACACATATATGGAGAGGGAGAAGATATATATTCATTGGACAACTTATCAAAAAATAAGAACAAAAAAACTAATCTTGACATTCCAAGTATTTTTTATTAATGATTTCATATCCTTACCGAACCAGAACAGCAAACACCACTAGTCTGCTTTGGTACATGCGCACAGCCCTGTTTGGGACCAGCCGCTTTCTAGTCGGACCGGTTGAATCTGTAAACCCGTATATGGTGTTGGTGATTTTTTTTTCATGGTAAACCACAGGACTAGTTTCCTGTGTGTACGCGCAACCTTTAATATATATACCACAGATAAGAAGTGAGGCCTTCAATCCAGAATCCATAGCTCAGAAACGTAGCTTTCGATCCCCAGAAGCAAAGGCGTCAGCATCCATTTCAATAAAAGGGTTTAAAAAAATGACTTGCATTAAGATGAAAAACAAATGAAAAGATCATTGGTAAAATATGATTTCCCTGATTTAAGGAACTCATGCAATTGTGAAGCTTGTATACACATATATATGCATCAATACTGTGAAATATGTATATACGGACACTGTAAGGAATTACATGATATGTGAGCAGGCAAAACAAAATGGTCGGAACTCAGAAGGCCATTTTAATGTGCAAAAAGAAAGCGCAAACAGAAGGCTGATAAACAGAAAAGAAGAACGAGAATGACCATCAACAGCTGACACTGGTTCAGATCAAGATTTAAAAAACCAACGTTGGTGCAGGCGGCCACATGAACCTATCCATGACTACGCAAGTAAGGTGCGGACCATGATTCACATAGTCTGGGGCTGGATGACAAAAAGGATCAAGATTTCATGAACCATGTTGGTGCAGCCGCCGACAGATGGGTTGGACCAGATTCAAAATTGCTGGCTGACTGATGAAGAGAGCCATGGGTGTTGCAAGGCTTCACTAGCTGTGGGCCGGTTTTGAGGATTAATTTCTAGTAAATTCTTCACAAAATCAAGAAATAATGCATCGGAAGCTTGAAGTTGTTCTTCCAGTGACGTTTTTTGTGGGATTATGTATTCCAACTGATCAGTTTCCTGTGTACATTACAACCAAACATATGAAATGAGATCGATCACATCAAACCCAAACAATTTACATGTATTTTTCTAATTGTATTTATATAATATAATGATTTACGCACTACTTATTTCATTTTAGAAGATTATATGCAGCAAACAAACCTCGTTTATGTGATAAAGATCGAAATCTTTGGTGAAATACTTGTCCGTTTCTTGCCCATTCTCCAACATCTCGATATCGATTGGCCCGAGCATTCCGATCACTCTTGCAAGCAAAATCACAAGCTCATCGTTTGGGAATAAAACCTGATTTCACATAAAGGTAACATAATCAAGTTAATTACTGCATGTCATTGTCATCACTTTGAATGTCAAAACTTTATTTAGCAAAAAAGTGTATATATATATAGCTATTACTTATTCCTATATGGTTTTAGCAACTTTTTTTATTTATTTATCATACTTGTCATACCCAATTGGTGCAGTTGTTGACTTTTCCGCACCAACTAAATAGCTTAATACCACTTTTGAAATTAAAGTAGGAGTAAAGTACACGAATGGTCCCTGTGGTTTACCAAAATTTTGCATACACGAATGGTCCCTGTGGTTTGCACTTTGTAATGCATTTAGTCCCTAGCCAACAATTCTAAGCTAAGGACTAAATGTGTTACAAAGTGCAAACCACAAGGACCATCCATGTACTTTTGGAAAAAGTTGGGGACTAAATGCGTTACAAAATGCAAACCACAAGGACCATCCTTGTACTTTTGAAAAGCTAGGGATCAAATCCAAAATTTTGGTAAACCACAGGAACCATCCGTGTACTTTACTCTTAAAGTAGTTTGTTTGACATTCAAAGTCAAAGTGGAACAACTAATAGAGAATGAAGAACATACATCACCCGTATATAACTCTGCTAAAATACAACCAAGAGACCAGAGGTCAATCTTTTGATCATACGAAAGCCCGATAATAACTTCTGGAGCCCGATACGATCTAGATTGCACATATAATGACAAATTGTCGTTTTGGAAGCAGCTGCTTCCAAGATCAATGACCTTAATCTCACATCTGCTATAGCTTTTGATAAGAATATTTTCAGGTTTTAAATCACAATGAATGATCCCCAATTCATGTAAGTACTCCAATGCTTCCAAACATTGCCTTGTTATCACCTGATTTTGACTTTCGTAAGTCAACACTTTGTAAAAATCATGGTAATTATACATTAAAATAGTAGTAATTCACTAATTCATCGAACCTGTAGCCTGTTCAACGTAAAGTATGGCTCCCCACCACATTCTTTGTTGTATTTTTGATATTCGTATAAGTTTGCACATAATAATTCACACACAATTATAAGATGTTCCTGCAAAATTTCAAAGAACATAATAAGAAGAGTTAATTACGTTTTCGTCCCTATGGTTTGTTGAAAATAACCATTAGAGTCCATTAGTTTAAAAATTACCAAAACAGTACCAGTACTTTCACTTTTGAAACAATTACAGTCCACCTCCATAAACCCTATCCAATTTACCATTAAGTTTTTGGTGAAAAGACTAAAATACCTCATTTAAAAAACAATATATAAACAAATGAGTTAATCACATTTTTCATCCCTGTGGTTTGTTGAAAATAACCATTACAGTCCATTAGTTAAAAAATTGTCAAAACATGAAGTCGTAAAATGTGTTGGATTAAACTACCATCATAAATTCACCTGAAAATAGAAATAGTCGTAAAGACGTAAAATGTGGTGCTCATCTCCCGGATCATACTTGTTTACAAACTTTAAGAGCTTGATTTCATCTAAGCTTTGGTCAAAGAAATCTTTATCGTTCTTTATGATCTTTAGACAGACATCGATTCCCGTTTGGAGATCACGTGCCTGAACAACCTTACTGAATGCAGCTGAACCGAGATACTCGGTAACACAATATCGGGACCCAATCATACCGTTTAAAACAATTGGTAGATCCTTATTCTCTTCAAAACCCGTCCTACATATGTCATAAAAGCAAGTTATTCACTTGTTTCCATATATGAAGTTAAAAGCGGGCCAGTTTTGTACTAGTTTATATCGATATCAAATGGGTCAAGTGGATAAAAACATAAAAGAAGTAGCCAAAATTTGGTTAAAATGGTTTTTAATTTTAAACGTTTGAGTAAAGTACACGGACAACCCCTGTGGTTTACCAAAATTTTGGATTTGGTTCCTAGCTTTCCAAAAGTACACAGATGGTCCCTGTGGTTTGCACTTTGAAACGCATTTAGTCCCCAGCTTTTTTCAAAGTACATGGATGGTCTCTGTGATTTCCCTTTTGTAAGCATTTAGTCCCTAACTTGGACATGCTAAAACCTTTAGATTTGTTGGCTAGGGACTAAATGCGTTTGAAAGTGCAAATCACATCCGTGTACTTTTGGAAAGCTAGGGACCAAATCTAAAATTTTGGTAAACCACAGGGGCCATCCGTGTACTTTACTCTAAAGGTTTGTAATCAAATTCCTAATACACTATTTGTTAAAAAATCGTAAGTGGGTCGGCCCAGCCAGGCCCAAACTCTTTTGACCCCCCCCCCCCCCCCCCCCCCCCCCCCCTATTTGTTAACAAAGTTCAAAAATCGTAAGCGGGCCGACCCAGCCAGGCCAAACTCTTTTGACCCACACATAAAACAATCCATTTCAACCCGAACCCATTTTGACCCGTTACCTAACCCGCCTTTTTTGCCAATATACTAAAAAATAACTAACCGGTTTTTCCTGTGTACAATTCTTAACTCAAACACTTCATAATCATCCTCATTTGCATAGATCAAAAGCTCATCATTTGTGGCATCACGATCACCTTCTTTGACTTTCGCAGCGTCACTCTCATGATGTTCTTGAAGACTTCTTTCAAAGTTATCCTCAGAATTACTATCCAAGTCAAAGTCAACATCTTTCTCACCGGTTTGATCTTTCAGTTCATGGGTATTTTTAGATTCCCCAACAAGATAACAATCACAACTTATTTTATTTTCTTCAAGACACGAACTACACGTGTCTGTTCTAAGCCTCGTATCAATTTCTTGAAAATCTTTCAAGTTAATTCCGTTACCGTTTAGGTCTTGCTCAACAAATTTTCCATCAAAATCGTAATAATCGGTGACTTTAACGCCATCTTTTACGTATCCAATAGAAGTCAAAGGCCATGGTTTATCAAGATAGTTAGTTTGACCAAAAGGGTCTACTATAGGATCATTAAACGGCTGAAAATTCTTGTCTTGATTCTCTTTATCTGAACTCATTACAAACTTATCCTCGGTTGGACCGCTGAAGGGATCAGAGTTGTCAAATGAAGGTGGCATTGCATAGTCTTCATCACTCTCTGTGTACCAATTTATGTCATTTTGTATGTCAAACTCATGGTAATCGCGAGCAGTACCGAATTGGGACAACCTATCTGATGAAGCCTGAGAACTAATCCCTCTTGTGGTTTTTATTCCATATGGATTTGTGAATTCTGCATAAACCATAATCACCAAAAGGGCAAAATTGTCAATAACCATTCATGTCGTTTAAAAGGATAACGTATAACTCAGCGTGCATTATAGTGATGAGCGAGCCCGTATAAGTCTTAGGTTGCAGGTCACGGCTCTGATATTATAATAACGGTAACTTGTTTTCCAAGTTTATTCATAATTAAATACTTACCTAGTAATGAAAAACTATTTGATAATAAATTCCATGATAACTATAATACTTAATTTGGGATTTATCTAACAGAAAACCTATGAGTTGCTAATAACTTCCATTAGTAGCTATTAGACTGCTAATTTTGGGCTTTTCAACAGCTACACTTGTGTTAACAATCTTGACCAATTTATTACAAGTATGGATTGCAATTCAAATCATGCTTAATATCTTCTGAGGTGAACTACGGTAAGCAACGAATTAAATTATAAATCTTGATGACATATGCATCGCGGGAAAAACAATAAATTTAAACCAAAGACAAACTATAGGCCCGAATCCATAGTAAAATAACTGAATACAGAAATAAAGTTGAATTAATATAGAACAATTAAACCAATTGTAATCAAAACACCCCCATCAATGAACTAAGATGGAAAAGAAACTTCTTTTATAGTTTTATAACTTTTATTGATCATTTTGTTTAATCAAATTTAACCAATAAATTATAAGATACAATATAAATTAGTAATGGAGTAGTATCAAATGCAAACCACATTTCGTTTACAAACTGTAAAAACCATTTAAAAAGTGTCATGTGGCATCCAACCAATTATAGAGAAATGGTAAAATGATAACCTAAATAATATCAATTATCTTGAATTCCTTATAATTATGCTAACAAGCAATTAATTTTTTATTTGGATCTTCCTTTTGTTTTCAATATGCTGATAAAGAAAAGCGCTGATATCATTTCACATATGTGCTAAAATCAATTATCTTGATTAATTTTCATGTGCTAATATAATTCAAAAGTGCTACTTTTATGTATGTATTGTTTTAGTATGTGCTAATTTAACTTTTTTTAAGTGCTAGGATATGTTCTTATGGTTTGTAAGATAAATATGGTTTGTACCGGAAATAATAACTAGGAGTTCTAGTTTAACTAAGTTTCGCCTTAAAGTTAATTAAGTTTCTCTGGTAATTATCCCATTGTAATCGTATTATCGTATAAATAGTTAGATCGATAACACACAATACGTTATATAAACAATGAATCTTTGGAATTAACCAGAGCAAACCCTTTAATCACTAATTAATTAATAAAATAAAATAAAAACAACAACAAGGATGATACTTCATATTGGATTGAAATGAACTTAAAATCAAAGTCAACCTAGAAAATGTGGTCCCAAATCCAGTGTAAAATCACTGAACTTAGAATGAAATTAATTTCACACAGAACAAACATAAATAATAAACAATTTAATTTTATAACAAAAACATATATATACTGATAACAAAACCAATTTAATTTTAAAACAATCAATGAATTAAAAAAACAACAAAATTGGGGGTACCTGAGGAGCAGAAACCGGAAATAGAAGAATCAACACTCACAAACTCATCATCCGAAGAACCACCACCGCCGTCCTCCGCCGTCAGAAGCGGCGGCGACGGCGGCGGAGAAGCAGGAAAAGTGATGGGGAAGACGAATCGCTGGAAATCGAAAGAACCCAGATGGGATTTGTCGATAATATCATCCATGAGTGCTGATTCGGAGTCAAAGAGGCCATTTTGCCTCAAGAATTGGAGCACTTGTTCGACGTCGGTGAGGTCTTCTTCCATGGCGGATGAAAGAGGGAATTTGAAAAAGGGGGCATGATTTTGATGGAGTGAGAGTGAATTATAGAGGGGGAGTGGAAGGTAAACGAGAAGAATTCCTGCAACAACTTTGAAAAGTAAAGAAAAAGGAGTGAGCAGAGAAAGTGTCTCCTGTTTTGTTTTTTTACGGTGAATGGAAAGAAAAATAAGGGTGAGAGGGGGCACTCCCCTCTTACGGGAGTCCCCTCTCTTACGCACACCCAATCAGGTTATGCTACGTCAACTCTCCTCTTAAACTCCTCTCGCACCCCAATTTGATGGCGGCGCTCCCCTTTTAGGGGAATTGTTTTTTTATTCAAAAAAAAAAGGAAAAATGTTGATTGGTTGAAAATGAGGGTGGCCCACCATCTCCTCTCTCTTCATTGCGGTGAACAAGCCCCGACCCAACTCGCCGATTTCGGTCCCTGCCTTGATGGCGCCGGTGTTCCCGAGCGGGGACTTGGGTCACCGCACCCACTCCTCGCGAGTGCCCCGTTCACCCTAAAAATGGTGTTACTATTCCAACGCCTCTAAAATCTCATATTCACACTCCTACATATATACGGCTCGTATAAATTTATACGGTCACGGGTCGTATAACTGATTGTTACACAAAAAAATGTCAGTGAATGTTTTTTTGTCCGTATATACGGGCCGTATAACATTATATGACCAGTATAGAATGTTATACGACCCGTATAGAATGTTATACGACCCGTATAATGTTATGCGACCCAAACTTCTTATAATGTTATACGGCCCGTATAATGTTTATACGATCCGTATAGAATGTTATACGGCCTAATATTTTCTCTATGTATACGAGTCGTATAACATTATACGATACGTATAACATTATACGGCCAAATATTGGTCATGTTAAATTATTTTTAGGGCTATAAACGAACCGAACGTTCAGCGAACAGTTCGTGAACCGTTCGGCAGGAAGTTCGTTTATGTTTGTTTGATTAGCTTAACGAACGAACACGAACAAAAAAATTCATTCGGTTAGCTTAGCGAACGAACACGAACACATGTCTCGTTCATTCGACTGCGTTCATGAACGTTCGGTAATATGTCCGTTTGATTATATTAAAAAAATAATAAATAATAAACATTTTATCTAAACATATTGAAAACTTGAAACCCTATTTTTTCTAAGTTAGCTAAAATTTGGGCATTCTAAGACATTTTTAGGGATAATTATGTCTAAGTAAGTTAAACTTTATTCATCGTTTGGTGGTGTTGTAGACTTCTTGTGTTTTAATTTATCGTTTGATGGTTGTATTTAACTACTGATGCCCAATGTTTAAGGATAACAATGTTTTCATTTTTTTATTTTCAAATTAAATGTTCGTTTGCATTAATTTATATTTGTTTGCGTTCGTTTGTGTTCGAGACCAGTGTTCACGAACTGTTCGTGAACAATTGAATTTCCTTAACGAACGAACACGGACATAAACTTATGTTCGGTATGCGTTCGTGAACAGTTCGCGAACATGTTAATTTCCTTAACGAACGAACACGAACATGGCCTTGTTCGAGTTCGTTCGGTTCGTTTACAACCCTAATTATTTTATACGGGTCATATACGTTATACGACCCGTATACAGGGTGTGAAAATAAGATTTTAGGGTGTGGGATTATGTCACACCCCCAAAATCCACAAGCGGAGTATCACCGCAGGAGGCGTGACTAACCAGGATCAAGCCACCAATCATATTGAACAATGTAAAATATTAAGGATAAAACCAACCACAATATAATTGGTGTCCAAAACAATTTAACCAAGTTCAAGTTATCAGTGGAAGCATAAAGTGTAAAACCAAAACATAAGTTTTAAAGTTCAAAAGTTTAACATGGAACTCACCAGTCCATGTCCCACAACGACCTCTCCTTCATGTGCAAGCTCCAAGTAAAACCCTAACGACCTGCAAGGCATATAGTAACGAATCAACAACAAAGTTGAGCGAGTTCACAGTTGGTTGTCCATTTTAAAATTGTTTAAAAAAAAACCACAAGTTCATTTGAAAATCAGTAGTTAATCAGTTCCTTGTTTCCCAAACCATAAGCAGTGGGGGCTACCCCATGTTATCCACTAGACCCGTTACCATATCGACCACTGACTGAAGTAAGTTGGTGCCCTAACGTCAATGTCTATAATCATTGACTAGTGCCCAGATCCATTAGTTCACGCCCGTCCTCTGCGGCACAGTGTGAGACTTGTCAAACCTAAATAGCGCTATCTAACTAATGACCCGCTCGCCATTGGCCCGACGATTAAGTCGATATAAAAATGAGGGACTTCATGATAGAGATTTTGGTCTAGTATCAATGTTATCACCCTTCAATAAAGAGGAAGTGGTACGTGTCCCAAACCAGGAGATCACGTAGGTTCTGATTAAATCCTTAGTACATGTTATCACCCTTCAATAAAGAGGATGTGGTACGTGTTCCAAACCAGGAGGTCACGCAGTTTCCGTTTAAATCCTTTAGCCATTCCCAACCACCGGGAATCCTATGCCTTGTAGAAAGTGTGAACTCACCTTAGGTTAGCTCGGCAGATACACGAAAAGGTCACGTGAGCTATATGTGGTCAACCACGTCCTAACATGGTTACCATACAAGTCAGGTCTAGGTTCAAGTAGTGCACATAAGTTTTACACATAAACTAACAAGTTACAACACGTAATGATCATGGCAAACACATTCAACACGTTAACAGTCCAGTACATATCATATCCGAACTTGTGTGACTCAAATGATTGGGCTCGCACAAGTTTAATGGCTCAACAGCCTTGTGCGCTTCACTAGTTGCAGCCCAATAGTATTCGGCCCAACCTGTTGTGCGTCCAGCACAACCTTGTGCGACTCACAACGGGTTGTGCGATCCAAAAAATCCCAGCCCATTACATCCTAAGCCCAACAGCTTGTACGACCTAACTAATTAAACAAACAGTTAACTTGTGCGACCCATCTAATCTTGTGCGATCCAACGTAACTTGTGCGATTGGATTTTGGGCTATTCAGCCCAACAGCTTAAACATTTGTGTGTGACCCAAGACTTGTGCGATCGGCACCACCTTGTGCGATCCACTTGTCTTGTGCGATCATGCAGTTCTAGGTTGTACATTGTGCTTTATTGATTGTACCTAGCTTGTGCGACTACACTTGTGCGACCAGAGCTTGTACGATCAGATCTTGTGCGATCTGATCTTGTGCGACTAGCCTTATGTGACTGATTAAATCTTTCCTAAATTCATGCAATCGGTTACAATCAATTCTAATAGTTTCCTATTCCCTATCCAGTCGATCAAACATACTAACAATTTCCAAGTTTTCCTTCATCGATCAAATCAAACATTTATCATTAGATTCACATGAACCCTGACCATTCATCTAATCATAACAATCCATCTTAATCCTTTTTAAATCAATTAGTTTGGTTAATCGTTAAGATGCAATATTCATCATGCCACAATCCGAAAACAGAAACATAAAGACCGATTAACATCTACTCGGTTCTAG
This sequence comes from Helianthus tuberosus, assembly GCA_030545235.1. Taxonomy (NCBI): domain Eukaryota; kingdom Viridiplantae; phylum Streptophyta; class Magnoliopsida; order Asterales; family Asteraceae; genus Helianthus; species Helianthus tuberosus. Next base: position 2,477,309 of record JARYGA010059793.1, read on the forward strand.
TTCAAAACATGCAAACCCGAATCTTATGAACATTATCATATAAACCCTAATTCCAAATAAACACAAGTTTCACAATTATCCTATAGATTCGGTTCGATCATTTAAAGGCATCAACCAAATATTCATATCTTGTTCATACATTACCATCACATCAAGAATCATTCATCATTCATGCAAACAACCCTAACTATCACATCAAATCATGGAATCATAATATCATTTAACAAAACAATGATCGTGAAACACTAACCGGTTAGAAGATAGGATGAGGGGTGATCCGAACAAGAAAGTCTTCGAGAGAAGGGGATGGGATGTCGTCGGCTTCAAGAGAGAGGGATGAGAGAACTACGGTTTGGTGTGTGTTGTGTTTTGCAAGTAATGAGGAGTATACTCCTTCCTCATGAGGTTATGCACAACAATTGGAATGGGCCGAACCCATTTCGGCTGCCCTTGTGGTTCGAGTGTAAAGAGTGTGGCTCTAATGGGCTTGTGCGATTACATTACATACATACATTACACAATATCACATAACACGTAACACTTATTCATTAAAACAAACATATCAATTTGCCACATAGAGTTCATACACGTTACATTAAACACAAAAATAGGTCCTGAAATGCGAGTTGTCACATCATCCCCAAGTTGAAAAAAAATTCGTCCCGAAATTTAGCGCATGGTTACTGAGGAAGCTAGTTAGGTTGCATGCTTTCATGGTTTTCTTGGGGTGTCACATCCTTCCCCCGTTGGTTTGGAATTTCATCCCGAAATTCCGCAGTAGCTTCAGCCTCAGTAGTGGTTTCACTTTCCTCGAACAACTGGGGATACTTGTGTTTCATTTGGTCTTCTCGTTCCCAGGTAAACTCTGGGCCACGACGGGAGTTCCAACGAACTCGAACAAGGGGTATTCTGGTACGTTTGAGAACCTTAACGTCTCGGTCAGTAATCTCTACTGGTTCCTCGATGAATCGTAGCTGATCGCCGATGGTGAGTTCTTTGAGAGGAACTATGAGGGTCTCATCTGATAGGCACTTCTTCAGATTCGACACATGGAATACGTTGTGAACTCCACTGAGTTCTTCAGGTAGATTCAGTCTATAGGCCACCTTGCCAATTCTTTCAGTGATTTCAAAAGGTCCAACATAATGTGGATTTAGTTTGCCTCGCTTGCCAAAACGAATCACACCCTTCCAAGGTGAGACTTTGAGTAGCACTCGATCCCCAACCTGGAACTCGAGTGGTTTTCTGCGCTTATCGGCATAGCTTTTCTGACGGTCACGAGCTGCCGCCATTCGTTGTCATATTTGGGCAATCTTTTCTATCGTGTCGACGACGAGTTCTGGGCCAATGATTTGACTGTCTCCAACTTCTGCCCAGCATAAAGGTGATCGGCATTTTCGTCTATACAATGCCTCTAACGGAGCAGCCTGGATGCTGGTGTGGTAACTGTTGTTATATGAAAACTCTACCAAAGGTAGGTGCCTTTCCCAGCCGTTACCAAAGTCAATTACACATGCTCGAAGCATGTCTTCGAGGGTTTGGATGGTGCGTTCAGACTGCCCATCCGTCTGAGGATGATATGCTGTGCTCATGTCTAAACGTGAGCCAAAGGATTTATGCATCGCCTGCCACAGCTCAGAGGTAAAACGTGAATCACGATCGGAAATGATAGAGGTTGAAACCCCGTGCCTCGAAACTATTTCCTTTAGGTAGACATCTACTAAAGTAGAAAACTTATCCGTTTCCTTGATAGCCAGAAAATGTGCAGACTTGATCAGTCGATCCACGATCACCCAAATGGTATCATTTCCTCGTTGAGATCTAGGTAAACCAGTAACGAAGTCCACGGAAATTTGCCCCCACTTCCATGTCGGGATCTCTGGTTGTTGAAGTAGACCTGATGGTTTATAGTATTCAACCTTGACTCTCGCACAAGTCAAGAATTTTCTAACATAGGTTGCTATGTTAGCTTTCATGTGGGGCCACTAGTATGCAGTCTTAAGATTGTGGTACATCTTATCCGAACCAGGATGTACCGAGTAACGAGACTTGTGTGCTTCATCCATCATAAGCTCACGTAGATTTCCATAAAATGGAACCCAGATGCGCCCTCTTACGTAGTAAGCGCCGTATTCCTTTTGCTCTAACCGTTTCTTTGATCCTCACAGGGATTCAGCCCTGATGTTCTCTGCTTTCAATGCTTTAATCTGAGCTTCTCGTATCTGAGTAGGAAGACTAGAGTGGATGGTAACCTGTAACGCACGTACACGCTTAGGTTTAGTCTCCTTTCGACTGAGGGCGTCAGCCACAACATTGGCTTTGCCCGGATGGTACTTGATCGCGCATTCGTAATCATTCAGAAGTTCGACCCATCGAAGCTGTCGCATGTTCAACTCCTTCTGCTCGAAGATATGCTGGAGACTCCTGTGATCGGTGTAAATGGTGCACTTGGTACCGTACAGGTAATGCCTCCATATCTTGAGTGCGAAAACAACAGCTCCCAGCTCCAGATCGTGGGTAGTGTAGTTCCTTTCGTGAACCTTGAGTTGGCGTGATGCATACGCAATGACTTTCTCACGTTGCATCAACACACAACCAAGTCCTTGGATTGATGCGTCGCAATAAACCACAAAATCGTCTGTGCCTTCAGGTAACGAGAGAATAGGTGCGCTACAAAGTCTCTTCTTTAAGTGCTGAAACACGGATTCCTGTGCATCATCCCAACGATAGGTGAGACCCTTCTGAGTTAGTGAAGTGAGAGGTTGCGCAATCTTCGAGAAATCCTTGAAAAACCTTCTGTAGTAACCCGCCAAACCCAAGAATTGGCAGATTTCAGTTGGTGTACGGGGTGCAGGCCAGTTCTTGATCGAGTCAACCTTGGATGGATCCACATGAATCCCATCCTCGTTTACCACGTGGCCTAGGAAATGGACTTCACAAAGCCAAAAGTCGCATGTCGAAAACTTAGCATAAAGCTGCTCTGCTTGAAGAAGTTCCAAAATAAGTCGCAGGTGATGCTCGTGTTCCTTCTGACTCTTAGAATAGATCAGGATGTCGTCGATGAAAACAATAACGAACTTATCCAGGTAAGGTTTGCACACTCCGTTCATGAGATCCATGAAGACCGCAGGTTAGGGCTGTAAACGAACCGAACGAACACGAACAAGGCTATGTTCGTGTTCGTTCGTTAAGGAAATTAACATGTTCGCGAACTGTTCATGAACGCATACCAAACATAAGTTTATGTTCATGTTCGTTTGTTAAGGAAATTCAGTTGTTCACGAACAGTTCGTGAACACTGGTCTCGAACACAAACGAACGGGAACAAATAAAAAAGAACGCAAACGAACATTTAACTTGAAAATAAAAAATAAAAATATTGTTATCCTTAAACATTGGATATAAGTAGTTAAATACAACTATTAAATGATAAATCAAAACACAAGAAATCTAATACACCACCAAACGATGAATCAACTTTAACTTAGACATAATTATCCCCAAAAATGTCTTAGCATGTCCAAATTTTAGCTAACTTAGAAAAAAATAGGGGTTCAAGTTTTCAATATGTTTAGATAAAAGGTTTATTATTTATTATTTTTTTATCTTAATCAAACGAACACGGACGGACGTAACCGAACGTATTACCGAACGTTCACGAACGCAGCCGAACGAACGAGACCTATGTTCGTGTTCGTTCGCTAAGCTAACCGAACAAAATTTTTTGTTCGTGTTCGTTCGTTAAGCTAATCGAAAGAACATAAACGAACTTCCCGCCGAACGGTTCATGAACTGTTCGCTGAACGTTCGGTTCGTTTACAGCCCTACCGCAGGTGCGTTCGTCAACCCGAAAGGCATGACTAAAAACCCGTAGTGGTAGCGAGTTCTGAATGCTGTCTTGGAGATGTCCTCGTCTCGGACTCTCAGCTGATGATAGCCCGATCTCAGATCAATCTTAGAGTAGAAGCTCGACCCTTGCAACTGGTCGAACAAGTCATCAATACGAGGAAGAGGATAACGATTCTTCACGGTCACCTTGCTGAGTTCGCGGTAGTCAATACACATTCGTAAGGTACCGTCCTTCTTCTTCACAAACAAGACTGGAGCTCCCCAGGGCGAAGAGCTAGGACGAATGAAACCCTTGTCCAAAAGCTCTTGTAGTTGCGTAGACAGCTCTTCTAGTTCTGGTGGGGCTAAGCGATAAGGTGCACGAGCTATAGGCGCTGCTCCAGGAACTAGCTCGATTTGAAACTCGACCTGACGATGGGGCGGAAGACCAGGTAATTCCTTAGGGAATACCTCAGGGAAGTCGCGTACAATCGGGATATCTTCTATCTTCTTTTCCTTCGTTGAAGTGTCAGTAACGAGAGCTAGGATAACAGTGTAGCCCTTTCGCAAACACCTCTGGGCCTTAAGGAAAAAGATGATGCTCACCACAGTACCACTCTTGTCGCCACGAATAGCGAGAGGTTCTTCACCAGAACGAGGAATGCAGACAATTTTCTCCTTGCAAAGAATCTTTGCTCGATGATGGGATAACCAATCCATTCCAATGACGACGTCGAAGCTACCAAGGACGATGGGGATAAGGTCGATAGAGAAGGTCTGACCAGCTAAGACGAGATTACAACCCTTAACTATGTGTGTGGCCTCGAGACTTTTACCGTTCGCTAGTTCTACGACATGCTTGGTGTTCAAAAGTGTTGGGGTACTCTTAAGCATCTGACTAACTTTTAAGGACACGTAACTAGTATCGGCACCCGAATCAAATAAAACAGTTGTTGGGATTGAACCCTACCAGAGGAACAGATGATGTAAAGCCAAAACCGGATCAGGGCAGTGGATCCATAATAAGCAGCTGTTTACATTAGACTTTCCCCTTGGAAGTGATTTGAAGAACATCTGATGGCCAAACCACTGTTCTGTACAACTGCCGCCTTGCAACTGCTGATCACACTAAAGTACTGATGAAGATTAAAGGCTGAAGCTCAATCTTCTGACGGAATTCAAGCACTGCTGAAGAGTTAAAGCACTGCCCATTCAAGGTCTGATCACCCTTTGAAAAAAGCACTGCTTAGATATCAGTGGTTGACTACATCAGTGGAATGAAGAATCAGTGTTTATACATCAGTAGTTAGTATGTAATCAGTGTCTGTATGAGCAGTAGTTATAGATCAGTGCTTATAGGTTGTTAGTTTGTTAGATGTCACTTTCATGGTGACGTCAGCTGAGATGCCTCAGTGGTTTGGTTTGCCTATAAATGTAACAGTACCCGGTACTGTTACATTTGATTGACTGAGTGGGATCTTCTCCTCATGTCTAATCCTTTCATCTTGTGTGCAACCAACCTTGGGGCATCAGGCTGAGGGGGAGTTTAGTTTGTAAGCATATCTGTAATCTTTTGCTTTGATTTGTAAATCTTTTGACTCTATGAGAAGCAATTGTTTATCAAACTATTTTCTCCATTTGATTGTGTTTACAAAGTTTGTTTTCATTTCCGCTGCACTTTACATGTTTTCATATTCATTGATCATTCATTTCAAACAAACAAACACTATCATGAGAGCCTCCGATCCTAACAATTGGTATCAGAGCCTGGACAGTCAAATTCGATCTAACAATCAATTTGACATAACAGTTCGGCTCAAAATTCATTGATACTAAGGTTGGTTGTATATAGTTGAAAAACAGAGTACCGAGTAAATCATGTTCAAAATGGTTAATCAAAAACTCTGTAAATCAACCAAGATGTCATATGACACACAAAATTTCACATAACAAGTGATGTCATGCATAAATCACCAATAGTTTCAGATCTGGAGACTTGTCTGATGACTTTGGTGTGATTATTCTCTTTACAAAATTGATTTCAAATGTTATTATGAAGTTTGTGTTGTTTTCATCATAGCTGCAGCTAAGGTGTTCACCTCATGGTTGACAAAAGCCTATGTGCGGATAAAAGCACTAGTGTCCTTGTTAACATAAAAAGAGGGAAATCAAAACTTTAGTGATTTGAATCTTATGTATTGAAAAACAGGTTGACTGTCCTCTACAAGGACCAAAATCAATTGTGTTAAGAATACATTAAGAAAATCAGCAGTCAAAATATCCAGATCATGAGTAATGTGAAATTTGGCATAAGCATGTGCAAAAATGACCAAATCTCTCAAAACATTGCTGAAAATGATTTTGGATTGAGTATTTTTTTTTCCTTGAAAACCTTCCAGTAAAAGTTTCAATACTCTTCTATGGAAAGGGTAAAAAGGGAAAGAAGAAAATTACAAAAACTCAAAAGTGTGTTTATCTCAAAACTTTTGAAATCAAAAGAAAAGAGTATAAATATAAAACACTTAAGAGTTCACAAATTGGGTTAACAATGGTCATCATGCAACTGTGTGCATTCACTGACTCAGGGAAATTCAGGTAACAAAAGTATCACCTATGATTAAACTTACAAAGAGGACTAGACAAATGTTCAAAAATTTTCTCCATGTGTCCTCAGGTTTGCAATCAACTGACAAAGAAAATGGTTCCAAACAGTGGTCAAAATGTATCCAAAAGTTTCCTACCACTGTTGTCAAACCACTGACCATTTTCAAAAACTTGTGAATGATATGATTATATACTCTATTGAAATTATACCAGATCCTTTTTGATACTATTCTCAGAAAATCCTTTAACTATTTTTTTGTTGTTCAAAGGATTTTCTCAAATAACCAGGATATATTATTCATTTTTTTTTGGAATAATATATTTGGAACTTATGCTTGTTTTTGTTGGCAATAGTTTCAGCTCCTGTCAGGATGTAATACCTTATTTTTTATGGTATTAGTGTCCTCATAAATGGGTCAAAAGGAAATGGTACATATGTCATGATCATATCATACTCAGGTTTGCTCCTAAATTTTTATCAAAGGTTGATTGCAAACTGTGCTTAAATTACTAAGGTACTCATGTGTTAATTGAATATTAAACGAAAATGAGTTGCCTTAGTAAAAAGTTTTCATCATCTGGGGTACTAAACCACTGTCTTTCAAAATTGACATGTGGCAAAACCTTGAATGAAAATCTTCAAAACTGTTGCTGAAACACCTGTCCTTCAGAGTTGTACTATTTACTCTAACCACTGTTGATAAAAATCCATCAAAAATGGATTGATATCACTTGTTTGCTACCTCAACAGCTGTTGACCAAAGTAGCTCTCCACCCTTGATTCCACATCTTCAACCACTGTTGATAAAAATCTGCTAACAGTGGATAAAAGTCAACACTGGTTAGCACCAATTCCTTTTATTCCTCCACTTTCACCTTTAAACAGTTGTTGGATCATTAAAGTCACCAACAGTTGTTAGCTCAGATAACTCACATCTGCAGCCTCACCTTTTGAACACCAATGCCATTTTAAGATTCATTCATGTTTCCATTCACTTGACAACATCAATTGAAAGGGATTCTTATAAAAATTTTATCCCAAAACCTTTGTCTTCTTACTGACTTTCTACCATTCCATCAACGAGTCATGTGCCTTATAGCACTGAAAGACAGAAAGTTGGGTAGCTGTCATTTAAGAGGAGCTTCAGCAGTTCAGTGACAACAAGTTTGAAAACCTTGTGCCACAGCCAAAGGATGAGAATCTATTTGGCAAAAAGTGGGTCCTAAAAGAATATTGCATATGTTGAAGCATGGTTGTCAAGTTTTATCAAACTCAAAACAAGTACAAACATCAAGGTGTTATTAAATGTGCACATGCAGCAGATATTTCCAACCACTGATTGAAGAATATTATGATGCTGATGTTGTTGCCGAAAAGTCCAACTGTTTGTAACTTCAAAATATGTTATTGAATTTTGGTATAGTTGCTCAAAAGATTGTTTTTATGCAGGACAGTCAAGTAGCTGAAATATATCATCAAAAGTCCAATATCTCATTGATTCACCATCATTCATTATCAAGACATCATCTTGTGAGGGATTGCTATAAAAAGGTTTGATTTCATCTTTAACATGTCCATCCTAAAGATCAGTTGGTAGATGTACAAACCTAAGAATTGGATTCATCTACTATTAAAAACTTGATCCCTATGATTGGAGTGCTAAACATGGATTAAAGCAAGCTTTCTTGTGTTCCATGTGTAAATAGCATAAAAATGTTTTTAGAAAAATCAAAAATAACCTTAAAAATAGTTTAAACTTGAATTTTTCAATAAATCCTCAAAGTCTGTTCAAAGCACTGATGGCATTAAAACTCTGTTAAATAGTAAAATCTATCCACTGCCAAAGAGTATCCTCTGTTTGTGCAAAACACTGATTTACAACAGAGGTTACACGTGGACAGATGTTATTCAACAGTTGTGTGCATCAGATGCCATCATCACTTTTTCAAATAAATGGCCTTACACCTGAAAACATTTACAAGGCTATCAAAAATTTCCAAAACAAAAGCAGAGGTTTCTGAGCAGATTTTAGCAGCTACCACTACTCCTCAGATATCTGCTGCTGAGCCCACTGCTCAAGGTGATCACAGTAGTAACACAACTGCTGTGAAACCCACACCTAAATCCACCAAAAGACCAAAACAAAAGAAAATTCAAAAGCCCCCCAAACCTACAATAAAGGCAACTCTGGAAGATGAGATCCCAGAGCAACTGCCAGTGACAACACAAAAGTCACTAGAAACCACTGCTGCTACTTCCTCACAGCAGATGGTAGAAAGATCTCAACCCCAGCCTAAAACTCCTCCTGCTTCTTCACAAAAAGAACAGGTTGTAAGCATAGGGACGCCATCTTATGAAGCAATGGATTCACTTGAATCTAACTTCCACAGCCCTTCTCCCGGGGTAAACCCTCTTTCGTCCCATATCCTCACTTCACAAATACCACCATCAATAATACCCTTGTTGCATGCAGTTGCTATAGCTCAGACACAAACCAGTTCCTCTCTATCACCTATCACTGAGAGTACACTCCTACAAGTGACTGGGTCTGATGCTTATACTTCTATTATCCCAGCAACAGTTGAGGAGGCTACACCCCTTGAGTTACAAGTAACTCTTGGTGGTAGTTCAAGTGAAGCAGCTACTACAAGTGCTGAACCCACTGGTTTGCACTTGGACAGTGGTTTCATCAATAAGACTTCCTTGAAGGCAATTTCTTCACTGAGAACTCTTGTGTATGAAGAAAGAAGTCCCCAGTACCAAGACAAAGGGGCAACAGTGGATGATTTTTGGGATACACTTCCTCAAATCAACCACTGTTACAACCACTGTTAGTGGGAAATCAGATGACCCCATTAAGTTGGGTGATGGTTTAATGTACCAAGAATTGACGGCTAGAATTGATAAACTGGATACATCTGTTGCAGAAATCAAAGACATGCTGCAACAGTTGTTGAAAGCACAAACGGTACCATCCACTGCTGCACCATCTCCAACAGCTACTCCATCATCTGCTCCTACTCTAGATGAGCTGTGGAATTTATTTCAACCCCTGCACTATCTTCGAAAGAGTTGATGATGCCAAAAAGGGGGAGAAAAATGACTCTGAGGAAAATCTCTCAGTAACTTCTGCTGAAACATCTGTCAAAGAAAAGGAAAAGGGAGGTGATGAAACCCTGAAAATTCAAGCAGATGATGAAGATACACAAATGAGGATCGTTCAAAGTCAAGTCAATTCAGCTAGTCTCAAAACCACCGCTGATATTAAAAGGGTAAGGGATGAGAGCAGAGCTTTGGTTGAGAAAAAGTTAGTTCTGCAAAAAGGAAAAAGAAGAGGTTGGTACTTCATTAAAGAAGAGTCCTGTTAGAAAAACAAGGCAATCAACCACCACAGCTTCTAAAACTAAGCCAGTTACTACTTCAACCACAACTTCTGTTCCCACAAAATCACTTACACCTCCACCATTAACAACATCTGTCACTCAAACAACTGCCACCAATACCACATCAACACACACCACAACCACTGCCATCCCCACTAAATCAACCACCACAAACACCACCTGCTGCCATCCTTCATCAAAGAAGGAAACAAAGCAGATGGATGCAGAAATATCAAAAGAAGAACAAGCTTGAGAAGAATATATCATGAAGATGGTTCTTCAGACACTTAGAGCAGAACTACAAGAAACAGCAAAATCTCGAGACACTGCTCAAAGTTGTCATCACCAGGCCTCAACCTTCAAACTCATCATGCAAATAAACCTCTCCCAAGAAACCCATTAGGTTCAAAAATACTAAAGTGGAAGTCTGATCAAAAGACCCATGTATTGACTTTGCTCAGATCTAATGGTGTAGTGAAGCACATATCAAGGGAACAAGCACTGGGCCTGGGTGTTGAAGATCTGCAAGATCTCCTTGAGCTTACACTTTGCAGGGATGAGGAAGACTCAAGTTCCAATGACTTTGAAGCAGAATTTAAAAGACAAGCTAAGGAACTTCTGATGAGGTAATAAAGATCTACAAATAATGAAGGGTTTTGGCATCATCTGTTCCAGGGGGAGATTGTTGGGATTGAACCCTACCAGAGGAACAGATGATGTAAAGCCAAAACCAGATCAGGGCAGTGGATCCATAATAAGCAACTGTTTACATTAGACTTTCCCCTTGGAAGTGATTTGAAGAACATCTGATGGCCAAACCACTGTTCTGTACAACTGCCGCCTTGCAACTGCTGATCACACTAAAGTACTGATGAAGATTAAAGGCTGAAGCTCAATCTTCTGACGGAATTCAAGCACTGCTGAAGAGTTAAAGCACTGCCCATTCAAGGTCTGATCACCCTTTGAAAAAAGCACTGCTTAGATATCAGTGGTTGACTACATCAATGGAATGAAGAATCAGTGTTTATACATCAGTAGTTAGTATGTAATCAGTGTCTGTATGAGCAGTAGTTATAGATCAGTGCTTATAGGTTGTTAGTTTGTTAGATGTCACTTTCATGGTGACGTCAGCTGAGATGCCTCAGTGGTTTGGTTTGCCTATAAATGTAACAGTACCCGGTACTGTTACATTTGATTGACTGAGTGGGATCTTCTCCTCATGTCTAATCCTTTCATCTTGTGTGCAACCAACCTTGGGGCATCAGGCTGAGGGGGAGTTTAGTTTGTAAGCATATCTGTAATCTTTTGCTTTGATTTGTAAATCTTTTGACTCTATGAGAAGCAATTGTTTATCAAACTATTTTCTCCATTTGATTGTGTTTACAAAGTTTGTTTTCATTTCCGCTGCACTTTACATGTTTTCATATTCATTGATCATTCATTTCAAACAAACAAACACTATCATGAGAGCCTCCGATCCTAACAATAGTAACAAAGAAGTCATCCAGTAGGAACTTACCCGTCACAACGTTGGGATCATTCCTCGCTTCACCCTGACTAATCACGAAAATACGTCCCTTGGCACCATTGACATTATTGTCACCCCCATTGTTTCCATTTCCCTAGTTGTTGTTGTGGTTGTTCTGATTCTGGTTCCGCTGAGGACAGTCTTTCTTGAAGTGGCCTTCAGCACCACACTGAAAACATCCATTGTTGTTACCCCTCTGTTGCTGCTGCTGGTTCTGTGGAGTCTGCTGCTGTTGCTGTCGTCGCTAATTCGCAGGATAGAGGCTCCTGCAATCCTTGGCCGCATGACCATGTTTGTTACATCTCTGACAGTTGCCCTTAGTGCATGGTCCGTTGTGGTGAAAGCCACAATGATTGCATTTGGGGTGATTTCCCTTGTACCCACTCTGACCCTGATTCCCAGAAGACTGCTGACCGGGGCTCTTGTAGTCGTCAGTTCTCTGCTGCTGAGACTGAGACTGAACAGAAGTAGAACATTTGCTTGAATTTCCATCCCATTTGCGCTTGTTGTCGCTATGAGCATCTGAAGTAGTGGTAGTAGCACTAATACGTTTAGGCAGCTTGTTCTGCTCAACTGCCTGATCAGTGAGGCGATGGGATAGTCGAATGACTTGCTGGATGGTACCAAGGTTAGCCGGAGTTACATGGCTCTGAATCTCTGGCACTAGACCCTTGAGGTACAGCTCGATATGTTTGATAGGAGGATCCACCATAGTAGGGCACAATACATCCAATTCGTTCGATCTTTTCGTATACGCTTCGATTTCAGACCCCGTCATCTTCAGATTGTAAAACTCCACCTCTAGCTTGTGAATGTCGTTGCGATGACAGTACTCCTCCTTGATCAGATCTTTGAAGTCGTTCCATGGGGTGGCATTAGCAGTTGCCAACCTTAGCATTTGAACCTGTGCGTTTCACCAACTTAACGCAACACCTTCGAGTGTTCCAGTAGCAAATTTCACCCTACGAGCCTCAGGGCATTCACACATCTCAAAAACGGATTCGATCTTCTCAAACCAGTGGAGAAGACCTACAACTCCTTCTGTGCCGTTGAAGGTACTGGGTCGGTAATCCATGAAAGTTTTGAACGTACACATGGGAGGCTGAGCAGGTTGACCTGTCGCGCGAGAAGGAAAAGACAAGGTTAAGCACAAGAGTTGGTTCGCGAGAGTAGGATCTAAACATCCTAGGATAGGTCGAAATGGCAGGTTATACCTCCTGCAGGGGCTGCTGCGAGTGCCTCAGCAACTCGTTCGTTGATTAGAGCCGTCAACTGGGCTTGAGTCAAGTTCAGACGTCCACTCATGATCTTCATGTCAAAGGAAACACCAGTGAGAGAAGTGTCGCGAAAGTGCATAAGTGTGGAATGACAGAAGAGAGCAAGCACACACACAGGGTTTCAAGCGATGGTTGTTACGCTAACTAAGAATATCATGATCAAATGCACTACTTAAGCTAACAGGTAGGCAATACAAACACAAACCATATTACCTAAGATGTTGAGACTTGCACATGGAGCGAAGTGTCATTGTGGATCGTTAAGCATCGTACAGGTTATAGTCTGGTTTTGTCAAAAAGCTTTTCCCTTTTTAAAACCAAGTTCACTATAACCAATGGCTCTGATACCAATCTGTCACACCCCCAAAATCTACAAGCGGAGTATCACCGCAGGAGGCGTGACTGACCAGGATCAAGCCACCAATCATATTGAACAATGTAAAATATTAAGGATAAAACTAACCACAATATAATTGGTGTCCAAAACAATTTAACCAAGTTCAAGTTATCAGCGGAAGCATAAAGTGTAAAACCAAAACATAAGTTTTAAAGTTCAAAAGTTTAACATGGAACTCAACAGTCCATGTCCCACAACGACCTCCCCTTCATGTGCAAGCTCCAAGTAAAACCTTAACGACCTGCAAGGCATATAGTAACGAATCAACAACAAAGTTGAGCGAGTTCACAGTTGGTTGTCCATTTTAAAGTTGTTTAAAAAAAACCATAAGTTCATTTGAAAATCAGTAGTTAATCAGTTCCTTGTTTCCCAAACCATAAGCAGTGGGGGCTACCCCATGTTATCCACTAGACCCGTTACCATATTCGACCACTGACTCAAGTAAGTTGGTGCCCTAACGTCAATGTCTATCATCATTGACTAGTGCCTAGATCCATTAGTTCACGCCCGTCCTCTACGGCACGGTGTGAGGCTTGTCAAACCTAAATAGCGCTATCTAACTAATGACCCGCTCGCCATTGGCCCGGCGATTAAGTCGATATAAAAATGAGGGACTTCATGATAGAGATTTTGGTCTAGTATTAATGTTATCACCCTTCAATAAAGAGGATGTGGTACGTGTCCCCAAACCAGGAGATCACGCAGGTTCCGATTAAATCCTTAGTACATGTTATCACCCTTCAATAAAGAGGATGTGGTATGTGTTCTGTCACACCCCGATTTCCACGTGTCACCGGTGGGCCCGGTGGGGGAGTATCGTGACGTGGTTGGCAACATAATAGTCAAACAACACAATATTTAATATGCACAGCGGAAGCAAATTTAAAAGATATAATACAACCGAATTTAATATTGTAATATCAAATGTCACAATATTCGGAAGTTTATCCACAGATGGATCGAAAATAAAATAGAATTAATAGTTCAACAGACTTCAGGCATCTTAAGCTTGTGAGACTTCTATTGATGCTAAGGAGAAATCCCAGCCAATTACGCTTAGTACCTGCATTTAATCTTTTTGGAAAAATACGTCAGTTTACACTGGTAAATACATTCAACTGACTCATTTTGGAAAATGATTGAAAATTGGTTTGGATGCACGTGGCATAAACATTTTATTTAACTTGGGAAAATTATTTAATATTATAATCTTGTGAACGAATTACATGTTCCTTGTGCGTTCAGTAGCCCGGATCTTGTCCGGGTTAAAGATCAATAGACACACCACAATATTCTTTTGTGCACTGACGGGTGTACGCCTACACCCCGCGCTTAAGTCGTGGCCATTTCGTAAAATGATGCCAGGGATATCCGGGACATGGTCATTAACCCCCCAAAGGCTTTAAGTAACAAGACTGTTTAAACGAGCCGATCAAATTATTCAATTAACCACCCAACGATGGAAGATTTGATGCCCGATCAAGCGGTATTCTATATACCGTAACCCAAGCCCGTATAGGGAAAATAAGTTAAAAGTATTTACCTGAGAAATGTATAAATCACAATAAGCAAATTGCAAGTAGCTTTTACTGGTTCTCCTAATCTGGAACAAAGGTTTATAATAACCTATTAGAATCCTAACGGGTCTTTAGTTAAGCTTAAGCTTAGACCGGTTAGTTTCAATGATACGGTTCGTACGCACTATTAAGCGAAGACCGGATAGAATGTGATTTAGACCCGACAAGTTCAGAGACTTGTTTAATATGGGTATTTTATGCACACTCTGGATTTTGAGATAAAACCGATAAGGTTTGACCCGTGTCAGCTAATTTATGTAAACTTATTACATAAACCGAACCGAACGCGCAATAAGCGTAACGGGTAATAATGAGAGCCATTTACAGGTTTCCTAAGTTAATATGCTCCATACATGTTGTGATATCCGTAATATATCATTTATTATGCCCGAAATGAATTTAATCACAAACTATGCCCTTAGGGGTAGTTTGGTCATTTTAAAGGTTGTAAAAGAGTTTAAGTGTTAACCTGAGTTACAGGCCTGATGTAATCAGCAAAGATAATCAATTTGCTAAGTTATATCAGTAGGGTAAAGTATATATGTGAAATTTATCAATTATAACCAAACTATGCACCGTAGGGGCATTTTGGTAATTTCACATAAGCCGAAAAGCTCAAAACTGAAGTATGAGTTTAACAACTTTTGCTTACTGTTAAAATATTATAATTTACCTCAAATATCAGTAGGTATCACCCTTAGTATGTTTAAATTAGTTCTAGTACACACTAGGCGTTAAAAACGCTTAATTAGGCGATTAGAAGCCGTTTCCGGGTTCTATATAGAAATCTGATATTTTTATTATTCCAGGAGGTTTAAAATAATTTATTTATCATTTAAGATCAGTAGCAAAAGGTTTGGAGTCGATTACATATGTAAAACTCATTTTATGGCCCGTAAGGGCAAAACCGACAATTACCGGATTAAGCCTACGACTATGAGTTATGCTCAGCCTAAAATTAATTAAAAATCTTCAAAAATCCCAAAATAATATATTACATCAGTGGGTAAAGATTTTGGTATCAAAAAGTAGGCTTAACTAAGCGATCCGCTAATGACGCCGTTTTATTAACATAAGGCTTTCATTTTACGCTAACGAGCATAACTCTTAATCTACACCTCAAACTGATGTCAAATTTTGTATGCAAGTTTAAATATCAGTAATTAAAGTTTCTACTCTTTTACATTTCCAAAAATCACGTTTTAAGGTGAAAAGGGCATAATGGTCAACATATGAATAATTAACGGAATCATGCGTATTAATCAGTTAACTAATGAACCATGGTGTATAATCACAGAGGGTTATACTAGCATGTAACCTGGTCCAAATGAAGCTCTTAGGTATTTCTAAATCATACCAAAACGGGTCAGAACTGAAAGTCAAAGCAAAAGTCAAACTATGCGACTTTCGGTTTCGAACCGGGTCTAAACAGGAAATTGTCGGGTTGAACATGTTTAGACATGTTCTTACACTAATTACCAAGTTATATTAATGATCAAACAGGTTTTATATGTTCTACATTGCTAATTATGCATAAATTGAAATTTAAGTATCCTGTTGACTTTTTCTTAGCATGTTTGACCCGACTTTTGACCTGGTTAGAGTGGTAATCAGGGGGAACCCTTTTAAGGGTTTATTACCCACATAATTACCAACATATCACTACTTTTGATTCGACAAATTACTGGACTAATAGTGATTAATCTTAAAGTCAACCGTTAATTACGACGGTTTGACTTTTAAGCTATAACTAAGCTAAAACTTAATTTAGAAAGGTCAAGCAAACTTACAAGAGTCCTATGAATGACCAGAGATCACTTGAGTCTGCTTTGAAGCTCCAAGAATGATCAGAAGTGCAAGAGAAGGTGTGAGGAACTTGGTTGCAACTTTGGTCCTTTATATAGTGTTTAATCCACCACAAAAGGTTGACACACAAGTCTACAACTGACCATAAGCTGCCCACAAGTGTCCCTAGTGCTCTAAGACTGTTTAGGGGTCGCCCATAATGCAAAAATATCTGTTAAGGGGCGATTGAGCGCGTTTGCAGGCTGCTGTCTACACTTTCTGCATCTGGGCGATTGACGCGGCCCGCGTAAAGTTATGTTAACCTTTACGCGGCCCGCCTTGACACTGTTATCAGATTTTACATTTTCCATTTGTTGCATACTTGACCCTTGGCTCTTCGAAAGGGCAACTAAGTTTATTTCTTGCATTTTGACCCCCTCTTATTTACCTACAAGGGCTTTAGGACTGATACCCACTTTGCCAAGCCCCTGGACATTCCTGGTTAACCCGAAAAGTCATAACTTTCAACGTTAATGCTTTAACCCCTCGCACACGAATTTGATCATAACTTTCTCATACGATAACGAAACTTTATGAAATTTATATCGCGCATTCTAGTGAGCATAATTATCAGTTACAAAGCTTCGGGTTTGTCAAAAGGTCACTCAGAGGTATAACTTAAACATGTTGACACATTTAACCCCTGTAGTTTGTAATCTCTCACTTTTAGTTTCGCATGATCCATGATTTATTCGTTTGATGCCATAAACATCATGTAGGGTTATTGTACAATATTTTTATTCACTGTTGACATTTAGAACCCGTATATTCACATACTTTCCATGATTGTCAACTTTAGTCCTTCTATAACATTCTTTCACACGTTCAAACATATGACACGTGTCTACACATTATAGGACGTGAATTTTCGAGGTGTTACATCCTCACCCCCTTAAAATAAATCTCGACCCGAGATTTACTGAAATAAATAAGGGTACTTTTCTTTCATCGTGGATTCAACTTCCCACGTGTATTCGGGACCTCTACGGGCATCCCATTTGACCTTTACAATAGGTACATGCTTCCTTCGAAGCTTCTTAACCTGTCGATCTTCAATCGACAATGGTTTTTCCACAAATTTTAAGCTCTCATCTATATGCACATCTGTATGGGGTATAACCAGTGATTCATCAGCGAAACACTTCTTCAGATTGCAGATGTGGAACACATTGTGAATTCCACTGAGCTCATCTGGTAAGTTTAACTTATAGGCAACTGACCCGACACGTTCGATAACCTCGAAAGGTCCTATGTATCTCGGGCTTAGCTTTCCTTTCTTACCAAATCGCATCACCCCCTTCCAGGGTGACACTTTAAGTAACACTTTGTCACCTACTTCGAAGTGAAAAGCTTTACGCTTTGGATCTGCGTAACTCTTCTGCCTATCTCGGGCAGCTTTGAGACGGTCGCGAATCTGGACAATCTTGTCCGTCGTTTCGAACACTATATTTGGTCCTGATAATTGGACATCTCCAACTTCCGCCCAACAAACTGGCGTTCTACACTTTCTACCGTATAATGCCTCAAAAGGCGCAACCTTTATGCTGATGTGGTAGCTATTGTTGTAGGAGAACTCAATTAGTGGTAGGTGATTTTCCCAACTACCACCCAAATCGATCACACATGCACGTAGCATGTCTTCCAACGTTTGAATAGTACGCTCACTCTAACCGTCTGTCTGAGGGTGGTAAGCCGTACTAAAATTCAAACGCGTGCCCAAAGATTGCTGGAAACTCTTCCAAAAATGTGACGTGTATCTAGTACCTCAGTCAGAGATAATAGACACAGGTATGCCATGTAGGGCTTCAATCTTATCAATGTATAACTGGGCTAACATGTCGGAGCTATAAGTCTCCTTGATGGGTAAGAAATGTGCTGACTTAGTCAGTCTATCAACTATAACCCATATTGTATCATTTCCTTTCCTGGTCTTAGGTAACTTGGTGATAAAATCCATAGTTACCATTTCCCACTTCCACGTAGGAAGTTCAGGCTGTTGTAGCAAACCTGACGGCTTTTGATGCTCGGCTTTGACTTGCGCACATGTCAAGCATTTAGCTACATAGGTGGCTACAGACTTTTTCAAGCCTATCCACCAATAATTTGCCCTTAGATCCTGGTACATCTTATCAGCTCCAGGATGAACGGAGTATTTGGAACTATGGGCTTCCGGGAGGATGACATCTCGAAGTCCTCCATAAATTGGAACCCATATGCGTCCATTTAATCTTAGAATTCCGTCCTTGCTAAGAGTTAACTGCTCCTCAGTTACCCCTAGCTTTTCATTAGGATAGTTAGCTTCCAACACAGCTTCCTTCTGTGCAGCTAACAACCTTTCAGTCAAACTGTTCTTTATCTCCATGCGCTTGGCATTGATTCGGATGGGTTTCACCCTCTCCTTTCGACTCAAGGCATCGGCGACTACATTCGCCTTGCCGGGATGGTATCTGATTTCACAATCATAATCATTTAAAGTTTCCATCCAACGGCGTTGCCTCATGTTTAATTCCTTCTGACTAAACAGATGTTGAAGGCTCTTGTGATCAGAATAGATCACACACTTGATCCCATATAGATAATGCCTCCACAGTTTTAGTGCGAATACAACGGCACCCAACTCCAAGTCGTGGGTGGTGTAATTCTTTTCATGCACCTTTAACTGTCTTGAAGCATAGGCAATAACCTTGCCTTTCTGCATAAGCACACACCCCATGCCAGTGTGCGATGCATCGCAGTAAACCACGAACTCTTCTATTCCATCTGGAAATGTCAGAACTGGGGCGTTGCTCAACTTTTGCTTCAGAATATCAAAGGACTCTTGCTGCTTAGGGCCCCAAATGAACTTTACTTTCTTCTTAGTCAAGGAAGTTAGGGGTGCAACAATCCTTGAAAATTTTTCGATGAAACGCCTGTAATATCCTGCCAATCCCAGGAAGCTACGGATCTCTGTAGGCGTCTTTGGCTCTTGCCAGTTCATAACTGCTTCAACCTTAGCGGGATCCATTTGGATACCACGCTCACTAACCACGTGTCCAAGGAATTGGACTTCTCGAAGCCAGAATTCACACTTAGAGAATTTGGCATAAAGTTTCTCCTGATGTAGAAGTTTGAGAATACATCGAAGGTGTTTCTCATGGTCAGCTTGGTTCTTAGAATAAATAAGAATGTCGTCGATGAAAACGATGTCGAATTTATCTAAGTATGGCTTGCAAACGCGATTCATGAGATCCATGAACGCGGCAGGTGCATTAGTGAGCCCAAAAGGCATCACTAGGAACTCGTAATGACCATAACGAGTCCTAAATGCTGTTTTGTGCACGTCTTCATCTCTAACCTTCAGTTGATGGTAGCCTGACCTCAAGTCAATCTTCGAGAAATAACTTGCCCCTTGCAATTGATCGAACAAGTCGTCGATTCTGGGCAAAGGATACCTATTCTTTATCGTGACCTTATTAAGCTCACGATAATCGATGCACAGACGCATCGATCCATCCTTCTTTTTCACAAATAGGACTGGCGCTCCCCATGGAGACAAACTAGGTTTAATGAAACCTTTAGCTAGCAGTTCGTCCAGTTGTGTCCTTAATTCCTTCATTTATGTGGGCACCAACCTATAAGGTGCTCTAGCAACCGGTGCTGCTCCGGGGATGATATCAATCCTGAATTCTACTTGCCTATCTGGTGGCAAACCAGGTAGTTCTTCCAGAAAAACTTCTGGGTATTCAGAAATGACAGGGATGTCTTCTATCTTTGGTTTAGGCTCATCAATAATCACCTGTGCCATGTAGATGACACAACCCTTCTTTAAACACTTGGAAGCCTTGAGCATAGTCACTTGCTCAGGCAATCCATACTGGGTATCTCCCTGAATGGTAAGTGATTCACCAGACGGAGTCTTTATCACCACTTGCTTTTTGTTGCAGACAATTTGGGCCTGGTTATGAGATAACCAATCCATGCCCAAGACTATGTCAAAACCGGCTAATTTAAATGGAAGTAGAGACAGAGGAAAAGAATGGTTCTTAATGGATATAACACATCCATCTAACACAGTTGAGACGGTTTCTAGGGTGCCATCCGCTAACTCCACCTCATAATTCACATTTAAGGTTTTGACAGGTAAATTTAGCAATTTGCAAAATTTATGATCTACAAACGACTTATCAGCGCCTGAATCAAATAGTACTCTTGCAAAGACATCATTTACAAGGAAAGTACCTGTAATAACGTTGTCGTCTAGAACCGCTTCCTTTGCGTCCATTCTGAAGACTCTAGCATTAGTCTTCTTGGCCTCTTCAGGCTTCTTGGTGTATTTAGGGCAGTTGGTTTTAATGTACCCCTTCTCATTGCAACGGTAGCACGTTGCGTCTTTCATCTTCTTGCAATCCAAGGTTTTGTGATCCGTGGACTTGCATATTCCACATGCATAGGTTTTTGACTGAGTCTGCGAGTTCGACTCGAGTCTGCACTTTCCATAGTTTCTTGCAAATTTTGCATTTGGGCTTCTCACTAGAATGATGCCCATCTTTCCTTGACTCCGATCCTTTCTTGTTGTCACCGTTCCCACGGTGTTTCTTGTTCGATCTCCGTGAACCATCATCTTCACGTTTTCTCTTCTCAGCCTCCTTATTCCTCAGCGATCTCTGCCTGACCGCATCCAAAGTGAGGGACAAGGATATGTCAGCTACAGATCTAAAAGTAGCTGGCCGAGAAGCCTTCACGCTTGCCTTGATTTCCGGGGCTAAACCACCGATAAAACGAGCTATTCTTTTTGGCTCCGGGGTTACCAGATATGGAACCAACCGGGACATCGTGTTGAAGTTCGTTAGGTAAGCTTGACAGTCAAGGTTTGTCATCACCAATGATAGAAAATCAGATTCTATCTTCTCCACCTCATGCTGAGGGCAGTAATTTTCCCTGATAAGGGCATCGAATTGTTCCCAAGACATGTTGTACAATGGGATTTTCCCGGTGGCTTGAATCAGTGACCTCCACCATGCTAAAGCTTCACCCTTAAAAGACTGCGACACAAACTTGACTATATCCCTCTCAGCGCATCCGCTGATATCCACAACTGTGTCCATCTCGTCCAGCCACGTCATACAGTCGATGGCTCCTTTCTCCCCAGTAAAATCACGGGGTTTGCCGGAAACAAAATATTTATAAGAGCAACCCTTGTCACGGGGTCCTTGGTTTAGTACAACCTGCTGAGATGGAGCACTGTGGTGGTTCGAGGAGTGTCGATCATCATCTTTCTTCGGTTCGTTCTTCTTGGACGGTGGCTTTGAAGGTTGTGTAGATAGGGTCCTACTACGAGTCCCACTATACTCTTCGTACTGCCGTTCCAATGCCTTTGTAACTGCGTCGTCGACCAACGCTTTTAATTCCGCACCCGTTAAATTAATCCGGGCGTTATCAATGTTCTCCACTGGATGACTATTTATCTCGTCTGAGTTAGCCATTTTAATTGAACTGTTACAGAAAACAAGGACAATAGTTTATTTGGGAGTTTATTATGGAATTGCCCCTTAGGGTAATTCATTAACCATGGTAAACAGAGACCATATTTGGTTAATTTATTAATCGTATTCTATTAGGATTTCAATTAAAATTTTATCCTAATTATAAACAATAACAATATATATTAGCACATAAGGCTTAGTCACATGGACAATTTAAATTATAAGCTATGATTTCAGAGAATCAAGGCTTTTAAGGTATACTGGCTCAACAGGCCTAGTCACAAGGACATTTTAAATTATAAGCTATGATTTCAGAGAATCAATGCTTTTTAAGGTATACTGGCACAATAGGCCTAGTCACAAGGACGTTTATAAATTATAAGCTATGATTTCAGAGAATCAAAGCATGAAGGTTTGAACCTAGTTCATTACCTTTATCTGACAGGGAGTCATCGCTACCACTGTCTTTTGGCTCATATGGAAATGAGCACGGCCCGTAGGCACTATGTTACCACGTATGGTAAAAATATGATCATCTCAATTGATGATCTAAACCCACGATTCAGAGATCATTAATTTGGGTTAGGATCCTTTTGAAGAATCCAAAAATAAGAATGACATGTGTGATTTAAATGAATCACGTCTGCCAGGAGTGTTAACATGTTTACAGATGTTAACAGGGATTTGAATCTTTTAAACAGGTCTTACCATTATGGCCAGGTCTTCATAGTGACACTCAGGCTAGGTTTCACACTTAAGATTCTTATTCAATATTTAAATAGGCAGATTATTATTAAAAGGAATGATTTTGATTTATTTATTTCATATATAATATTTATGCATATAATAGCAAACATGAAATTTATAAACTTACATTCCATTAATTATCAAAATATTACATATCGCCCTAAACGGGACTTTTTAAATAAACAAACTTACCCACGCAGGGGTTTAAACAAGTACTTACCCACGCAGGGGCTTAATAACACACATACCCACGCAGGGGCTTAATAACACACATACCCACGCAGGGGCTTAATCAACATAATAGTCCATGCAGGGACTTACACAAATAACATACCCACGTAGGGGTTTACAAAAAGATAGACCCACGCAGGGGTCAAAACAAACAAGACTGGCCCACGCAGGGGCTCAACAACAAATGGAAGGATTCAGTGGTCCTTCTTACTCTTCCCTTTAATTAGGCTCGTTAATCCTTGGAAGAAAGTTTGTCGCTCCCTTCGTTCCCTGTGAAACTCTCGCTCTACATGGTCCAACCTTTGCAGAATTTCTTCACACTCTGGTGGGGAGAACCTTGGTGGTTGCGATTGTTGCCTGATAATAGGTCTTGGAGGTATTTGGTACCCGTGTGTTGGGTACCATACTCCCCATGGATCTCCATAGGGTCCTTGGGTGTTGTAGTTAGCCGCTACCATGTAGGGGTCGGCCTCTGCATAACCATAATTGTGGTGAATCGGTGGTTCAAACGAGTTATACGCCATGGAACCCGTGTATGCTGGAATTGGGTTATCAAAACCCATTGGCGGTGGCTGTGGTACAGCTGGGTTAGAAGGTCCACCCATTTGTGGGTCCTCCTGATGTGGCGGATAGTGACTGCCACTGGATTGACGAGGAGAGCTGAAATGAAAGTCTCCTGCTCGCGCAGACATACGCGCTCCGGATCTCCTACGCCTTGGCGGTTGTGGAGGTGCCGGTTGAACTGGTGGCGGTGGAGGCGGTGGCGTGACTGCCACAAATCTTGAATCCACAGAGGGATCCTGCTGCTGCTGCTGAGGCGGTGAATGGCGAGGAGGTGTATAGTACCATTCGTGCCTGGTAAACATAGCTTGAAAGCTATCTGGACCAACATAGGGTGATCCGTGGAAAGAAGACCCGTCAGAGATCTCTATCGGGTGGTTTGGTGTACCACTGGCAGGTTCGACGGGGTCCGTATCCTCGTCCATATCGTCCGCGTGATCTCCCGAGAAATGATCCTCCGGCCCCAATGGGTTAAAACCCACTGGTTCTGCTATGTAGTTTGCCGGGTTAAACCGGCCCCTAAAAACTGGTGTAGGGTCACCAAAAGAATTATGCGATAAAGATCGCTATAACGGTATGTAGGAGGGTTGAGGGTTGTTGGGCTCGTACTCCGGCTGTAGCCCATAAGGGTTATGGACAGGAGGTGTTGAACTGTGTGAGACCGACCGTCTAGCCGGTTCAAAGAGGTTCCTCCGGTTTTGTCGGGGATCGTCACTCTCAGTGGTCGAAGGAGCTCGCACGTTCGACGGTCCTGCCTCGTTGTCATTGGGGGCGGTGATTGGCCCCTTTCCGCGTCCTCTTCTCCTGAAGAATCTTGGCGGCATTTTGTTAATCCTGTCAATACAATATGAGATAACGACAAGAATATATATAAAGTAAAGGACAAAACAAAAACCAAACAAGGTAGAATTTGTCCTATGTTATTTGTCTAGACTCGAAAGTTTAGATATGTGCAAATGTGTAACTGAGATTAAACACAAAAGGCTAGTGTTTAATTCACTCAGTGTTGGCTCTGATACCAACCTGTCACACCCCGATTTCCACGTGTCACCGGTGGGCCCGGTGGGGGAGTATCGTGACGTGGTTGGCAACATAATAGTCAAACAACACAATATTTAATATGCACAGTGTCACACCCCGACTTTCCACGTGTCACCGGTGGGCCCGGTGGGGGAGTATCGTGACGTGGTTGGCAACATAATAGTCAAACAACACAATAATCAATATTCACAGCGGAAGCAATTTAAAAATATGATACAACCGAATTTAATATTGTAATATCAAATGTCACAATATTCGGAAGTTTATCCACAGATGGATCGAAATAAAATAGTATTAATAGTTCAACAGACTTCAAGCATCTTAAGCTTGCGAGACTTCTAGTGATGCTAAGGAGAAATCCCGGCCAATTACGCTTAGTACCTGTAAGGCCCTATAATTGGGTAGGTTTACGCTTATCTTTATCAAACACAATTATAGGCTATTGGGCTTAGCCTTGTAGTGGATTAGACAATATTAGAATAAGCCATGTGGGCTAATTAAGGGATTTGGGCTTATTTAGTTAATTATATTGTGTATGTGGGCCTGGCCCATTCTGTAACTATAAATAGGGTGAACCTAGTTCATTATTAGGTTAGACAATTTTTGAGAGGTTATTCAGTATTTTCGAGTTGCTTGTTGGTGTACCAGACGGTTCCTAGAAACCGTGTGCACTTTGATATTCAATCAATACAAATCGTTCTTGTTCTTATCACTTTCATCAGTTTTCCGCGCTCGTGATTGTGATTTTGATATCCGGTTGATAGTTTTTGGGACTTACAATTGGTATCAGAGCCTAAGTAGTCTCACGAAGGCTCGGTTGTAATCGGATATTATTTGAAGATCGAAGAACGAAGAAACCGCTTGAAGATTCGAAGAACACGAAGAAATTTTTGAAGATACGAAGAACAGTTTGAAATTCAGTGCTTTGATCTGATTTGGTGGTTGTGGTTGACTGTTTACGAAATTTTAGATTATATTGTTGGAAACTTTTAAAGGGATTGATTTAGGAATAAAATTTTCGAAATTGTTTCCTTGGTCAAAGTTTTGGAAATTGCTTGATTTTTGGGATTGGCTGTTATTGAATGGAAGTGTGCAAGGCAAATAGCTGGACTCAAAAGGAAAAGGAGCGACGTAATCTTGTGCGATCAGTGGATATCTTGTGCGATCATATTCACATTCTCATTTGTGCGATTACAACATTTCCGTCTTGTGCGACTACTTCTTTTCTTGTGCGATTGACATTTCAAATTGTGCGATCCAGTTACAGGTTCATCATCGTCCATCTATCGTCGTTCAAGTATCACCACATCACTACCTCCGGTCTCCATCTTTATTCCTACATCTCCAACCACCATCTGCAAACAACCTGCAACCTGCAACGTGATCTTTACCAACTTCGTACACCCTCGCAATCACCGTAATCATCGTTCACAACGTCCATCGATTATCATCATCACCACCGCATTCGTCTCGGATAATAGTTCACCATCCGATCACTCCGATCACCGGTGTTTGCGGTTTCGGGTTCGACATTGTTACACAACTTCACAACAGCCGAATCATCTTCACCATCGACAAGCCTATCTCGGACCGAACATCACTTCTGTCATCGTGCGTCACCATCCTCATCTTCTCCGGCAGACTCCTTCGAAACCCACTCCGGCGACCACCACAGTTGACAACCTCCGATCACCACCATCGTCCACCACCAACCTGCTAAAACCTCTGGGTTACCTTCTTCATCATCTCCGACAACCCTCGTTCACCGCCGACCTCTGACAACCTTCGTTCACCGTCCACTGTTAACCACCCTCTCCACCACCGCTCATCCACCAATCACCACCGTCACCTTCAACCTATCTCAGACGTGAAGAAACGAAGAAGAAATCTGTGACGGCTGACATAATTTTAGGGTTTCGGGACGGTTTGTCATCGAAGAAGAGACAGTTATCGTTTGTTTTAATTAATTGATAGTATATTAATAATAATAATAATTATAATATAATTATTTAGTAATCATTACACAATCATTATTAGTAATATAATATATTTCTTTTAATAATAATAGGTATAATAATTATAATTATAATATTAAATTGTTTTGTTAAAAAATAAAAAAAATAAAACAAAAGGGGTTTGTTGGTTGGTAATAAGTTTTGACAGGTTTGGAGGCGTGGTACAGGAAGCTGGTTCGTGCGTGTGGTAAAGGGTTTGAGTTAGCGAGTACACGGGTTCTTGCTTTGGGCTTGTGTTGAGGAAATAGGGGGGATCGCATTTCTGGGGGATCACATTTTCGGGGGATCAAATATTAAAAATGTCTTCTAAGAGAGAAGTGCTTGAGCAGGAATTTCAAGGATTCAGATACTCATATGGTGAATCTATAGAAGCACTTACAGGCCGGTTTGCTGAACTGCTCTCTGAAATGGAGAAGGCTGAGATTGACGTGTCTAATCGCACGAGCAACACAAAGCTTCTAGATGTTATAAAAAGGATTCCAGATCAGGCAAACTGTAGTTGGTTTAGAAATGTTAATGAGATAATTGTGACAACCGACTGCTATTGTTACAAAATGAAGCCGGATGAGCTGATCTCACTCATCAAGTCATATAACAATGCTGACAAGCAGTCTACTCAAGATATTCAAATGAATGACTACACTCCTTCTGAGGCTGAGGTATGTGTAGATGATGTTTGTTGTACTGAAAAATGTAGAAAGAAAGTAAAAGGTTTAAAGAACAGGCTCAATCGCTTACTATGCAACTTCAAGATACCAGATCCAGTAGTTATGAAATTAAAAAGAAACTGGGTGGGTATAAGGATATGGTGGAGGCGCAAAAGCGTGATATCCGAAAGTTGCATAGCGATCTAAGCGAAGCGAACTGTCGATATCTCCACTTCAAGGAGCTATCTGAAAAGTTAACTGTTGAATTAAATGACTTAAAATCAACTTTTGAAAATACTGAATTTAATTTTAAAACGTTTGATGTTTCAAGTGAAAAGGTCGAAAAGATGATAAATCAACAGTTAAAGTATAGCAAAAAGGAAGTGAGGAATAAAGGATTGGGATTTGTATGCATACCTCCACCATACAATCACAATTACACCTCTATTCCTATGACTGAGGAGGAGATAGCCGACTTGCCTGAAATGGAATATGGGAAGCCTGGGGATAGGAAGTTTGAGCCTGTTAATCAAAAGAAAGTTAAAATCACAAGGCCTGATAAAACCGAAATTATTCTAGAAAAACAGGCGTTTAATAAAACTTTTGTGAAACCTGCTGAAGTTTCAAAACACACCGAGACTCTAAGTTTTGAGAAAAATGCTGATGTTGATAAGCATTTTCAAGTGTTAGATAATACTGAATCAACATTTTCTCAAAATTCACCTGAAGTACAACAACAAGAGAAAGAGTCAAAACAATCTTGTGAAAATAAACCTGTCACAAAAGAGCCTGAAGCAAAAGAACCTAGAGTTAATGTAGACAACATTGAGTTTGCCATGTTAAGAGGTTTGACTGAGTTTGTGAAAGAATTCAATAGGAGCAAACAAAGTGAATCTGCCTCGTCATGTGACACATCTTGTGACACTTCTGAGACATCCACTTCTGAGAAATCAGAAATGGGCGAATCATGTAGTGTCAACAGTGCATCACCTGAGGAGGCAGAGGCATCTCAAAATGAATCAACTTCTTCATCTGATTCGTCATGTGACTCCTCAGAGACAGCTAACTGTGAAAAGTCGAGGTTAGTTGATTCAGCTGAGTCTAGTAGCGAATCACCGGAAGAAGTTGAACCAAATCAGATAAAAGTAGAATCAGAATCGACATCAGGAGCTTCTGTTAAGATTAGTGGTGAATTGACAACTGAAGCCTCTGCTCCATCTTTGAATATTGATGATTCTGAAACTACTGAAGAAACGGTGTCACTTGAGAATGACCATGTTACTATGGCTTCGCCTGCCACCGTTTGTGAAAAACTGAACGTTACTGATGCTTCTACTTCATGTGCAGATGAGGTAATAGTAGAGGATTGGGTTGAGGAGGATGATATTGTTTGTCAAAAAGCTGACGATGTTTGTTCAAAAACATCAAATTTGTCTGCTGATGCTCCTCCTTATGTGAGAAAGGATGCTTCTGAGCCAGCTTTGAGAGGCCCTTCAAACAAATATGTGCCTCCAAAGCCAACAGTTAGAAATGAAAATGTTAAATCCAATGAATGTGCTAACTGTTGTAAACAGGGACATAAGAAACAAGGGAAAAAGACTGAACAAACTGCACAGAAATCATCCAACAAATCGTATAACTCATATTCAGCAGCGGTTGGATGGAATGGATCGGGATATGCTCCTTACGTAAAGAAGCAGACTTGCTACAACTGCGGCATACCCGGTCACATTGCAAGAAATTGCACACATCGTCCCTATGTGCCATATTATACACAGCATCAGAAGGTTACACCTAGGGATAAATCTTATTCTAAGCCAATGAAGGTTGAAAAACCTAAGGCAATGATGAATAAGCATCCCCAAGTTAAACCATCTGATGGGGACTGGAATGCTGCCAAAGCTAAAAGAAAACAAGCTTTGAAACCTAAACAAGTTCTAAAAAATAAAAAGGTTGAAAAGCAGAATGTTTTGCCCAAGGCTCCTAAGAAATTAGAGAAGCCTAAACAAGTTTGGAGGGCAAAACACAAAGCAGCGACATCACCAGTCCTTGAATCTAAAGGGGGCATGTGTTTTCGAGAAGTATCGTACATTGATGCTTCAGGAATACCCAGGACCACGATGGCCTGGGTACCAATGTCTTACTAATCTCCTTACTTTTCAGGGACAACCAAGGAGGAGCTGTTGACAATCCTTGGATGTTGATAGCGGTTGTTCCAGAGACATAACGGGTAACATTTCACTGTTTCAAAAGGTACATTTATTTACAGTTGATATGTTTCGTTTGAGGAGATAAGAGAAGTAAGTAAGACAGGATCAGCAAAAAGGTACAAAATCTGAATTTCATGTTCGAATTTTGATATTGATTAGTCTAATGATGGAACGGTTAAACAAAAACAAAAATATTTTCATTTTCTTTAAATAAAAAAATATTTTATTTTAGTCTAATTGATTAGTGGGTTTTCTTATTATTATTTTGTTTTCATTTTGTATAAGATCAATCCATAAGAACAAAAAGAAATATTATCACAAATTTAGGGGGATATCTTAGGTTATCTGTAAATAAAAAAAAAAATACAAAAACATTTGAAAAACAGAAAAATCAAAAATATTTTGTTGCATAAATGGGAAATGAAATAATTTCATTATGTGGATTAAGGCTGACTCATGTAAGACCAACATTGAAATGGTCGGACTCTAGAGCGATATGTTGGTAGGCTTTATCCTGATGGCTAGATTCTTTGACTGGTTCTGTGAAGAACGCTAATATTATTCTATGATCTCAGGAAAGAACATCACTTGGAATTAGGACATGGCTATTTGAATGCGTGTGTGATGTCCCGATACACACAATTTTGTTCTAGTTCTGAAATCTTTTCTGTCCAACTCGTGTATCTCCTCTGTTTTGCGTGAGCAAAGACCTGGAGATGCTAGGCAACGTCAGCTTCTGCTGCATCCAGATACATGCTGACCTAGCTGTACGTTGTCACGCTATAGATCAAATACACCCGAAAGAGGCCCTCTAGTGCCCAAAAGAAACCCGAAAAAAAATAAAAAAAACCTATATCAAACTGAGAAAATCTCATTTGATCTGTATATTATATCCATCTCTGCTGCTGATCTATTCTTTTCTCTTCTCAATCCAGTCCCAGTCAAGATTTCAGAATCCTAGAACGGGCTTGTGAAATATGTGGTAGGGAAACTGCATGTATGATAGCGTGTTCTGATTAAAAATTCCGGGATTTGATCGTGATTGAATTGAGTGTTCATATCAATTAAAATGAAAACATGATAAATCAGTTGCAGACCGTCATTTGAAAAAGGCCTAGGGAGATAAGTTTAAGTGGACAAATATACTGGCAATCGCTCGGATCACCCAAAGTAAATTAGTGTTGATAAGTGTAGTTTGGCCTGAAACACTATGATTTGATCCCATTGCAAATTGTAATTGTATATTAGTTTCTTTATTTATTTGTGTTTTAGTTTAAATTGTTAGTTTTTATAAAATCAAAAATCCAAAAATAGAGTGCTTCTTTGTTTTATTAAAAAATTTTAACCGTTCTTGAAGATTTAATTGATCATCATAATTTGAATGAACAGTCTTGTTACTTAAAGCCAATTACGCTTAGTACCTGCATTTAATCTTTTTGGGAAAATACGTCAGTTTACACTGGTAAATACAATCAACTGACTCATTTTGGAAAATGATTGAAAATTGGTTTGGATGCACGTGGCATAAACATTTTATTTAACTTGGGAGAATTATTTAATATTATAATCTTGTGAACGAATTACATGTTCCTTGTGCGTTCAGTAGCCTGGATCTTGTCCGGGTTAAAGATCAATAGACACACCACAATATACTTTTGTGCACTGACGGGTGTACGCCTACACCCTGCGCTTAAGTCGTGGCCATTTCGTAAAATGATGCCAAGGATATCCGGGACATGGTCATTAACCCTCCAAAGGCTTTAAGTAACAAGACTGATTAAACGAGCCGATCAAATTAGTCAATTACCCACTCAACGGTGGAGGATTTGATGCTCGATCAAGCGGTATGCTATATACCGTAACCCAAGCCCGTATAGGGAAAATAAGTTAAAAGTATTTACCTGAGCAAAGTATAATTCACAATAAGCAAATTGCACGTAGCTTTTACTGGTCCTCCTAATCTGGAACGAATGTTTTATAATAACCTATTAGAATCCTAACGGGTCTTTAATTAAACTTAAGCTTAGACCGGCTAGTTTCAAAGATACGGTTCGTACGCACGATTAAGCGAAGACCGGATAGAATGTGATTTAGACCCGACAAGTTTGAAGACTTGTTTAATATGGGTTTATTATTCACATTCTGGATTTTGAGATAAAACCGTTAAGGTTTGACCCGTTTCGGCTAATTTATGTAAACTTGTTACATAAACCGAACCGTACGCGTAATAAGCGTGACGGGTATTCATGAGAGCTATATACAGGTTTCCTAAGTTAATTATGCCTCAAATATGTTGTGACATCAGTAAGATGTCTTTCATTATGCCCGAAACGTGTTTAAACACAAACTAGGCCGCGTAGGGGTAGTTTGGTCATTTAAAAGTTTATAAAATAGTTTAAGTAGCAACCTGAGTTACAGGTCTGATGTAATCAGCAAAAATACATAATTTTGCTAAGTCATATCAGTAGGATAAAGTGTATATGTGAAATTTATCAGTTATAACCAAACTATGCCCCGTAGGGGTATTTTGGTAATTTCACATAAGCCGAAAAGCTCAAAACTGAAGTCTGAGTTTATCAACTTTTGCTTACTGTTAAAATATCATAATTTACCTCAAATATCAGTAGGTATCAACCTTAGTATGTTTAAAATAGTTCTAGTGCATACTATGCGCTAAAAACGCTTAATTAGGCGATTAGAAGCCATTTCCGGGTTTGATACATAAATCTGATATTTTTATATTTCCAGAAGGCTTAAAATAATTTATTTATCATATGTGATCAGTAGCAAAAGGGTTGGAATCATTTAGATATGTAAAACTCATTTTATGGCCCGTAAGGGCAAAACCGACAATTACCGGATTAAGCCTACGACTATAAGTTATGCTCAGCCTAAAATTAATTAAAAATCTTTAAAAATCCCAAAATAATATATTACATCAGTGGGTAAAATATTTTATATCAAAAGTACGTTTAAGTAGGCTATACGCTAAATACGCCGTTTAATTAACATAAAGCTTTAATTTTACGCTAACGAGCATAACTCTTATTCTACACCTCAAACTGATGTCAAACTTTGCATACAAGTTTATATATCAGTAGATAAGGTTTCTACACTTTTACATTTTCATAAATCACGTTTTAAGGTGAAAAGGGCATAATGGTCAACATATGAGCAATTAACGGAATCACGCGTATTAATTGGATAACAAATGATCCGAGGTGTATAATCACAGAGGGTTATACTAGCATGTAACCTGGTCCAAATGAAGCTCTAAGGTATTTCTAAAACCTACCATAATGGGTCAGAACTGAAAGTCAAAGTATAAGTCAAACTATGCGACTTTCGGTTCCGAACCGGGTCTAAACAGGAAATTGTCGGGTTGAACATGTTTAGACATGTCCTTACACTAATTACCAAGTTATATTAATGATCAAACAGGTTGTATGTGTTCTATATTGCTAATTATGCATAAATTGTAATTTACACATTCTGTTGACTTTTTATTAACACGTTTGACCCGACATTTGGCCTAGTTAGAGTGGGAATCAGGGAGAACCCTTTTGAGGGTTTATTACCCACATAATTACCAACTTATAACTACTTTTGATTCGACTAATCACTGGACTATTAGTGATTAATCTTAAAGTCAACCGTTGATTACGACGGTTTGACTTTTAAGCTATAACTAAGCTAAAACTTAATTAAGAAATGTTAGGCATACTTACCAAGGTCCTATGCACTATTAGGGATGACTTGGGTATGCTTTGGAGCTCCAGAAGTCCTCAAGAATGCAGATGGAATGGATGATCCAATGTTGCAACTAATGGTCCTATTTATAGTGTTTAAATCACCATAACTTGTTGACATCTAATTCTATCATGAATCATCAACACATGTCCCTAAGTGCCTAGAAATGTTTAGGGGTCGCCCATGGATGAAAATATCTGATCTAAGTCGGTTTAAAAGCTCAAACAGGCTGCTGTCCACGAATTCTGTATCTGTGTGTCTGACGCGGCCCACATGAGATTTAACAAACTTTTACGCGGGCCGCATGGACCTTGTAATCAGAATTTTTCATTTTCTAGTTTCCACATCTTGTCCCTTGGCCTTTCGAAAGGGCAACTAAGCCTAATTCTTGCAATTTGACCCCTTATTATTTACCCACAAGGGCTTTAGAACTTGTACCCACTTTGCCAAGTCCCTGGCCACTTCCGGTTAACCCGAAAAGTCATAACTTTCAACGTTAACGCTTTAACCCCTCGCACACGAATTTGATCATAACTTTCTCATACGATAACGAAACTTTATGAAATTTATATCGCGCATTCTAGTGAGCATAATTATCAGTTACAAAGCTTCGGGTTTGTCAAAAGGTCAATCAGAGGTATAACTTAAACATGTTGACACATTTAACCCCTGTAGTTTGTAATCTCTCACTTTTTGCTTCGTATGATCCATGATTTATTCGTTTGATGATATGAAAATCATCTAGGGTTATTATGAAGTATGTTTATTCACTGTTGACATTCAGAACTCGTACATTCACATACTTTCCATGTTTGTCAACTTTAGTCCTTTTATAACATTCTTTCACACGTTCAAACATATGACACGTGTCTACTCATTATAGGACGTGAATTTTCGAGGTGTTACATCATCACCCCCTTAAAATAAATCTCGACCCGAGATTTATTGAAATAAGTAAGGATACTTTTCTTTCATCATGGATTCGACTTCCCACGTGTATTCGGGACCTCTACGGGCATCCCATTTGACCTTCACGATAGGTACATGCTTCCTTCGAAGCTT
Source organism: Helianthus tuberosus (assembly GCA_030545235.1). Classification (NCBI taxonomy): domain Eukaryota; kingdom Viridiplantae; phylum Streptophyta; class Magnoliopsida; order Asterales; family Asteraceae; genus Helianthus; species Helianthus tuberosus. Next base: position 2,511,475 of record JARYGA010059793.1, read on the forward strand.
CTTTACCTGTCGATCCTCAATCGACAAAGGTTTTTCCACAAATTTTAAGCTCTCATCTATATGCACATCTGTATGTGGTATTACCAGTGATTCATCAGCGAAGCACTTCTTCAAATTGCAGATGTGGAACACATTGTGAATTCCACTGAGCTCTTCTGGTAAGTTTAACTTATAGGCAACTGACCCGACACGTTTGATAACCTCAAAAGGTCCTATGTATCTCGGGCTTAGCTTGCCTTTTTTTTTTACCAAATCGCATCACCCCTTTCCAGGGTGATACCTTAAGTAACACTTTATCACCTACTTCGAAGTGAAAAGCTTTACACTTTGGATCAGCGTAACTCTTCTGCCTATCTCGGGAAGCTTTGAGACGGTCACGAATCTGGACAATCTTGTCCATCGTTTCGAACACTATCTCTGGTCCTGATAATTGGACATCTCCAACTTCCGCCCAACAAACTGGCGTTCTACACTTTCTACCATATAAGGCCTCAAAAGGCGCAACCTTTATGCTGGTGTGGTAGCTATTGTTGTAGGAGAACTCAATTAGTGGTAGGTGTTTATCCCAACTACCACCCTAATCGATCACACATGCACGTAGCATGTCTTCCATCGTTTGAATAGTACGCTCACTCTGACCGTCTGTCTGAGGATGGTAAGCCGTACTGAAATTCAAACGTGTGCCCAAAGATTGTTGGAAACTCTTCCAAAAAATGTGACGTGTATCTAGTATCTCTGTCAGAAATAATAGACACAGGTATGCCATGTAAGGCTACAATCTTATCCACGTATAACTGGGCTAACATGTCGGAGCTATAAGTCTCCTTGATGGGTAAGAAATGTTCTGACTTAGTCAGTCTATCAACTATAACCCATATTGTATCATTTCCTTTCCTGGTCTTAGGTAACTTGGTGATAAAATCCATAGTTACCATTTCCCACTTCCACGTAGGAAGTTCAGGCTGTTGTAGCAAACCTGACGGCTTTTGATGCTCGGCTTTGACTTGCGCACAAGTCAAGCATTTAGCTACATAGGTGGCTACAGACTTCTTCAAGCCTATCCACCAATAATTTTCCCTTAGATCCTGGTAATTGAACTTACCAATCTATTGCCCCTACAATAGATGTTTATCATTCTATCTTTACAAGGTCTCCAAGGGAGCAGCCTTGATGTTTACATATCAACTATCATAGAAAAGCTTATCTTAAGGTGAGATGGTTATTCTAACTACTACTTAACAAATTTTAAGGATTTGTTGATCCTTGTAGTTAGTCGAACAAATCGACGATTCAGAGCAGCTGATGGCAAATTCTTAATTGTTGCCTAATTAGGGTTGCGGTAAATAATGCATAAGCAAAATGAACCGCCTTTCTTATTTAATAATATCAAACTTTCGGAATATCGAGTTAGGCTATATGAACCCTCTATTTTAAAACTTAGTAAATCAGGGTTTCGATTCTTCCAATGATGGTACTAGCCGTCTTGAAGATTTCATAATAATACAGCCTTAATTGGGATATAAATCTTAATTCTACCTGCCTCTCAGGGGTAAACAGGGAAATCTTAGGAGAAGATAGTCCAGATACGAGGAGGTTACAGGGATTTCCATATCTCAGACTCCAGTTCACCCATCATTGCTTGTGTCAAATAGGTGACACCTTTATGTTACTAGTTCACGAATTCCTTAATCGGAAACATTTACTTGGACAATTCCATTATGGATATCTCCTTTGAATACCATTAGTTGACTTTGGTACCATATGACCTCTCAGAATATCTTTGTGGTCCCATGTATTAAACCTCCATACTGATCAGGCATGGAAGCAATCTATGGAACTTATTAAGATACACCAATCCTCATATGGCGCTTTTATCATGCCATCTGGGATTCGGAATCGATAGAGATTAAAGAGATATCAACTATATATGCTGACACACTTCCTCTTAGAGAGAGGACATTTCGAGAACTCTACGACTGAAAGTTTCTGATAGGAACAAAAGAAATGACTCTTCCGATTTAGTCTGTAACTTTTACCTTACTCTTAATATCTGGGGGTTTTTATGGGAAAATTTCTAAAAGTTTGCTAAGCTTAAGATCTTATGAGAGACTTAGCAGCATCTTAACCCAAACGTATCTCCTTGAGTGGTCAAAGGCTCACCATAAGGAGTTTTGATAACTACTTGCTTCTTATCATCCACAATATGGGCTTGGCTACCAGACGACCAACCAATTCTTGTCACTATATCGAGTCCTTTATTATATAAATGGAAACGAGGACAGCAGAAAAGAATGATTCCTAATGGATATAAAACACCCATCTAATATTGCTGAAGCAGTCTCTGAGGTACTATCGGTAAATTTTACTTTACATTTAACGCTTAGAGTTTTAGCAGGCAGATTTAATGATTTACAAAATCTATTGTCTACGGAAGACTTATCTGAACCTGAATCAATTAATACTCTAGCATGAGCGTTATTGATAAAGAAAATACCTGTTGTGACATTGTCATCCTGAATAGCCTCCTGAGCGCCCATTTGAGAGCTTCCAGCTTCGGTCTTCTTAGCTTCCTTAAGCTTTTTAGCGTATTTAGGGAAGTTGGTCTTAATGTGCCCCTTTTCCATTGCAACCATAGCAGGTTGCGTCTCCCAATCTCGTGCAATCCAAGGTCTTATGCTCCTTGGGCTTGCAGATTCCACAGTATAGAGGCTGGGATTCATATCTGCAATTCCCGAGGTGGTATTTCCTACAGGTTTTGCATCTTGTCTTTTCACTGGTCTGCTGTTTGTCCTTCAAATCCTTCCCAGACTTAGTTGTTCCTTCCTTGGCAACATTAGGGCAATTAGTACTGATGTGGCCCTTTTCGCCGCAGCTGAAACAGTTTGCATTCTTTATGTCCTTACATTCATGGGATTGGTGGCCAGCTCTTTTACAGATGCCACATTGCTTTATCTTTTGGCTTGATCGACACTGTCCCTAGTGTCTTCTTTTGCAGGTTTTACATTCGGGTTTTGCCTCCTTTGGTTTGGACTGGTTATAGTTTGAACCGGTCTTACCCTTTTTGTAACCTTTATTTGGGGTATTATCGCACTTTCGCTTAAGATCCTTCAACACACGGTCCACAGCGTTGCTTACGGCTATTTTGATCCTAGCCTGTAACCCAGTGCTTATTAATTTCAGTCTTGCATCATCCTTCCGATTAACTGGATGATTGTGAGCTTCAGAGGAGTCATCCATGGTGAAGCTTTGAAGGCTACAAACCAAGTAGTAATAATTGGTTTAAGTTTATTGGTGAATTGTCAAATTTGATGATTATTTAGCCATGGTACAAATAAACCATATAGGCGAAAAGATAGTATTAACTTTATTTGATTATGTTTTGCCTAAGTTTTTAAATAAACTATCTTTGGCGCTTAAACGGAATATAATCCTTCATATTTATTAGGTAGGGGACATAAGTCACGACTGCCAATGTCATACTGACATCTTTTATATATAGCACAAGGGCTTGTTCCAAGGGACTTTTGATGGCTCATAGGCCTTGTCACTAGGGAAATTTTAAATCATAATCAATGATTCCTTTGGATCGGAAAATTTCATATGTCATTGTCTTGACAAGAAGTTATGAAATAAAACTATCTTTTCATGTATACATCTTTGCCCGTAGGTATACATCCTAATGGATGTTTTGATGTGTTCATCATGTTCGACGTTTATTAGCCATGATTCCTATTGATCATAGTCGAAACAAGGGGTTTGTAAAAATTTCCTAATATAAAGATGACAAGTGTGATTTTATCGCATCACTGTTGTCAGGAGTGTTCACATATTTACAATGTTACAAGGGTTTGAATCCTTTGAATAGGTTCTACCATCTTGGCCTCGCCTGGAACGACATATAGGCTAGGTCGTACCTTCAAGATTCTTTTTAATAAGTATGCTGGCAGGGGAAGGAAGGATATTTATTTTATTCAGGATTTTCGTCATAAATCCTAATTTACAAGTTAATAATAGCACAAATGACCTAGTCGCGTAGACAAGTTTAATTTATAAGCCATGATTTCAGAGAATCGAGGCAATATAGTAATGGCACGAAAGGCCTAGTCACAAGGACGTTTATAAATTATAAGCTATGATTTCAGAGAATCAAAGCATGAAGGTTTGAACCTAGTTCATTACATTTATCTGACAGGGAGTCATAGCTACAGCTGTCTTTTGGCTCATGTAGAAATGAGCAAGGCCCGTAGGCATTATATTAACAGACAGGGAGTCATCGCTACCACTGTCTTTTGGCTCATGTAGAAATGAGCAAGGCCCGTAGGCACTATATTACCACGTATGGTTAAAATATGATCATCTTAATTGATGATGTAAACCCAGGATTCAGGGATCATTAAACTGGGTTAGGAATCTTTTGAAGAATCCTTAATAACGTGTGTGATTTCCAACGAATCACATCTGTCGGGAGTGTTAACATGTTTTCAGATGTTAACTGGGATACGAATCTTTTAAACAGGTCTTACCATCTTGGCCAGGTCTTTATAATGACACTCAGGCTAGGTTTCACTCTTAAGATTCTTTTAATATTTATCGCAGAACAATTTCTAAATTGAAATGTTAATAAGGACCTGAATCTAAATTGAGGAACTGCCATCTTGGCCGGTCTTATTATGACCCGAAGCTAGGTCTTGTCCTTTTTAGATTTTGCCATTTTATTATAATGGTAGATCTTGCAAAAGGAAATGTTATTTTCCATTTATTTAATATTCTTGTTTAGAATGAAAGTTTAAACTTAATCATTCCACTATATAAAATAAAAGTATAAAGTTGCCCTAAGCGGGACTTGAAAGGAATAATGTTGTCCTCGTAGGGACTGAAAGATAATTGTGTCCTTATAAGGACTTATTAAGGAAACGATCTTCAGCAAGAGGAGTTTCTTCTTTATTTATTTCTGAGTGTCCTCTCCTTGGATGCTCGTTTCATTCTAGCCGTGGTACGAAGCTCAGCATTTCAAGGCTCCAGATGTGGAGAAGTTTTATTACAGTTTCTTCGCTTGGCGACGTATATATAAAAATTTGGAAGCAAAAATTTCCAGGTTAGGATTGAGAATATTCCTAAGTTAAGTCTAGACTCAGAAGGTCAAAGAATGTGCTACTGTGTCATTGAGATTAAACACGAAAGACTAGTGTTCAATTCACTTAATGTTGGCTCTGATACCAACCTGTCACACCCCGACTTTTCACGTGTCACCGGTGGGCCCGGTGGGGGAGTATCGTGACGTATGTGGCAACATAATAGTCAAACAACACAATAATCAATATGCACAGCGGAAGCAATTTAAAAATATGATACAACCGAATTTAATATTGTAATATCAAATGTCACAATATTCGGAAGTTTATCCACAGATGGATCGAAATAAAATAGTATTAATAGTTCAACAGACTTCAGGCATCTTAAGCTTGCGAGACTTCTAGTGATGCTAAGGAGAAATCCCAGCCAATTACGCTTAGTACCTGCATTTAATCTTTTTGGGAAAATACGTCAGTTTACACTGGTAAATACAATCAACTGACTCATTTTGGAAAATGATTGAAAATTGGTTTGGATGCACGTGGCATAAACATTTTATTTAACTTGGGAGAATTATTTAATATTATAATCTTGTGAACGAATTACATGTTCCTTGTGCGTTCAGTAGCCCGGATCTTGTCCGGGTTAAAGATCAATAGACACACCACAATATACTTTTGTGCACTGACGGGTGTACGCCTACACCCCGCGCTTAAGTCGTGGCCATTTCGTAAAATGATGCCAAGGATATCCGGGACATGGTCATTAACCCTCCAAAGGCTTTAAGTAACAAGACTGTTTAAACGAGCCGATCAAATTAGTCAATTACCCACTCAACGGTGGAGGATTTGATGCTCGATCAAGCGGTATGCTATATACCGTAACCCAAGCCCGTATAGGGAAAATAAGTTAAAAGTATTTACCTGAGCAAAGTATAATTCACAATAAGCAAATTGCACGTAGCTTTTACTGGTCCTCCTAATCTGGAATGAAGGTTTTATAATAACCTATTAGAATCCTAACGGGTCTTTAATTAAGCTTAAGCTTAGACCGGCTAGTTTCAAAGATACGGTTCGTACGCACGATTAAGCGAAGACCGGATAGAATGTGATTTAGACCCGACAAGTTTGAATACTTGTTTAATATGGGTTTATTATTCACATTCTGGATTTTGAGATAAAACCGTTAAGGTTTGACCCGTTTCGGCTAATTTATGTAAACTTGTTACATAAACCGAACCGTACGCGTAATAAGCGTGACGGGTATTCATGAGAGCTATATACAGGTTTCCTAAGTTAATTATGCCTCAAATATGTTGTGACATCAGTAAGATGTCTTTCATTATGCCCGAAACGTGTTTAAACACAAACTAGGCCGCGTAGGGGTAGTTTGGTCATTTAAAAGTTTATAAAAGAGTTTAAGTAGCAACCTGAGTTACAGGTCTGATGTAATCAGCAAAAATATATAATTTTGCTAAGTCATATCAGTAGGATAAAGTGTATATGTGAAATTTATCAGTTATAACCAAACTATGCCCCGTAGGGGTATTTTGGTAATTTCACATAAGCCGAAAAGCTCAAAACTGAAGTATGAGTTTATCAACTTTTTCTTACTGTTAAAATATCATAATTTACCTCAAATATCAGTAGGTATCAACCTTAGTATGTTTAAAATAGTTCTAGTGCATACTATGCGCTAAAAACGCTTAATTAGGCGATTAGAAGCCATTTCCGGGTTTGATACATAAATCTGATATTTTTATATTTCCAGAAGGCTTAAAATAATTTATTTATCATATGTGATCAGTAGCAAAAGGGTTGGAATCATTTAGATATGTAAAACTCATTTTATGGCCCGTAAGGGCAAAACCGACAATTACCGGATTAAGCCTACGACTATAAGTTATGCTCAGCCTAAAATTAATTAAAAATCTTTAAAAATCCCAAAATAATATATTACATCAGTGGGTAAAATATTTTATGTCAAAAGTATGTTTAAGTAGGCTATACGCTAAATACGTCGTTTAATTAACATAAAGCTTTAATTTTACGCTAACGAGCATAACTCTTATTCTACACCTCAAACTGATGTCAAACTTTGCATACAAGTTTATATATCAGTAGATAAGGTTTCTACACTTTTACATTTTCATAAATCACGTTTTAAGGTGAAAAGGGCATAATGGTCAACATATGAGCAATTAACGGAATCATGCGTATTAATTGGATAACAAATGATCCGAGGTGTATAATCACAGAGGGTTATACTAGCATCTAACCTGGTCCAAATGAAGCTATAAGGTATTTCTAAAACATACCATAATGGGTCAGAACTGAAAGTCAAAGTATAAGTCAAACTATGCGACTTTCGGTTCCGAACCGGGTCTAAACAGGAAATTGTCGGGTTGAACATGTTTAGACATGTCCTTACACTAATTACCAAGTTATATTAATGATCAAACAGGTTGTATGTGTTCTATATTGCTAATTATGCATAAATTGTAATTTACACATTCTGTTGACTTTTTATTAACACGTTTGACCCGACATTTTGAGGGTTTATTACCCACATAATTACCAACTTATAACTACTTTTGATTCGACTAATCACTGGACCATTAGTGATTAATCTTAAAGTCAACCGTTGATTATGACGGTTTGACTTTTAAGCTATAACTAAGCTAAAACTTAATTAAGAAAGGTTAGGCATACTTACCAAGGTCCTATGCACTATTAGGGATGACTTGGGTCTGCTTTGGAGCTCCAGAAGTCCTCAAGAATGCAGATGGAATGGATGATCTAATGTTGCAACTAATGGTCCTATTTATAGTGTTTAAATTGTCACACCCCGACCGCGTAAAACAACAAATCGCGGCGGAAACATCGGGGCGTGTTGCAACAGAATTAATGTTTCATAACCATGGATATCAAAAGTGTTTCGTTTTATTAAACATAGAATAATTACATCGTCTTGAAATCTAAATACACTATTTAAACATAGTCTATCATTGTTATTGAGTCACTAAGGCCTTGTCCAGTCCTATGTGAGCATGCATCTTATCAATCGATATCATCCAACAATACCTGAAACATATGTGAAAACGAGGTCAGCAAAGAAATGCTGGCGAGATACATAGGTTTTGTGAAAATAAGATTCATGACTTCTGTTTTAAGAAAATGTTTAGTCATGAACCTTGTAATTTGCTTTGTCTTTGTAAATCATTTGAAAAATAATAAGTTCAGATGATAAGTATAAATAAATGTAGGGTTAAATGAATAACCAAGTAAAATATGTTTGCATAAGATAAGATGTTTATAAATCAATGTCTTGTGAAAAGTATGTTATTTGTATAAAATGTTCTATGTCTCAAACTGAAATGATTCAAATAACGCTATGATATGTAATACCATACAAACACTTATATATAGGAAGTACCAGCGGCGTATCCACCATGTTTGTATCATATTACACACGCATCGTTACTTAATCACTTAACCAAACCAAACCAAACCAAACAATGTAAAAATGTCTATGTTTAAATCAATTGTCAAATGTATTGAATAATATGTCAAAGTATTCATGTCAAGATGTAAATCATGTCAAAATGTCTATGTCAAATATCCCTGTCAAATGTCTATGTCAAAATGTCCATGTCAAATGTCTATGTCAAATATCCATGTATGGCAAGTGAAATGTCTCAACTAAACCATATGCACAAAAACAAAGTATTGAAGTAAAACTTGGTTTAAATCAAAGTTATGTTTTGTGGGAAATACATGATCAAATGTCAATCATGTACAAATGTTTACCCAACCGTTAAACCATCTTGTTTTAATCGTTCATATCGTTCTTGTTTTAACAAACCCTTACCAAAGGGTAAGTTAATATTTTAAATTGTGAAACTACTTTATGGTCGATTCTCTAATAACATTCAAACCTTCTTGACTCGTTCCTCGTTCCAACTCGCTCTCGTTCTCGTTCTTAATAAACCCTTACCAAAGGGTAAATTAATAATTACAGATTCAGTCGCTACCCACAACCCCCACACATAACAATGGGTGCAGTAAATAACGGGATTTGTCAGATCCTATGGTACCATAACCTAATACTGGTCGGCTTGATCATTGCTAATGAATGTCATCGGTCATGTAAACTACAACCAACAAGTTCGTTCACTTTGTTGAAATTGTTATTAGTTTTTGAAATCATTGTATTCGTTCTTGAAATCATTGTTAGCGTTCTTGAAATAATTGCTATTGTTCTTGAAACCACATTGTAATTGTTCTTGAAACCATATTGTAATTGTTCTTGAAACCATTGATAAAACATTTAGCACATATGAGTCACCCCAAAACAGTTGAAAACAGTAAAAGAGGGGAATAATGTACTCGCCTGAGAATGCTTGGAGGTCTTGACCAACAACCAAACAAAGCTTGAGGGAGCACGGAATCAGTCGGCAAGCTAAAACTATATAAATAAACCGGACTTAAATCGGGAGATCGGATAGGATGAGGCTTGGCAAACCAAATGAGTGTTGGAATTCATATGATATGGTTTAACAAGGCCTACATACTACATGAAACCTAACCTAAGTATTATCGACCCATCGCGACCCATTAAGGTAACTTATGCTACTTTAACGCGTCGTGCGCGTGAAACGCGTTCGGACCGTCTAACTAGTCTTATGACAAGTGTTATATGCCTAAACATGATACATAATCAGTTATGTGACAAAAGTTTCGGTTACATATGCTTAATTACCAATTATACATGAAAAGGGTATTCTGGTAATTTACCTAAGGCATATAAACTACCTATCATACAACTACTTAAACGATGTGACCATAGGGTATAACCTCGGAAGGTTATGCCCTATACTATGGTCACCTAAAGTATTTGGTCGGATCCTAATGATCGACCAAACTGGGTCGGGTTCGAAGGTATAGGCGATTTATTAGATCGCCTACCCTACGACCCTAGACAACGTGGTAATCAGTGGGCATAGTCCCAAGGGACTATGACCAACGTGATTACACTCACGTTGCGAAGTTCAAACGAACTTCGCATTGACCATTACTGGTCAACGCTGAAAGTCAAACAAAGTTTGACTTTCTGACTCGAAAAGCAGTAAAATAAGGAAAAGAACGAAAGAATACTTACGAAGGGTCCCCGAATGCTAATCCCAATCCAAGAACTCAGGTATGAAACAATGGTTTCAACTTAGAGCTCTCAAAATCAGAATTCTTGTAAGAAATGAGGTTGGGGTGATGGGGTATTTATAGGAATACCCGAACCGTTAAGACCGTTTGTCGAAAATCGTGCCTTAATCATGTCCGTACAAGTGTCGGAAGGTTATGGTGACTAAATTGCCACTAACCATAGGGAATCAACACTTGGCAAGGGATAAGGGAGTGGATAACAGCTGTAAACAGCTGTCGATACATCGAATCCGGTCCCGAAAATGCGAAAAATGAGTTTTCTGCATGTTTCTGCCCAGAATAGGCAGTCGCGTAGCGCGACTGCATATGCCCTTAGGGCTCGCGCTACGCCACGGCCCCCCATGTTTCAGCAAACTTTCAAAATTGGCAGAAATGGTCCCTGCACGTGTTTAAGGCCTTTTTCGATGCGTTTGAACCCCGTTAACCTCATTTCAAGGCTCTAAAATGAAGTTAAAGTATAGGGAACTCAAAACATGCTCAAAAATATGCCGGAGGTTGGTTCGTTTGGCCGTACGAACGCGATGTTCGCTTAATTACGACGGAATGCGCATAAGCGCGAAAAACGATCCAAATGACGCGACGAATGGATTTTTCTTAAGGCGAACACTAAAATATAATATAGTCATGCTTACATAAATTTTTGGATGTCCAGATGTATCCAGAACGTAAGATATGCGCGAAAATGCAAACTTGTGCACTTTTTGACACTTTTAGTCCCTGAATGACCCAAAAGTTTATTTTAGCACACCGAACACCTCAAAGCCTATTTCTAAGCTATGTGAAGGATATTTATGGTATGTTTAACTTATGGTCATGCTCCGGAATGTCTGTTACAGTTCAAATTGGCATACTTTCGCAGTTTGTCAAGTTTAGTCCCTGTAAGCGAATTAGCTTGTTTTTGGCATACCAAACCTTCCAAATCTTATTTCTAAGTTATGTAAAGGTTATTTAAGGTATGTTAAGCCTATTTCACTATTCCGGAGTGTTCGTTGCATTAAACTGGTTATATTTACGCATCGGTGCGCGTATAACCTTCCAGAAAGCGATTTAGAGTTTGAAATTGAACAAGAATTGATATGTGCAAATGATACACATATTTTTACAAATCCCAAGTATGAAATATAATATTTCATTGGTTCGGTATTTGTTTGATGGCCGTGAAGGCACAGGTGTTACAGTCTCCCCTACTTTAGGAAATTTCGTCCCGAAATTTATTTAGAGGAAACTTGTGAGAGCTTGGAAATATGAAGTTGAAAAGATCGAACAACATTGGTTAGGGTTCTTGAACTTCTAGTAACCTTAATAACATTATGTTTGCAATGTAAGAGGGACACTTATATACAAGTATATGAAGTGTCATTGGTGCGTCCACCGTACCTCCATTACATCGTTCTCATTTCGTTATTTTTGTCACTATCGGTTCTTACACATAATAAATCTTACTGTGATTACCGTGCACTGAATCTCACAATTATGTACGCGTCCATAATTAGACAATTCCTTGCACAGTTCACACAGTCTATTTTTATAATATGTAGGGTAAAACCAAATGAACAATCCTGTGATGAGTGTGACTAGACCGCCATAGAGTCCTTTTAATTAAATTAATAAATGATCTAAATAGACTATCAAGGAGTCTGTCCAGCTACATCACTAGATGTCGTTCTTTAACCAAATTGTGAATCAATCTTTTTTACTAGACCACTAAAAGGGTCTCTTATCGAACCATGGAGTGGTACCATATAACCCAAGGGTCTTAACTACAACGTAGAAGCCCATAAAGATTAAGGTAGTACCTTTTGAATATCCTACTATGAATCCCTCATATGAAGATATGAAAGATTCTATGAGGGTTTGAAAATCGTATCACACAAAAACATAGAGGAGAACACACAAACACATAACATATAATCGCATAATCGTTCAACTTGTTTAATTGTTTAATTTGTTATCGTTGGACACGGGTATTTAAAGCATACTAGGGATCAAATCCTTAATTGCGGTAATTTGGATTGATCCATATGAATACCCTGCTTGTTGACTACATGACCCAAGAACTGAACCTTTTAAAGCCAAACTTTCCCCTTGGAGGATTTAGCGAAAAATTTGTTCCTTCTTTAAGGGTTCCAGTGTCAATGAAAGTGTTGATCGTTACCAGCTCGGGATATGAATAGATCAAGATGTCATTAATAACAATGACGAACTGATCCAAATAAGGCTTGCAGACTCAATTTATTAAGTCCTTGAAGATGGCTGGAGTATTTGTCAACCTAAAAGGCATGACTGTAAACTTGTAATGGCCATACTTCATGCAGAAAACCGTTTTGGGAATATCTTCTTCGAGAATACAAGGTTGATGATACCCAAAACGCAAATCGATCTTGGAAAAGCATGAACGCTATGCAGTTGATCGGAGAAATCGTTGATTTAAGGTAGGGGATATCGATTCTTGATGGTAAGCTTACTAGGCTTACGTTAATCGATATACATTCGAAAAGATCCATTTTTCTTTTCACAAGGAGAACAGGAGTTTCTCCAAGGTGAAAAGTTCGGACGGATGAATCCTTTATCAGACAACTCTTGAAGCTGTTTTGATAATTCTTGCATCTCGAACGGTGCAAGACGATAAAATACTTTAGAAAAAGAAACCAGTGTTTGAGGTTCTTAGGGAGATCTCAAGTGATCGTAAAAAATGATAGAACCACACGAGTAGTTTTGTCTTTGTGTTGACATCACAAGGTTGAATCAAACATTCATACAATTGCATTAGTTAGAAAATAAAACCACTAATTTTTATTTATACAACAACCGCATTGTCTTTAAATGTTACAAGATACCAACCAGAGGAAAAACAAAATACTAATTGTTCACTCCTTCATCATTGAGTGCCTCATTGATGTTAAACACTCGACCACGTGCTGGATTCACATTGACGTTGGCGTTCGCATTCGGGTTTGCGTTAGCATTTGCATTCACCAATCTTGGGCAGTTGTGGCGGAAGTGACCAATCTCTCCGCAGTTGAAACATGAACCCAGTGGGAATCTCGCAGCATTCCCTTGAACCGGAGCTTGAACCTGAGCAGCCTGATTTTGTCCCAAACGACAAACCTTGGCCAAATGCCCAAGTTTACCACACGTCGTGCATTGCCAGCAAGCTTGTTGTACTGCGTGATGACCGTTGCAGCGTGTACAATAAGGTGCGGTACCGGCATATGCTTTCTTTGCAGGTGGCTGAGCTGGTGGGTTCCGCGGGTTCTGAGCAGTCTGTGCTGTAACAGCAAAGTTCTGGGCACCCTTCCGCTTCTTCGATTTCTTTGACGTCTCACCTTCCTTTCCCTTCTCGTTTTGACCATTCTTGCTATCCTCCTTGTCAGACCCCTGCTTCTTACCCTTGTCACCCTTTCTGTGTAACTTATTCTTCCGAATCTGCGACTCAGTCAATGTCGCAGCTAACTCGATCGCCTGACGGAGTGTGGCAGGGCTACTACCAGTAAGGATGTCTTGTACCGAGTCAGGTAGGCCGTCGATGTACCTTTCGATAGCTATGTCAAGTGGGGTAACCATTGTCGGGCAAAGCAGACTCAACTCCTCAAACCTATCAGTATACGCCCTGTGCTCACCACTATCTTGCTTCAACTCATCAAATTCCTTCTCCAAAGCTCGCTGCTCATGACGAGGACAGAATTCCCTCATCATGAGAGCCCTAAGTTCAGCCCATGTCTGTGCGAGAGCAACTTCCGCACCTCGGTCTCTCATTACCCCATTCCACCATGTAAGAGCCCTCTTCTGAAACACGCTCGAGGAGAACTCGACCTTGCGATTATCCGGGCACTGCACGTGGCGAAAAGTATTCTCAATGCTTTCGAACCACTGAAGAAGCCCAGTTGCTCCTTCAGAACCACTAAACTTGAGTGGTTTAGCCTGGTTGAAATCCTTGTATTTGCATAGCACATTGTTGTTGTTGTTGGCTTGGTTCCATTGAGCAAAGAGGTTTGGGAATTGAGCAGCCATTTGCTGCGCAATGATTTCTGCCAGCTCGGCAGTCTCTATCTGGCTTTCGCGTCGAGGAGGCATTGTCTAAAAGAGGAAACATGAAAGGAAACGAGTGAGAGAATTTAGACGAAAAGAATGAGATGAAACAAATCTGATGAAAGCAAGGATAGTGGTCATTTGTTTGTTACTACAAAGCAACAAACGACCTTGGTGATTAGTCAAAGTAAATAGGTTAAAAATAATGTATCGCGAAGACATGCTCGCCTATAAGTGAACACTCATCCCAAGAATTCCCAGGTAAGCACAACTGGTCTCGCGTCTGATGAGATGTATACGAAGTGCTTGCCTAGACAGAAAACCCAAAATACAGGCATTCACCCTTCCAGTTTGCACGTGTTCACATTATTTAAAACCCAAAACCTTGACGAGATTTTGAAAATTCAAAGGGGTTCAAAACCATATAACAGAGGGTTCAAAACCTTACAATAGAGGGTTCAAAACCTAGAAATTAATCATCCTAGAACAGATGATTAGTTTTCAAAGCGGTTTTGAAATTTATGTTCTTGTTGTGGTCGTCACCTAAGGATAGGTGACGGTATTGTTTTATGACTAAACGCAAGTAAACTCGCGTTAGGGTCCTAAGAAGGTTATAGACTAGGTCAAAGCATTACTAATTACTAATAACCTAATTCCCTATAACCATTGGCTCTGATACCATCTTTCTGTCACACCCCGACCGCGTAAAACAACAAATCGCGGCGGAAACATCGGGGCGTGTTGCAACAGAATTAATGTTTCATAACCATGGATATCAAAAGTGTTTCGTTTTATTAAACATAGAATAATTACATCGTCTTGAAATCTAAATACACTATTTAAACATAGTCTATCATTGTTATTGAGTCACTAAGGCCTTGTCCAGTCCTATGTGAGCATGCATCTTATCAATCGATATCATCCAACAATACCTGAAACATATGTGAAAACGAGGTCAGCAAAGAAATGCTGGCGAGATACATAGGTTTTGTGAAAATAAGATTCATGACTTCTGTTTTAAGAAAATGTTTAGTCATGAACCTTGTAATTTGCTTTGTCTTTGTAAATCATTTGAAAAATAATAAGTTCAGATGATAAGCATAAATAAATGTAGGGTTAAATGAATAACCAAGTAAAATATGTTTGCATAAGATAAGATGTTTATAAATCAATGTCTTGTGAAAAGTATGTTATTTGTATAAAATGTTCTATGTCTCAAACTGAAATGATTCAAATAACGCTATGATATGTAATACCATACAAACACTTATATATAGGAAGTACCAGCGGCGTATCCACCATGTTTGTATCATATTACACACGCATCGTTACTTAATCACTTAACCAAACCAAACCAAACCAAACAATGTAAAAATGTCTATGTTTAAATCAATTGTCAAATGTATTGAATAATATGTCAAAGTATTCATGTCAAGATGTAAATCATGTCAAAATGTCTATGTCAAATATCCCTGTCAAATGTCTATGTCAAAATGTCCATGTCAAATGTCTATGTCAAATATCCATGTATGGCAAGTGAAATGTCTCAACTAAACCATATGCACAAAAACAAAGTATTGAAGTAAAACTTGGTTTAAATCAAAGTTATGTTTTGTGGGAAATACATGATCAAATGTCAATCATGTACAAATGTTTACCCAACCGTTAAACCATCTTGTTTTAATCGTTCATATCGTTCTTGTTTTAACAAACCCTTACCAAAGGGTAAGTTAATATTTTAAATTGTGAAACTACTTTATGGTCGATTCTCTAATAACATTCAAACCTTCTTGACTCGTTCCTCGTTCCAACTCGCTCTCGTTCTCGTTCTTAATAAACCCTTACCAAAGGGTAAATTAATAATTACAGATTCAGTCGCTACCCACAACCCCCACACATAACAATGGGTGCAGTAAATAACGGGATTTGTCAGATCCTATGGTACCATAACCTAATACTGGTCGGCTTGATCATTGCTAATGAATGTCATCGGTCATGTAAACTACAACCAACAAGTTCGTTCACTTTGTTGAAATTGTTATTAGTTTTTGAAATCATTGTATTCGTTCTTGAAATCATTGTTAGCGTTCTTGAAATAATTGCTATTGTTCTTGAAACCACATTGTAATTGTTCTTGAAACCATATTGTAATTGTTCTTGAAACCATTGATAAAACATTTAGCACATATGAGTCACCCCAAAACAGTTGAAAACAGTAAAAGAGGGGAATAATGTACTCGCCTGAGAATGCTTGGAGGTCTTGACCAACAACCAAACAAAGCTTGAGGGAGCACGGAATCAGTCGGCAAGCTAAAACTATATAAATAAACCGGACTTAAATCGGGAGATCGGATAGGATGAGGCTTGGCAAACCAAATGAGTGTTGGAATTCATATGATATGGTTTAACAAGGCCTACATACTACATGAAACCTAACCTAAGTATTATCGACCCATCGCGACCCATTAAGGTAACTTATGCTACTTTAACGCGTCGTGCGCGTGAAACGCGTTCGGACCGTCTAACTAGTCTTATGACAAGTGTTATATGCCTAAACATGATACATAATCAGTTATGTGACAAAAGTTTCGGTTACATATGCTTAATTACCAATTATACATGAAAAGGGTATTCTGGTAATTTACCTAAGACATATAAACTACCTATCATACAACTACTTAAACGATGTGACCATAGGGTATAACCTCGGAAGGTTATGCCCTATACTATGGTCACCTAAAGTATTTGGTCGGATCCTAATGATCGACCAAACTGGGTCGGGTTCGAAGGTATAGGCGATTTATTAGATCGCCTACCCTACGACCCTAGACAACGTGGTAATCAGTGGGCATAGTCCCAAGGGACTATGACCAACGTGATTACACTCACGTTGCGAAGTTCAAACGAACTTCGCATTGACCATTACTGGTCAACGCTGAAAGTCAAACAAAGTTTGACTTTCTGACTCGAAAAGCAGTAAAATAAGGAAAATAACGAAAGAATACTTACGAAGGGTCCCCGAATGCTAATCCCAATCCAAGAACTCAGGTATGAAACAATGGTTTCAACTTAGAGCTCTCAAAATCAGAATTCTTGTAAGAAATGAGGTTGGGGTGATGGGGTATTTATAGGAATACCCGAACCGTTAAGACCGTTTGTCGAAAATCGTGCCTTAATCATGTCCGTACAAGTGTCGGAAGGTTATGGTGACTAAATTGCCACTAACCATAGGGAATCAACACTTGGCAAGGGATAAGGGAGTGGATAACAGCTGTAAACAGCTGTCGATACATCGAATCCGGTCCCGAAAATGCGAAAAATGAGTTTTCTGCATGTTTCTGCCCAGAATAGGCAGTCGCGTAGCGCGACTGCATATGCCCTTAGGGCTCGCGCTACGCCACGGCCCCCCATGTTTCAGCAAACTTTCAAAATTGGCAGAAATGGTCCCTGCACGTGTTTAAGGCCTTTTTCGATGCGTTTGAACC